>BLSH010071284.1:1122897-1164238 GCA_018402905.1 Glandirana rugosa | reverse complement strand
TCCGACTGACATGGTTCAATTAACTAGCTAGTTGAACCCATGTTGGTTGGACGGTTTAAGTGAACGCTAATATCGATGGCCGACGCTATTGGCGATCGTTATTAGTGACAGAAGAGGTCCGCCCCTGCCGAAGGGGGCGGGGGGACGTCCCTCGTCTGTTAAAGAGTCGTCCTCTCTAAGGGGACAGTCGTGACAGATACAACTAACCCCTTAGCGCACTTAAGGAAAGAACGTTGGGTACCAACGTCTTTTATTTAAACGTGACAGATACCGAACGGAATTGGTTTTATAGCGGCGATCAGAAATGACGCAGCGGTGATCAAATACCACCAAAAGAAAGCTCTGTTTGTGGGAAAAAAAGGACGCAAATTTCGTTCGGGTACAACGTCGCACGACAGCGCAATTGTCAGTTAAAGCGACGCAGTGCCGAATCGCAAAAAGGGCTCCGGTCCTAAAGCTGGAAATCCTTCCGGGGCTGAAGTGGTTAAGGCAAGCCATAGACAGTGCAAATTTATTTTCTGCAACCATGGGTTGCAAGAAAGGAATTCACGCGATTCCCCAATCAACATAGACAGTGCTGACAGGGGAATCTCTCCTGCTGAGAAATTGTCTGCTCCCTGCAGGGGGGCGGGGGAAGCCGTCCCCGCCTGGAGAAGACAGTGATTATTGCTAGCGGTTATCGCAGCCGGTAGCTATAATCGCAAGTGAATTTGGCAGGTTGGTTGTACCCAAGTTGATCGATCAATTAACTTGGTACAGTCAGCCTGCCTGCACATGGTTTGAATCTCGGCTGGTTCCTGCTGAACCAGCCGAGATTCAAGCTGTCTATGGCCGTCCTAAATGTTCAGATTCCGGCTTACAGCGCATCTGAAAAGTATTCACAGCGCTTCACTTTTTCCACATTTTGTAATGTTACAGCCTTATTCCAAAATGGATTAAATTCATTATTTTCCTCAAAATTCTACCAACAATACCCCATAATGATAACGTGAAAGAATAACAATAAAAAAATCCTATGTACATAAGTATTCACAGCCTTTGCTCAATACTTTGTTGAAGCACCTTTGGCTCCAATTACAGCCTCAAGATGTTCAATCTGGTTCAAGTCTGGGCTCTGGCTGGGCCACTCAAGGACATTCACAGAATTTCCCGTAGCCACTCCTTTTTTCTCCTGGCTGTGTGCTTAGGATAGTTAGAAGATGAACCTTCACCACAGTCTGAGCACTCTGGAGTAGGTTTTCATCTAGGATGTCTCTGTACATTGCTGCATTTCTCTTTCCCTCAATCCTGACTAGTCTCTCAATTCCTGCTGCTGAAAAACATCTCCATAGCACGATGCTGCCACCACCATGCTTCACTGTAGGGATGGTATTGACCGGTTGTTGAGCGGTGCCTGGTTTCATCCAGATATAACGCTTGCCATTCAGGCCACAGAGTTCAATCTTTGTTTCATCAGACCAGAGAATTTTGTTTCTCATGATCTGAGAGTCCTTCAGGTGCCTTTTGGCAAACTCCAGGCGGGCTGTCATGTGCCTTTTACTGAGGACCACTCTGCCAAACAGGCCTGATTGGTGGAGTGCTGCAGAGATGGTTGTTCTTCTGGAAGGATCTCCTCTCTCCGCAGGGAAACGCTGGAGCTCTGTCAGAGTGACCATCGGGTTCTTGGTCACCTCCCTGACTAATGCCCTTCTCCCCCTGATCGCTCAGTTTGGCCAGGCAGCCCGCTGTAGGAAGAGTCCTGGTGGTTCCAAACTTTTTCCATTTACGGATGATGGAGACTAATGTTCTTATAGGGACCTTAAATGCTACAGAAAATTTTCTGTACCCTTCCCCAGATCTGTGCCTTGATACAATCCTGTCTTGGAGGTCTACAGACAATTCTTTGGACTTTATGGCTTGGTTTGTGCTCTGACATACACTGTTAACTGTGGGACTTTATATAGTCAGGTGTGTGCCTTTCCAAATCATGTCCAATCAACTGAATTTACCACAGGTGGACTCCAATCAAGTTGTAGGAACATCTCCAGGATGAGCAGTGGAAACAGGATGCACCTGAGCTCAATTTTGAAGTGTCATGTCAAAGGCTGTGAATACTTATGTACATGGGATTTTTTTCATGTTTTTATAAATTTGCAAAGATTTCAAACAAACTTCTTTCATGTTGTCATTATGGGGTATTGTTTGTAGAAGTTTGAGGAAAATAATTAATTTAATCCAGTTTGGAATAAGGCTGTAACATAACAAAATGTAGAAAAAGTGAAGTGCTGTGAATATCCGGATGCACTGTAATCCCATTAATTGCCGGTTCTCTTTATTATGTATTAAAGAGGATGATAGCAGTATTAACTGCGGGATAAACAGACTCTTAGGAAACAAACTTTTATTCCATACCGGCATGGCACTCAACTCCAACTCAACATCGGGTAGTCAAGTGACGCCTATGAGCTTTTTCAGTGTATACATATTGGCAATTACGTCACAAGCTATACACTTCCTTTAGCAATTTAGCAGAAGTTAACTCTTTGTACTTCTTAACGCAAAGACATCTTAGTATGACATTTATTCTATGCATCTTTTCCCCTAACTTTGTGGTTTTCTAACATCCTGTCAGTCCCGGCTACGTGGGTGAAACTTAGAGACAGGTTGCTCATCTCAGAAACTTGCTGTAGTTATACAAATAACAGAAAAACCTTATTCTCGCATACTATATACAATTCAACCATTATGTCTAACTTCAGTCATTAGCCCATAGCCCCTAGCCCTCTGCTATTACAGTATTACAATGATTTTTGCAACTCTTATTGCAGTACCTTATGTGCTAAATTAATATAGATAGTTTTACTATCCTCGCTATCATCTTTCAAATAAAAGAAAATAAAGCAGCAATCCTGATACTCCAGGATTTAATATACAAAGGACCTAATTTCGGGACTACATTCTGTTCATCTTCTGTTTCTCTGGCCAGTGAGAAGACTGGGCAGTGTGGTGGTGGCAGCTTGCAGTGCATAGAACTGAAACATTGGTGACTAGTTTTGGTAACAGAAGCGATGGTGGGCATCTTGCCTTGTCTGCCTAATGGCTCTTTGAGTTCCGGATCAAAGCATAGGTGCTGCGGAAAGTCTGCAGCCTGCCCCTCAAAATAAAACCCAGCCGCTTTGGGAGCCCCATGCGCAACCTTTGATTTTGCCCTTGCAGCTGACAGTTATTTTATACGGATGACATGAATCCATTTTCTGGTTACTTAACGCCATAAAACCCGTATTGCAAACTGCACTGGGATTTTCCATCTGAACTGTTTTCCATTCATTACTTGAATAATTAACAAGTATTTTCAGATTACGTTTTATCTCCAGGTTTTATCTTTGCACTTATTTATGGAGCCTGAGGAGGGCTAATGCCTCTTCTGTTTTCCTCTGTATCACTTCATTGACAGTTTGTTTTGACACCTTCTGCCTGATAAAATCAGAGAAACCCGGTAATTAACCTTTATCAGCCAAATGGTGCTGGTTGACTTGTGGTGACACACTCTGGGGAATAACACGGAATAAATTAGGGCAATGAACATTTCCATTCTAAAGACAGATTATTTATTAGATATTTTATATAAAAAAAATTGGTTGTTAGGAAACAGTTATACAACAATCCTGTGGACTCTAAATGTGGCTTTTACAGGAAGTGACAAAGCAGAGTTTCTATTCTTTTGCAGTGAAGGAAAAAAAATAAAGTGAAGAAATACATATTTCTGCAGTCAAACGTAAAAGATATTTAAAGAAATTATAATTGTATTCTAATTATAGAACCGTACATCAAACATAAATATTTACAAAAAAAATGGAAATCTTAATTTAAACCTAAGGTATGTAAAGTAATAAGTTTATCAATCCATAACACTTTCCTCTTGATTTAATTTATCAATTATAGTACACTTAAAGTGGTTGTCAACCCTTGACAACCACTTTAACCTACAGGTAAGCCTATAATAAAGCTTACCTGTAGGTTCCCTGCATATCTCCTAAACCTGCACGGTTTAGGAGATATACGGTGGACTGTGATGTGTCCACGTCATCGGGCACATGCACAGTGAAGAAATGGCCTCCACGCCGTTCCTTCATTGAGATTATGCGCGCATTCATGGGAGTGACATCACGTGCCTCCAGCCAGTCACAGAGCCGGAGATTGCGGCCCCGCAAGGAAGAGGGGCAGAAGATGGAAACTTCCTACTGTGGGGACAGCCTGGGAGATCGCGGGCTTCCAATGCAGGTAAGTGCCACATAATGGGCTAGTATGAGATGCATACTAGTCCATTATGCTTTTACATTGCAGGGTAATAAAGAGGAAGTAAAACCCATCAGGGTTTACTTCCTCTTTAAAGTGATTGAAAAGTCTTGTTTTTTTTTAAATAAAAAACATGTTATACTTACCTCCTCTATGCAGTTGGACTTGCACAGAGCAGCCAGGATCCTCCTCTTCTCGGGTCCCTCTTCGCAGCTCCTGGCCCCTCCCTCCTGTTGAGTGCCCCCACAGCAAGCAGCCTGCTATGGGGGCACCCAAGCCGAGTCACAGCTCCGTGTGTCCATTCAGACATGGAGCCCCGTCCCCTCCCTCCCCTGATTGGCTAACTGACTTTAATTGGTAGCCACAGGAGCCAATGGCACCGCTGCTGTTTCTCAGCCAATCAGGAGGAGAGTCCCGGATGGCTAAGACACTTGTGGAGATTGCTGGAGAGAGATGTGGCTCAGGTAAGTATTAGGGGGTGCTGGGGAGGCTGCTACACACAAGTTTTTTTTTATCTTAATGCATAGAATGCATTAAGATAAAAAAAACGTTCTGCCTTTACAACTCCTTTAAAGCGTTACTAAACCCACAACAGTAAAATCAGTCTGTATATGCAGTAAAGCATGCTTGTTAGGCCTCATGCACACAGGACATAAACAACAAAGTTACAAAAACATCTGCAGCTTTTTTGAGCCTTATTGCACTAGCATTTTTGAGCTTTTTTATTTTTTTCTTCAATGGATCAAAAATGTTGGTGAGCCGCGTTTTTGCATGTGTTTGAGCAGTAGCTTTTTTGGGGGTTTTTTCCTCAATGGATCAAAAACATTTGTGAGCCGCGTATTTGAGCATTTGAAAAACGTCTCTCAGAACCCACTAGTCTTTTTTTAGAACTCAAAAACGCCCCAGCCAAAAACAGTTGATAACACCCTATGTGTGCATGGACACATAGGATAACATGATGGGGAGTTTATTGACTGTAGGAAAAAATGTATGCAGCTAAAAACAGCAGCTGTAAAAACGCCCTGTGTGCATGAGGCCTTCTACTCAGTGTGGAACCTAAGGGGTTAATCCTCCACATTGTGTAATCCTGTCTTCTCTGATCTTCCCCTTTTTCCTCTGTCTCCAAACTATCCCCTGATAAGACAGAGCCTTGGGGCACTCTGCACATTCTCAGTTTGGGGTGTATTGCTAGAGGATTTTTCTTTTTTTTTTCCTTGGAAGAGTGCATGTAATCAGCACAGGGCAAATCAGCACTGTCCAGACAGAGGGTCAGGTGTCCTGCAGCCTCATAGGACCGTCAAGAGTAGAATGGAAACTCTTCCGAAAGGCTTTAATTAGACACTAATTGAAGTCACAAGGCTGCTATATACTGCTGATGAGAAATAGTATTTAGCAGTTTTTATTTACTAAAAGAATTGCATTTCATGTTCTTTGTACTGTGGGAGACCAGATATAGTGAATGCAGACTCCTGGGTTTAGTAACACGTTAAAGCGGAACTTCACCCTAAAGGTGACGTTCTGCTTTATGTCCTCCTCCACCACATTTGGCACATTAGAATTTTTTTCTGTGGGGGGGCCGAGTACCTAGTTTTGATAGGTGCCCACTTACACTCAGATCGCCTAGACCTAGAAGAAGTCACAGCTGACTTCCTAAAGTAAGCATGCCGGTGCTCGGAACCCTAAGACTGGTGAAAACAAAACAGGCTGGGTAAGGATAGCACTGTAGCACGGGATCCCTGGACAGGTAAGTGTCATTTTATTGAAAGTCAGCAGCTACAGTATTTGTAGCTGCTGACTTTTATTTTATTTATTTATTGTTTTTAGAGTAAAGATCCTCTTTAATGTATAAGTGCAGTCAAATCGTATCTAAATTTAAACCTGCTCCCACCACCATTCTACGCCATATTCTAACTACCCTGTAGCGGAAATATGTGTATACTTACCTATTCCCTAGGCTCTCCAATCTGAACACATGATTGGCTACCAGTGCTGGCTTCAGGGTTGAAGAGAGACAGCCAACAAAAGATTCCCCCATAGTAAGCCAGGTGAGCCTGGGTGACGTCATCGCGCAGACATTGCAGTCGTTGTTGGCGATCTCTCCTCTACACTGAATCCAGTGTAGAAGGTCACACGACCCCACTGAGGTGGTAACCGCTCTCTGCTCTGCCCCTCCAGCACTCACTGGAGCGCTGGGCTAGGGAGGGAACTCAGGCTCTCAGCAGCATGCTGATAGGCTGATCCAGCTGCTGGTCAGGCATCAGGGTGGATCCTGACAATATTTAGAGGATCCTTCCAGAGTCTGGACCAGCTTTGTATTGTCCGCTAACAGCAGGCTTTAGCTCGCTGTCAGCTGATTCTGGGTCACAAGAGTGCAAAAGTAAATGCACTCCTGTGACCTGGAAAAGAAGTATGACCAAAAAAGCTGTGGCCATGCTTCTCTTTTGAATGTGACTGTTTATTTATTAATTACAGTTTCCTATCTATTTATACAGCATTTTACAAATATAGTGTACATTCACATCCAGGGGAGGGCTGGCCCAGGGGGTAGGGTGGCAATTGCCCCCCAGGCCACCCTAACTTACATTTAAAATGGCCGATGGCTGCTGCCCGCTCACACTTTTTTTTCTTGTGGAGGAAGGAAATAGGGCCCAGGGGTGCAGCCACCAACTAACTGAAGGCAAAGGGGGGGCGCCCAGGGCCGGCCCTACCATGGATCCCGCTAGGCCCATTGGGTGGGTATGGATGGTGAGCTGATTAGGTGGTTCAATGGGCCACTTGACTGGACTTGCCCCCCAGGCCTATGGCTGCCAGCCCTCCCCTGTTCACATCAGTCCCTGCCCCCAAGGAGCTTACAAACTAAGGTCCCTAACTCACATTCCTACGTACTATGGGCAATTTATATAGGAGCCAATTAACCTACAGCATGTCTTTGGAGTGTGGGAAGAAACTGGAGTAGCCGGAGGAAACCCACACAGGCACAAGGAGAACATGCAAACTCCAGGCAGGTAGTGCTATGTTTGGGATTTGAACCGATGACCCCAATGCTGCCAGGCAGAAGTGCTAACCACTAAGACTCCATTCACATCCATGTATGTTGCTTTTCAGTCTTTCTGCTATGCTTTTTGCATTTTTGAACATGCGATTTTGCCTCGATTTGCAGTTTGCATTTTTTAATGGGGTTTTTTTGTTGGGCAGATGAAAAAATTCAGATTGCGGCAAATGCATGGTAAAAACGCACTACATACTTTTATGCAGCTTCTCCATTGAAGTCCATCGAACAAACCAAGCACAGTTTTGCGTTTAAAAAAGTCCCTGGCCCTTTCCAAAAATGCAGAGGCACAAAAATGCATTGAAGTGAACATGTTCCATAGGAACCCATGTTAAGACTAATGTTCTGCGTTTCTGCAAAAAGCATGAAAAAACGCATTGGCAGGAATGTAGTCTTAACCAGTATACTATCGACATGAAACATCCACAATGCTCCTGGTAGTCAGAGACCTTGATGTAGGACAGGGTTCTCCAAACTTTGTAAGCAAAGGGCCAGTTTACTGCCACTTACTTTACTTCAAGCTTTAAGGGAGCCAGATTGTGGCTAGTGAGAGTAGCAGTGGCGGCTGGTGCTTCATCGGTCGCTGGGGCATCAGACGGACCTGACCACGGACCCCCCACCATCGCTCCAGGACCCGCTTCCTGATTGGCCTGGAGGAGAATCAGTGTGACAATAGCCAGTGTTCATTCGCTATTGTCACACAACTGGGTGGGCTGAGGGCGCCCCGAGCCCACCCTTTTTTGAAGCCTATTAGAGGATCTGGCTCTAAACACGTGCTTCAAAAAAACCCCTCATTGGAATCCATGCGTCTGGCGCTTTGTATGTAGATGGGGGGGGCGGCGCCCCTAATGGATGGGCCGCCACTGCTGAGTAGAAAATGCCCCGGTATCAGTGGGCATAAACAATGCACCATCATTGGTTTTAATGGGGGCAGGAAGACCCCAATTGTTGGTATCAATGGGAAGAATAGTGCCATCAGTGGTGTCAGTAGGAGGAATGGTGTCCCATCATTAGTGTCAATTGGTAGAATAGTGCCACTAAGGCCAGATTAAGGCAAGGAAAGGGCCAAATTCATCCCCTAGGCTACATTTTGGAGACCACTGATCTAGGACCTTGATCTTTGCTGTCGATCACCTGACTAAGCAAGAAAGGTATACTTTTCTCTTTTAACTCTGAGTAATAAACTGATTTCGTAATGCTGACGTACTCTGTAGATTCAAGAGAAGTGCGAATTTTAATGACTGGTTTGCGTTTATTCACAACCCGACAATTCTGAAAAATTTCAAAAGGATTTTGTACCTGCAAAGCTAATTAGCGGATATTTTAATGAGTATTTTCAGCTAGTGGGCAAACGTTTCATGGAAAATAAGTTTCCTTGGCGCTCCGGTTCCCAGAATTTCCACCTGCAGCAAAGCCCGAGGCGTTTGAGCTCAGGGCTATGATTGCTGCGTGATATCAATTATTAAGCATCCATCTTTTTTTTTTTTTTTTGATTTCTGTTATAATGGATTTCTCATGTAAATGCAACTCGCTCAATTTCCCAAAAGGTGCAAGGCTTAGAGTGGAAAAAGAAAAAGCTGGGATCGGTTCCCACAGCCGATTTTATGACAGGATTTTGTGCTCAGCACCTCCTCCGCCCTCCTGCTCCACTTAAATTAATGACAGAGTTTAAAGAAAGTAGAGCGAACCATTAAAATAATTGAACATTTTTAAAATTCACTTCAGAAGCGTCCAATTTTGTGATTTACCTTGTGCGTTCTGAAGTTGTGCCAGTTAATTTGGTGTCGGCTTTTAGAGAAAGAATTGCAAAATGCTTCTTTTTCCCTGGCTGTTCAGATACATAAAATTGTGAGCAGATGACAAGGCCAGGCTCAAATTGTGAACGTTAGAGAAGACAAATGGCATTTGATAGATGTCACAAACAAATGTGAGAGGGTTTGATGTACAGTAATATTTTCTGCTTCTGAGAAATATTTTGACTAGGTATCAGAGGAGTAAAATGAATTCACGCAAAGCACCTCTGTTTTTTTTTTTTTTTTATCGGGTATCTAAACCTAAGAACAAAAATGTACTTACCAGTCCATAAGGCCTTGTTCCCGTGGGCATACTACAGCATATACCCGTCACGCTTACCCCTAACGCAGGTGGTCCTACTGTAGCTGGCTACAGTGTTCTTTACCTATAGCAGCCCCTTTTCCCATAAGGCAAGCAGGTCTACCAGTACTCTGTTGCCCCCAGGACTTCTACACAATGCTATAGTGCCTGGCCACCATGCCAGGGTGGGCATTAACTGAGCAAAGCAAACAGATACTTGCGGTTGGCAGGGAGGCAGAGTGGTCCAATGACAGTCCAGGTAAAAGGCAGGCAGAGTTCAGAGAATAGTCACTATCCTATCCAAGGTCATAAACGGGGAAATCCAATCTAGCAGAGCAGGGCAGACAAACAGGTAGCTTGATCAGGTATTACACAATCTATCACAAGCATGAGACATCAGGCTTGACTAGGGTATATCAGGTTTGGTCTCTGACCAGAGTCTGGCCACAATCAATCACCTTCCAGGTGGGCAGACAGGCAAGGAGAATACCATAGCCAAAACCAGGATGCTGGAACCAGAAGCTATGATGGAGCAGGAACACATACACTCATGACAATACCCATGCAAGGGTTGTGTTTGCCCACACGGGGGTGCACAGATGCTCCAGGCATTCATGTCATACACAGACACAGCCATTGCTCCCAGTTTGACAGCAATGCGGGTGTAGGTGCACAGAGAGCACACAGAGCGAGCAAGCACTTTGTGTTCAGGGCTGTGCCCCTGCATGGTTGCCATATTGGGAGCCGCGGCTGTGAACATGCAGCTGCTGCATTCCAATTGACATGAATAGAAATGCCTGAGCAAACACCCATGTGAACAAGACCCCATTCCTAATAATATTACTCCGTTGGTCTGCTGTAAAAGTCCTACCTAGGTCCGATTTCCCATACTTAAACATCTTTTACCTTGAAGGCTACGTTCACCTTTGTTTTTTTGTTCTAAAATCCAGTTTCCCTATGTACCAATATAGCATTAATGTACCTGTCTAGCAAAAATAAAACCGATTTCCATTTATTCTACACTGGATTACCTAACTCTCTTCATAGCTGTTTAAACACACTGCTTGATTACTTCTGTCTTACTTCCTGGTCAGGCTATAGGTCATGACACAGAAGGAGTTGACCAGCTGATCTCATTAGCACACGCTCTGCATCGTCTACCCTCAGCTGGTCAATTCCTTCCTGTGTCATGACCTAAAGTCTGATCAGGAAGTAAGGCTGAAGTAATCGAGCAGTGTGTTTAACCACTTAAGGACAGGAAGGATTTTCCTTTTAATAACCAGGCCATTTTTCGCGATACGGCACTGCATCATTTTAACTGACAATTGCGCAGTCGTGTAACGCTGTACCCAAACAAAATTGACGTCCTTTTTTCCCCACAAATAGAGCTTTCTTTTTGTGGTATTTGGTCACCTCTGCGATTTTTATTTTTTGCACTATAAACAAAAAAATAGACAGCGAATTTTCAACAAAATTTTACTTTCTGCTATAATACATATCCAAAAATATATATATATAAAAAAACAAATGTATTAATCAGTTTAGGCCGATATATATTCTACATATTTTTGGTAAAAAAAAATCGCAATAGGCGTATATTGATTTGTTTGCGCAAAAGTTATCGCATCTACAAACTATGGGATAGATTTAGGGACTTTTATTTATTTTTTTTATTGTTTTTACTGTAATGGTTGCGATGTGTGATTTTTAGTGGGACTGCGACGTTGCAGCGAACAAATCTGACCCCAAATGACACTTTTTTGGGGACCAGTGTCATTATTACATTGATCAGTGCTATAAAAATGCACTGATCAATGTATAAATGACACATGGCAGGGAAGGGATTAACACTAGGGGGCGATCAAGGGCTTAACTGTGTTCCCTGGGTGTGTTCTAACTGTGTGGGGGCTGGGCTGGCAGGGGCATGACAGAGATCGCTGTTCTCGATGACTGGGAACAGAAGATCTCTGTCATGCCATCTGGCAGAAAGGGGATCTGCCTTGTTTACATAGGCACATCCCCGTGCCCACTCTGTACCCGGCGATCACCCGCGGGCACGCTACTGCGGCATGCAGCGGGCGCGCGCCCGCTATCTCCCATGCAGGGACCGTCGTACAGCTATGGCGATTTGCGCAGGAGAGCCAACTTGCCTCCGTATAACGACGGGGGCTGGTCAGCAAGTGGTTAAACAGCTATGAAGAGAGTTGGGTAAGCCAGTGTAGAATTAATGGAAAGCTGTTTTTCTTTTGCAAAATAAGTACATTAATGCTATATTGGTACATAAAGGAGCTGGAATTTAGAAATAAAAGTGAATAAAGGTGAACTTAGCCTTTAACATGATACTAAAGTCTTGTTTTTTTGTGGTTTTGTTTTAAATGTCATACTTACCTGCTCTGTGTAATGGTTTTGCACAGAGCAGCCCAGCTCCTCCTCTTCTCTGGTCCCTCACTGGCACTCCTGGCCCCTCCCTCCTGCCGAGAGCCCTCACAGCAAGCAGCTTGCTATGGGGGCGCCCAAGCCGAGACGAAACGCTGCTCTGTGTCCATTCAGACACGGAGCTGAGGCTCGGCCCCAACCCCACCCTCTCTCCTCATTGTCTCACTGAGTTTGATTGACAGCAATGTGTGTGTCTCAGCCAATCAGGAGGGAGAGTCCCGGACAGCCGAGTCTCTTGTGCAACATCGCTGGATCGAGAGGGGGCTCAGGTAAGTGTTAGGGGGCTGCTACACACAGAAGGGTTCTTTATCTTAATGCATAGAATGCACCTTCTTCTTCAACCACTTTAATGCCAGGAATGCATTAAGGTAAAAAATGTTTAGGCTTTATAACCACTTTAATGTAATTGGGGCATCTTATTTATTTTAGCTGTAAATTGTCACCCTTATTTATCTTTCCATTAGTCAGCTTCCATCTTGTTGATTGAACGGTCACTCTCCTTCCCAGTCCAGGTAAAAGTTTGAATGTTTGGGGCCTCCAATACATTCCCCATGTAGGGACGGCCAACATTGGCAGCCTGCAGAATGCCATCCTCCATCTGTGTAGACAGCTGCCCTCAATACCTGCGGTGCTGTAATTCCCGCTGCAGAAGAGCTGAGCATTATGAGAATCTGTAAGGAAGGAAATGATAATTCCTTATGACATACTTGTTCCTCACATGCAGGTCATCCACTATCTGATCAGAATCCCATTTAACAAAGCCCTGCAAAGCCCCTGATCTCAGTAAGGATCATCGGAGACACTTCTTGTTTAAACAGCCTGCAGGTTTCCGGATTTGGTGGTATAGTCGGCGGGTTTTACTGGCTGTTTTTCTCATCTTGCAGACTCTAATATCTGGAGCCATGGTCGAGCAGCTGGACTTTCTGAGAATCAATGAAACAGAAGAGTAAGTGACACCTTCCAATTCTTTTCACTGCTAAGACACTCCAGGAAGGGCGTATGGGCCTTATATGCGATGGCCAAGTGTAAATTATATGGGGGGTGATTATCATTCAGATTTTAGGGAGAATTCTAACCATAATGCAAAGTTATGAATGTCTCGTGTGGATTGTGTCAGATTTTTTTTGTTTTTTGTTTTTTTTTGGATTGGTTTGTAGTGTAATTAGTTCTGTTCCGCCCAGACTTTTGTTATATAAGGTTGGCCATAGGGTTGAAGGAAAGAAAATCGCTTGATTCCCCCATCAACACAGTCAGGGTTGATGGGAGAATCCCTCCCACTGCGCTATTGTATTCTAACAGTGGGAGGTTTCCCCGCCATCAGCATACAATGATCACTGCTGGTGGCTATAGCCACAAAAAAAAAAAAAAAAAGAACAGGCTGGTTGTACTGAAGTTGATCGATAAATCGCATAACCAAGTGATTGTAAACGATCATCTTGTAAAACAACCCATTTCGTTTAAAATAAAAATGAAAGGCACAACATTTTTGTATAGATATAAAAAAAAAACATTTTACAGTGCCTTCAAACAGTATTCATACCCCTTGAAATTTTCCACATTTTGTCATGTTACAACCAGAAATGTAAATGTATTTTATGTGATAGACCAACACAAAGTGGCCCATAATTGTGAAGTGGAAGGAAAATGATAAATGGCTTTCAAATTTTTTACAAATAAATATGTGAAAAGTGTTGCGTGCATTTGTATTGAGCCCCCTTTACTCTGATACCCCTAACTAATATCTAGTGGGACCAATTGTCTTCAGAAGTCCCCTAATTAGTAAATAGAGTCTACCTGTTTGTAATTTAATCAAATCATAAATGCAGCTGTTCTGTGAAGCCCTCAGAGGTTTGTTAGAAAGCTTTAATGAACCACAACGTGCAGGCACTGAAAACGGCAAACACGCAAACAAGAGAGGAGATCGCACATGCTTTGATGCAATACCCTTTATTTTATGATAAAAACTAGATAAAAATGCACTCACAAGGGACTTGATAAAGGAGGCTGCATCCTCCAAAACATATTGTCGTGGCAACAGCTCACACAACCAATCAGCAGACAGCTGCTTGCATCACGTGACCCCAAGCATATTTTCCTGGGCATGTGAATCAGCATGCATGAGATCAAGCACAGCGGCAACCGCATTTGATTCAGGACTGCTGCCATATCCACACTGTCAGCTGGAGCTCCTATCAAGGGCAGTGATAGAATCTTGGTGCACAACACTATGGTGGGGAGATGTGATTAATACTTAACTAGTTTTTATCATAAAATAAAGGATATTGCACTAGAGCTCACGTGTTGTTCTCTCTTGTTTGTGTGTCACCAGTATTGACACCATTACTGACTTGCCATGTCTTGTTCTGCACTGTTTCTGTGTCGGCAGCCATCTTGGTAGATGTGGTGCTTTACTTCTTTGTGTCAGACCTGTGCTCCCATCCCCTCCACATGACTGGTGGGCAAAAAATGAAAAACGACATGCCTCACCTTTGACTGTACAGTGTGGAAAATGTGTGGAAATCTCAAGACTGGCTGAACAGAACCTTTAGCAAGTAAAATAGTAAACATATATGCATTTATGCTGTGCATGTAGTTTTTTTGCTGAGAACTTCACCTTAAATTTCTGTCATTCACACTGATGGATAACTGTTTTTAGGATTCCAGATTTCAGAAGTTTTGAAGAGCTTGACGTGCCTAAACATTCAAAAGTGAACAGACAGTCCAGCATACCGAGCGCTGACATGGAAAAGCAGCCAGAGATCAGTGTAGCAGAATGGAAACATCGGCCCACCTATGAGATCCTGCAGAAGCTCAGTGTAAGTTAGCATTTCTGGGACCCAGATAATGCACATCTGGACCTTCCGCTTAGGCCCAGTATACACAGGTGTTCTATGAACTGAGAGTGAGATGCTTTCTTTTTCGGGTATAGGCGAGGTATGATTAAACCCTAGGAGGGGCGAAATATGTCAGAGGAGTGTGTCCTCAGGGTGGGAACTGTGTCTAAAACTGGCTATACGCAGTAAAATTACCAGTGGCATTTCCATGGAGTGCGGTCTCTTTCTTCGATTTTACTATATGTTTAGTAGGCCTGTGAACCAGATAGAAAGTATAGGTGCTAGTCAGGCTCTTTAGAGGGTCCTCATCCGATGCCAACTGCTGGGAGTGCCCACCAGGAACAGAGCCTGTCTCAGCCCCAGGCGTCACCATGTAGCAGGAAAAGTATATCATAAGCCACACATCGCTGCCAGTCCTCTGTAAAGGAGTATTTCTCAGCCAGGGCTCCAACCAGGCCATGCCTTCAACGCATTTTGCTTTGTCCCCCAGAGCAAAATCATGGGGATTTTTTAGTAGGCCTGGTTAGGCAGTGTTTTTAATTCAGTGGCAGCAGCAGTACTCACTGCATTAGAAACCTATTCTGGACACTAATTTACTACCCCACCCACTAACAAAAGCAACATAGGACCCATACCCACCTTCCCTAGACTTAACCCTTTCGCTGCCACCAACGTAGAAACTGTGTGTTTACGCACAACCACCAGGAGTGTGTACATATCTGTCAAGCCGGCTGTCAGATGGAAGCAATCCGGGGGCTGGGCAGTTGCCTGATCCTTTCCAAAAACCCCTGGTAACTGCTGCCCCCACCCCATAATGCACCTGCCATGTATTTCGGGCTCCGGGTGCCGCCAGGTCGAGGGGAGGGAGTCCCAACGGGCTTGAGTCTGCGGTAGAGATCAATACTATTATCCTAATCAATGTACCCACCACAGACTGTTGATATCCAAGGGCCATGCATCATACACCAAAGGGCCCGCAGGTTGGGCACCAGGGCCTTATACTCTCTTCTGTCTTTTTCCTAGGACTGCACTTGTTTGGCTTCCCAGGCCGTCCTACTCAGCATACTGATAAAACGGGAAGGGCCCCATTTCATAACGAAAGAAGGTGAGTGACACAGCTTGAAAGATCTATTTGTCTAAATGTAGCCATAAACTTGCCTGATTATTGTAAATTACTCTTGTGTGTTTCTTATACTGTGAAAAAAAAACAGAAAATGTTTTTTTTGTAAAGTCTCTTTAAGAGCCACCACCAATAGTCACTCCATCGCTCAGGGACTTAAAGTGGTTGCAAACTCTGTTACACCACTTGTACCTTCAAGTAAGCCTATAATAAGGGTTACCTGTAGGTACTGTAAATATCTCCTAAACTTGCACAGTATAGGAGATATTCACTATATACGCTGCTGCATGCACACTGAAGCATGCACACTGAAGCAACGGCCCGCTGGTGCTGTTTCTTCAGGGCCCGTGTCGTGACCAGCGGCTCCCGCGTGCATGACGTCACGGCTCCGGCCAATCACAGCACAGGAGCCCTTTCTCTAATTTAAACCCCCTCACATACTCTTTCTCTCCCCTGATGCAGTAGCTCTGAGCTCAGCATTTGAGAGCTCACTCCTGTAATGTTGGAGGTGAGCAGTGATTACTAGGCCTCACTTAGCAACATCCTGAGAATACTAGCAAGGTACTTGGAGTATTCCAGACAGGCTTCATAAGGTATGTAAATGGGCTTCACCTATAGCGTATGCTGTGGCATTGTTTACATCCCCGCTGACATGTGCCGGCTCCTGAACAATCATCTTTTCACTGGTTGCTAAGGTTGCCAGCGGGTGCCCGCTCCTTAACAACCAGCATAATGATCCCAAAAACTCACCTAAAATCGTACCCTGGGTGTGTTTTTGGTGCTTTTTTCGTGCATTTCCCATTGACTTCAATAGAATGTGCATCTGTGGTGCACTTTTTAAAATCGCACCAAAGGTGCAGGATGCCGGACTTTTCAAACTGTGAAAACGCAGTACAGCGATATGAAAAGTCTCATTGGATTTAAAAGCAAATCATTTTGCATGCGCTTTTGTCCTTCTGGAAAGGTGTGTTCTAGTACATCAAAAGCGCATCAGTGTGAAAGGATCCTTAAAGATTGCAGTCCTGTGTCTCTGCTGCTTTAATGTAAGACCCACATAACACAACACAGAGTCTGGGAAGATAAGGGTTAAGTCATCAATTACATGGATCAGGGAGCACCTGTTTCTGACTTGGCTTTTTAATCTCCCGTTACCAGCTTCGGAGCAATTAAACAGCGAAAAAATATAAGATTCTACCGAGTTCATTTAATTGTAAGGAGAAAAGTCTGCTTTGGCTAATTAAAAGCAGTTGAATATGTCTGTGTTTTGTTCTAATCTAGCCAACTCCTCTTCAGGGATGACCCAAATCGGGAAATTATAAGTTAATAATGAGAAAGACTTAGAATAGCCTGAGGGACCATTCACCATTATGGAGAGATTTCCTCCAAACTCCTTTCTTCCTTCCTGATTAACCCAATATGTCCTCAGTGTTCTTCCATGTTTCTCGCTCTCTATATCAGTGAACCCTGTGTAAAGACACTACTGCACAAGAGGGGGCTAAAAAAAAAAAAAATCTCCTTGCACTGCATATCTGAAAAACAACGAGCAACTAAAATAAATGAAAAATCAGTAGGAACCACTGAGCCACATTTTTGCTGCCTGCCAACCACCACCACTTTAAAGCGGAGTTCCACCCAAAAGTGGAAGTTCCACTTTAAGGACTCCTCACCCCCTTACATGCCACATTTGGCATGTCTTACCCAGCTCCCACTTACACTTGGGCCGCTTTGGCGACTCGAGCAGAAATTCTTCTCTCCCCCTCCCTCCCTGCAATCTTTTGGGTCACGTCACAGGTCCCAGAAGATTGCCCAGCCACTGAGGAGGCGCAGCGCAATTTGGACATTGGGCAGTGTGCACCCGACTGTGAAGCCGCAAGCTGTCACAACCGGGTGCCCACACTTGTGATGCCATCGCCAGGGAGAGACGAGGGTTCAGGCAGCCGCATTGCTGGTTCGTGGGACAGGTGAGTGTGTTTTATTCAAAGTCAGCAGCTACACATTTTGTAGTTGCTGACTTGATAAACTTAAAAATGGCTGGAACTCCACTGCAATAGGCAGTGGGCGAGGGTGTTTATTTACCTGACTTATAGCTGCCTGCTGAACACTATGCATTCATGAAATTGTAGAAGCACCGTGACTGCATGCAATTCATGCGGTTGTTGCATGGTTGTTGGCAAAATTGGAGTAAAAAGAGGAGGTGTCGCATTGTTTCTCACCGCCTGGTAGTTGCCTCTGGAGTGCAATCCAAACGTAGATCAGGCTCCAGAGACAAGGGAGATTTAGACGCATGTCTAAATCTACCCTTAGAGTAAATCCACACACACTGTATATTATAAACATGTCCTTTTTTATGACAATAAAATCTCATCATAAAAATGTAACATAGTACATATCAAATGTGCATTTAGATAAACTGTTGGTTTTCCAAGTCCAGATTCATATATACCCTTAAATATTACATAAAAAAAATAAACTAGGCTTATTTATGTAATAATGTTCTTAATGTACACAAATAGTATACAACCAGTGTTGGAGAAATAGAAATGGGGGTCCTTAATCCTTGACGTGTTTCGTCGGCATTAATCCTGTTTTCCTCAGGAGGGAGCAAAAATGACAATAAGCGTAATATGTGTACCTAGTAATGTATCAGGTCCTCAGCAAGGCAGGACCACAAGCGGTGGAGGGTATCAACACACCTCCCCCCCCCCAAAAGGTCCAAGGACTTGAAGGGACAAACTCCTGACCAAAGGGACTAAGAGGAACCTCTCACTTGAAGTCGTAAATACAAAGGATGGGGGAGGCTCCAATAATTTGAAAGTGAATCAAAGTGACTTTCAAAATAGCAGAGGAGAACATTCTAGTAATCTATTACCAAAGAAGATCCTTGTATACATGCCAGAGGAGAGATCACAAAGTGCCCCTATCCACCATACTACAGCTACCAGCCAGCCCTTATATGGTAAGGGGAGGTTTATGGATGGGCAGGGTAACCACCTAGACCAGTGATGGCGAACCTTGGCACTCCAGATGTTTTTTGAACTACATTTTCCATAATTCTCAGCTACACTGCAGAGTGCATGAGCGTCATGGGAAATGTAGTTCTAAAACATCTGGGGTGCCAAGGTTCACCATCACTGACCTAGATTGAGTTTTTTATCATGAGATTTTATTGCCGTGTTTGTATATACAGTGTATGCCGACTTACCCTAAGTGGCACCTGAAAAACCCCTAATGATTTCTAATTTATTTATTGTAGTGACCGTGTAAGGATTTGCTGACTAGTCAAACTTGAACTCCAGGAAAAAGCCAATTAACCAGATGAAATACATTTATGAGAGGAGTTATAACTGTCATGCATTTGTATTTCTATCCATCCACTCTTGAAATTCAACAGCTCTGCCATCACAGCACAGCTGTGTCTGGAAGCTCTGGAGGACCAACAATAGCCCAAAAATCAGGCATGACCAAGCATATGCAATGTGGCATGGCACAGCCCTGTGTAATAGCGCATTGGAGTGATATTCCATAACGGGCAGATTGAAGGGGGCCTAAGCGTAGTGCATATCTACTGGTGGAATATTTTAAGCTGAAGGAAACCTGTACCCGGAGAAATATGGAGACTGCCATTATTGACCCCCGATTAAAAAAAATAAATCACTAGTTACCTGGCTTTCATGGCAATGCTTTGGTACCATTACCTTGAGTCACTGACCTAAAATAAGTATGCTGATCATACAAATCCAATTTATACCAGTAAGGGAGAAGGCAAAACCAGTGTCCAGGCTTTAGATTCTCCACCCCTTCACTGCTGAAACACGCATAATAGAAAAGCCAGCAACTCTGTGTCTTCCAAGATAGGGCATATTCTATTAGCTACATCGTCAGTACAGGATAAAATGTTACTGCGTTTTCCAAGGGTGTCAAATTCAATTTTTTTTGTGGGCCTCATTAACAGTACGGTTGCCCTTAAAGCACCGTTTGTATCTGGGTTGCGCTACGTACAGAGTGCATAGTTCAGGATTACATCAGTATTATGCTACACACAGAGTGCGCTAAGTATGGAGTGCGGGGTTCAGGGGTGTGCTACGTACAGAGTGCAGGGTTCAGGAGTGCGCTAAGTGCAGAGTTCAGGGGTGCACAACATACAGAGCGCAGGGTTCAAAG
Source organism: Glandirana rugosa (assembly GCA_018402905.1). Lineage (NCBI taxonomy): Eukaryota > Metazoa > Chordata > Amphibia > Anura > Ranidae > Glandirana > Glandirana rugosa. Next base: position 1,144,269 of record BLSH010071284.1, on the reverse strand, counting down.
GTGCGCTGCATACAAAGTGCAGGGTACAGGAGCGTGCTATGTGCATAGTTCAGAGGTGCACTACATACAGAGTGCAGGGTTCAGAGGTGTGCTGCATACAAAGTTCAGGGCTCAGGAGTGCGCTATGTACATGCAAGGTTCCAGTGTGCTTAATGTGCAGAGTTCAGGATTACGCTACATACAGAGTTCAGGATTACACTATGTGCAGGGTTCAGGGGTGCACTACGAACAGAGTGCAGGGTTTAGGAGTGCTCTATGTACAGAGTTCACAGTTGCGTTACGTACAGAGTGTAAGGTTCAGGAGTGCACGATGTACAGAGTGCAGGGTTCAGGAGTGCGCTGCATACAAAGTGCAGGGTTTAGTGTTGTGTGCCACCTGGTTTTGCCACCTGTGCCTTAGTCATAGTGTTATGACTAAGACCTGATGGATGAAACGCAGTGACATGTTTTATATTGTACTGATGATGTAGCTAATAAAAATTGCCCTATTTTGGAAAGCACAGAGTTGCCAGCTGTTCTGTTATTAATAAGTTCTGTATCCATTCGCATTTTAGTGGTTATATGCTTGTTCTGACTATCAAAATATTAAAATCCGAGAGTAGGGCAACTGGCTTTTTCAGTAGTGGTGGTCCACATACTTCTCTCAGTACAAGTCTCACAATCCCAGTTTTGGCAGACAAGACGATACTACTTCCAAAAGCAAGATGCAGATAGGCGCCTTTTCCATTCTCACTATGCCTTCCAGTCTCTGGCGGCACAGATTATTCTGTCCAAGTTATGAGGCAGAACATTGCCTATCCCGTGTTCTCTGAATTCTTTGATTTGTAAGTGGTGTAATAAATATTCCAGCATAGTCTGGCCCCCGGAGGCTCCTAATGATTAAACATTCTTTGAGAGCAGACAAGGCTGTGGTCCCATTTGAACCATATTACACGCTGCCTGTTACAATCTTATTAGAGATTTCCTGTACTTTGCTGCGGATGGCGAGGTGACGTCTCATGTATCTGGAATGAATGCACTCAGCTCTGACACCTTCTTTACCACAGGTACCGTCTCTGACTTCATGGAGAGGATCTACAGGAAGGCCGGAAGCAATAAACTTTGGTAAGTCTGTACTTTATGAGCTCATACATGAAAAACACGTTACATTGGGTGGAAGGCCTGTACTGCAGAGCAGCAAGAAATAGCAAGAAGTATTATACAAAGGGTTGAGACGTTTATCTGTTACTGAGACATTACCTAACAGTAGTGCAAAAAGCACCTACTACCTGCTATAATGCTACTATAGTATATTTTACATTTGTACAGATTGTAGAGCACAAGTGGTAATAAGGAGAACCAGTCATAAGTAGACATATACAATAATTTGAATATTCCATTTTTATATTCCAGTAAAGCTTTCTTTGAATGATTTATTTTTGACCCCTTATCAAATTTCCTTAATGTTTTTTCACACTGGTGGTAATGCTTGCCGCCCTCTGAAAAGCCATCAGCAGTGGAACACCTTTTAAAGGGTGGTATAGTAGAAGCTGGCAGGCGTTCAGGAGGTGCTCCTGTTACTCTTCAGCTTGAGTGTCAGAGATCACCTGAAGTCTTATCATTAAAGTATAAGTTCACTTTTTAAAAAAATTCTATTTTTTTGCAGGTAATAAAATGTGCATTTATTTATTTATTTATTTATTTTGGAGTATTTAAAGCATTGCACCAGCGATCAGCAGATCGCTGGTGCCATGCGGGTCTTCTGCATACACTGACCAGAAGAATCAATGAACTACCACGGCGCTCCCTGGTAGTTCACTGAGAACTACAAGCTGACAGCTGCAAAGGCTGTCGGGGCTTGTAGTCCATTCATACAAAAAGCCGCGTTAATGAATGATGCGCTGTGTGGGCGGAGCTCCCCACAGCCATGCTGATTTCAAAAAGTGGCAGTTAGTACAGGGAACTCCTCCCCATACTGCTGTCACAGGGAAGGGGGGGGGGGGGGTCGGCCAGCAGCTGCAGCGTTCGGAGCATGGTACATGTTCCACCCTAAATACAGGTGGAACATGTAACATGTTTCAAAAGGTGAACTTATCCTTTAACCTGCTTGACGGTATTCCCGAGTGTGGCTCGGGGGAGTTTTCGCTGCAAATAGCAGTAACCCCGAGCCACACTTGGGATTGCATCACTGGGTCCGAGGCTGGGTTACTTACCTTGTCCCCTGGATCCAGCGATGTCCCCCCCCTGCTGTGTCTGCGGGCTGTGTCCTCAGGCCCAATGCCTGTGTGTGCTGGGCTCCGTTCCCTGTGAGCGTCGCGTCGCACGGGGGCGGAGCCAGGCGGGAAATTCAAAAAGTAAAACACACAGCAAACATAGAGTACACTGTAATCTGTAAGATTACATTACTGTATCAAATAATTTCACATCCCCTTTGTCCCTAGTGGTTTTCCCAGTGCCCTGCATGTACTTTTATATTATATATGTCGTTCTTTCTGCCTGGAAACTTGGAGAATGTCCATGGCAACCAAAAAGTGTCCCTTTACGTCAAAAGTGTTTTTTGACCAGCTAGTAAACAGCGATAGTAAATAAGAATCATTTGCAGAATTGAATGATACTGATTTTTGGGGAAATTTATCATCAGACACTGAAAGTGACGACAGCGACAATTCTGCAAATGAGCAAATTTCAGTGTTTTTGATTTAATTACATTATTGAATACATTTTATTACTATTATATTATTATTTTTGATAATTATTTATAGTTATTTATTATATTATAATTTATGATTTCTTTTTTCAAACTTTATCACACCCGGGATGTCTACTAGACTCTTGTTTGGACAGATTTAAGTGAGTTATTCCTAAGAATTACAGGCCTACAATATAAAACGCCAAATTTCCATGCAAAATAATGGTACCACTTTCAGCACCAAAATCTGAAATAATCATACCGCCAGGGAGGTTAACAATTTCAAGAGTCATCTAGGAAAGAAGAAAGTTCCGCACACCAACAAGGCCTGACGGTCATAGAAGTAGAAGTAGCCTCAGCCAGTTCTGTCCATGCCATACCCGACGAGTTTCACTAAGCCCCAGGGGTGAAACGTGTCAGGAACGTCACCTGGACGGAGCTGGCTGAGGCTGCTTCTACCTCTATAACTGTTGCTATGTGAAAATCAATTGCATGGTAATCCACCTAGAGAGTTTCTTGTGATCCTTTAGTCTGATCTGACCCATAAACGTGAACTGAGAGACAAGGGCAGTGCAGAACAATCAAGCTCTAACAATGCAGCATAACCTTTTTTCCATACGTTTCGACCTCCCTTACAGCAGTATCTCTTGTTTGAATCTAAGTACTGACAGTACTACATCTGAACCCATTGATGTAGCTACCCACCAGCAGACTGCATACGCCTGCAGGGTTTGCAATGGCATGGCATTGTAGGAACGTTTAAGAGCATACGCAGTGCCAGTAATCTGGTGCAGTAAGATGGAGTTTGCTTCTGTCATTGCTGTGCCCTGGCAAATGTATCTTGAAGTGGATCACTGTGTGGCTAACTAATCGTATTTTCATATACACTATATTACAGTACAAAAGTATTGGGACACCTGCCTTTACACGCACATGAATTTTAATGGCATTCCAGGCTTGGTCCGTAGGGTTTAATATTGAGTTGGTCCACCCTTTGCAGCTATAACAGCTTCAACTCTTCTGGGAAGGCTGTCCACAGGGTTTAGGAGTGTCTATGGGAATGTTTGACCATTCTTCCAGAAGCGCATTTGTGAGGTCAGGCACTGATGTTGGCTGAGAAGGCCTCGCTCACAGTCTCCGCTCTAATTAATCCCAAAGGTGTTTTATCTGGCTGAGGTCAGGACAGTCAAGTTCCTCCACCCAAAACTCGCTCATCCATGTCTTCATGGACCTTGCTTTGTGCACTGGTGCGCAGTCATCTTGGAACAGGAAGAGGCCATCCCCAAACTGTTCCCACAAAGTTGGGAGCATGAAATTGTACAAAATGTCTTGGTATGCTGATGCCTTAAGAGTTTCCTTCACTGGAATGAAGGGGCCAATCCCAACCCCTGAAAAATTATTGAGTTGGTCCACCCTTTGCAGCTATAACAGCTTCAACTCTTCTGGGAAGGCTGTCCACAAGGTTTAGGAGTGTCTATGGGAATGTTTGACCATTCTTCCAGAAGTGCATTTGTGAGGTCAGGCACTGATGTAGACGAGAAGGTCTGGCGCGCAGCCTCCGCTCTAATTCATGCCAAAGGTGTTCTATCGGGTTTAGATCAGAACTCTGTGCAGGCCAGTTAAGTTCCTCCACCCCAAACTTGCTCATCCTTTTCTTTATCGGCCTTGCTTTGTGCACTTTTGGTGGAGGGGGGATTATGGTGTGGGGTTATTTTTCAGGGGTTGGGATTGGCCCCTTAGTTCCAGTTAAGGAAACTCTTACGGCGTCAGCATACCAAGACACTTTGTACATTTCCTGCTCCCAACTTTGTGGGAACAGTTTGGGGATGGCCTCTTCCTGTTCCAAGATGACTGCACACCAGTGCACAAAGCAAGGTCCATAAAGACATGGATGAGCGAGTTTGGGGTGGAGGAACTTGACTGTCCTGACCTCAACCCGATAGAACACCTTTGGAATGAATTAGAGTGGAGAATGAGAGCCAGGCCTTCTCGTCAAACATCGGTGCCTGACCTCACAAATGTGCTTCTGGATGAATAGTCAAACATTCCCATAGACACATTATGACTGGGATGCCATTAAAGTGTGTGCGTGTGTAAAGACAGGTGTCCCAATACTTTTGGTAATATAGTGTATAGGCTGCCATGTAGGAAGAGGTAGGTAGGAGAACGGAAAATTGAATACTTATCTGTATTTTTCCTTTCCTGGTGCCTATCCATGGCAGCATACAAATGTTATGAGCAGCTCTACCAGAGAAAATTCAAAGGCTGAAGAGGATTCTTCAGCTACTTCCTCAGAAACTTCATTAGAGCTTGGCCATTGTGTATTTGTGGAAGGAGGCCTTTGTCATGTCCATGCTGCCATGTAGACACCAGGAAAGTCACTTATTCTGCAGTGAGGCAATAAACCGCCTTAAAGTGGTTATAAAGGTAGATGTTTTTTGTACCTTAGAGAGGAGCTCCAGTCTCCTGTGTAAAGATTAAAAATCAGCAGCTACAAAAACTGAGATAAAGGAGTACCGCGCTCATTCAGCAGCTACCATATCCATAGAGATAGGAAATCTCTTATGTGTACATTCAATCTCTTAGGGTAGAAGGTAAACTTAGAGATGATTATGCTGCGTTTAATAAATCATAGCGCTTTCACAAACTATGATCCTGTCTTTTAAACCACATATAATGTTTCTGTACTGAAATTTGTTTAAACGTATAAACCATACATAATAATATTTCAAATTTGACTCAATGTTCATAAGTTAGTCCTATAGATGGAGAAACTTCTTTGGTGGTGTTTAAAGAAGTATTGCAGTAAACTAGGATGTTTTGCGGATGGTAGCTTTTCTGTCTCCAAATTGCTTTACATCCACTTGCTTTCCCACTTACCAGATGTATCTGACCCCAAAGGGTCAAAAATGGCGTTGTGGATTATTTCTCTAGGCTTACAAAACAACAGATAAAATCATTGCTTCACTCTGGATATCCTCCGCTAGGAGCCCCAATGGTACCCCACTTACCAGATCACGATGTAGTACAGAGCGACTCACAGTGGGGATGATCATACCAGAGGGATGATGTAAGTCGTCCACCTCTCCATTTATTTCAATGTAACTCTGCAAGGTTATATTATTATACCAGCTGCTCTTGGTACTAAATTGGTAACTTTCCAAGGCGCGGGTAAATCTGATTAAGATTAAGAAAGCTACAAAAACATTGATTTTAATAACTCAACTGATTTTAACAAAAAGCCACTCACCTGTTCCCGGACCTTGAGATGTGCCTCCCCCAACCTTTTTCTATCTCCTGTTGCTTGCAGATTCACATCCGGCTGCCCACTAAGCATGTGTGAGCTACGCTGCACATTGTGAATGGTCCCCTTGTCACGTGTCCCAGAAGACTGCGGGGAGGGAGGGTAGGTTCTGCCTAGGCGATCAGGGTGGGAGTGGGACAGGTAGCTGTCAAAATCAGATGCCTGCTTCCCTCCCCACACCCCAAAAGCGCCATTTCTTTACCAAGAGTGGGGAAGGAGGCCTTAAAGCGGAACTTCCCCTTTTGGGTGGAGCTACACTTATTGAGTTTTCTGCATTAAAGTGGTTGTTAAGCCACTTAGTTAATACACGCAGCCCCCCTCTGTTAGAAAGAGTCCTATGCTGCAGTGTATGCGTTGTAAAAAATATGCCCATTTCTACCTGAATTTGCGGCGCTCATGTGACTCCTTGCTGCTCTCTCGATATGACAGTTAAAGCGGGAGGGGCCAAGAATCCATCAGTTGGGAGGAGAGGAAGAGAGAGCCAAGACGTCCGCTGAGGAATCAGGTGAGCAGCGCTGTGAATTCAGGTAGAAATGGGCATATTTTTTACAAAGCAAAGACACTGCAGCATATGACTCTTTCTAACAGAGATGATTGCATGTAATTTACACTGTAATTTCAGCAGCAGGAGGGGAGGAGCAGGCACTGTCACTAGCTAGGTACTAGGCAGGTAGGGAGGGAGGAGAGTGCGGATGACCGAGGCACATAAACTGACCACAGTGTCAGGGCTCAGCAGCAATGATAAACTGTGATTAGTTTACTGGGGGAAGGCAGAACCAGGCAGGATCAGACAGGTATTTCAGGTGATACAATGGGCCAAATTTGTGCTGTATAACATGCTTTAAAGGAACAGGATCCAATTTTTTTTTTTTGGGGTTACAAGCGCTTTAAGGCAAAAAAAAAAACCTCCTGTTATTAGGATTCCCCCCCAAAGAATTTACCTGTGCCCAAGCGCTGCTCTCTTTCTCCTTACTGTACATGTCAGCTGCAGCGAGAGCCTTTGGCTCCTGCTGCTTTCAACCACAGACTGTTAGGGGAGGCGGGACCGAACCACGCCGTGTGTGTCTATGAACACATGTAGCATCCCTAGGATCAAGTCCACAGTGTGCTATGGGGCATTCGGCAGGGGGATTGAGCCATGGGAACTAGTGGGAGACCGGAAAAGAGGAGGACCAGGGCTGCTTTGTTTATCATACATATGCTTGGAGTTCATTGGTAATTTAAGGTAATTCAAGGGAATTTCTTAGGTGACCCAGATGTGTCTTCCTTATTCCATCACAGAACTCTGAGACTGATACAAGTTCTACCAGTTAAACGCCATGCATTAGATTGGCATACCTGCTACCGACAACCATTTCAACACTGGGGTTTAAATTTATAAGATGCTTATATGACCCATAGCAGCCAGATTTTAATTATCACAGATTGGTTGATATGATTGATATGGATGCTGTTGTTCCCTGTAGTTAATATAACTAAGCCCAAGCGAGCTGCAGAAAGTATTTCCTCTACTGAATTTTCCTTCCATTAGATGTTCTGTAGCTGATGTCATTTTCAGGACCTGTTCACACCCCAGCTGTTTTCTGTTACCTTGCTGGGACAATCCCATAGCTGCAGTATCTTTTTAGCACATTGTGAAGAGTGCTGATGATTTTAATGTGTTGGGAAGCATGAGCGTGAAGACACCCCATTACACTCCAATGTGACAGGTCACAGGATGTTCTCCTCCTTACCCTGAGTGACAGACACTCATCAGTACATCAGGACTATACAACACTTAAATGAAGATATTCCCCTTAGACTGTCAGTCAGTTATCGATGGACATCATATGCTTTTTGGTGCCATGTTAACTTTTATTTCACAGGAAGGACTACATTTACCATTGTATTGTCACAGCAAGGGCCCCCATTCACACCTGTATGGTGCTGTCACGTACCTGACTATGGAGCTCAAAATGGCGAGGGTGGCCACTTGTGCAATTCCCCTCCAAGCACCCCTGTTAGTGGGCACAGGGACCAGTGTTGCCAGCCTCCCGCAGCATTTTTTACTGGCAAAACATGGACAATTTACTGGCGGAGCACATTTTTTACTGGCAACCTGAAAAATAACAGAACTCCTATTAAAAACTAAGACAATTGATATTTAAACACAACATGGAAACACTGACAATATCCATATCAAGTAATTTGCCGGCTTTACACTTAAAAGCCACCACAGCATGACAAATTATCAGACCCTGATATTTATAGACAGTTGTAACAATCACTGATTTTTACAAACTATCGGTAAATTTACTGGCGGTTGGCAACCCTGACAGGGACTGCTAGGCCAATGGAAGGGCCTAGGTGCCAGGAAGCTGGGGTAGTGAACTGGAGCTTTAAAACACAGCAGTCTCTCCAGTGGCAGTATGGAGTCAGATCACATGCTACACTATATTGCCAAAAGTATTACATGCACATGAACTTTAATGGCATCCCAGTCTTAGTCTGAAGGGTTTAATGTAGAGTTGGCCCACTCTTTGCAGGGAAGGCAATCCACAAGATTTAGGAGCGTGTCTATGGGAATGTTTGACCATTCTTCCAGAAGCGCATTTGTGAAGTCATGCACTGATGAGGACAAGAAGGCCTGGCTCACAGTCTCCGCTCTAATTCATCCCAAATGTGTGCTATCGGGTTGAGGTCAGGACTCTGTGCAGGCCAGTCAAGTTCCTCCACCCCAAACTCACTCATCCATGTCTTTATGGACCTTGCTTTGTGCACTGGTGTGCAGTCATGTTGGAACAGGAAGAGGCCATCCCCAAACTGTTCCCATAAAGTTGGGAGCATGAAATTGTACAAAATGTCTTGGTATGCTGACACCTTAAGAGTTCCCTTCACTGGAACTAAGGGGCCAAGCCCAGCCCCTGAAAAACAACCCCACACCATAACCCCCCCTCCACCAAATGACTTGGACCAGTGCACAAAGCAAGGTCCATAAAGACATGGATGAGTGAGTTTGGGGTGGAGGAACTTGAATGGACTGCACAGAATCCTGACCTCAACCTGATAGAACACCTTTGGGATGAATCAGAGTGGAGACTAAGAGCCAGGCCTTCTCCTCCAACATCAGTGCCTGACCTCACAAATGCGCTTCTGGAAGATTGGTCAAACATTCTTATAGACACACTCCTAAACCTTGTGGATAGCCTTCCCAGAAGAGTTGAAGCTGTTGTAGCTGTAAAGGGAGGGCCAACTCAATATTGAACCCTACGGACTAAGACTACATGCCATTAAAACCCATGTGGGTTTAAAGGCAAGTGTCCCAATACTTTTGGTAATATAGTGTAGGTTCAACAGCAGCCAGACAGATAGGTGCAGGATCAGGAACAAGTTGAAGACCAGGAACAGGCAGGAGTCAGTAAAGTGCTGGCGGCGAGGTACCAAGTCAGGCGGCCAATCATGGTCAGACGTACAAGCCATGGTCAGTAGCACAAGTAAGCAGCAGGCAATAACAGGCAGGGACGATCCAAGAGAAGTGTCAGATGTATCCGGGTCAGGAATAAGGATGGGCCCTGGCATGTTCGCAAGTGCACGTGCCCGAGACCGCCGGTAAGTGATCCCTGCACTGCGCTAATAAGAGGCAGTGAGACATCCCCCGATCGCTGCAGCCGCGCATTGGGAAAATGTCTCACTGCCTGTGATTGGTGCAGGGTTCACTTCCCGGTGGGCTCGGGCACATGCACTTGCGAAAACGCCCGGGCCCATCCTTAGGAACAAGGTAAGCACACTTTCAAGTACTAGGGATACAGGAACTAGAGCTGAAGACAATCCAGCACAGAAAGTGGAAGTAAACCCTCCTATCGTTTTCACCCAAGGAAGCTGCCATCTTGGCCTCTGTCTAGTCTAAAACTGCCATGGTGCTACACATGTGATCAGTTATGACACCAGCCATTGGATGGTTAGACAGTTTGGTTAAGAGCACAACCAATGTGACAGTTACATTCCCGGCATGTGTTGTGTTTTTTTCTTGTTTTTTTTTAAATGTTAAATCAATGGGTTTACTTCCGCTAGGCAGACCTTGGTTTTAAATGGGCTCCCGGGCACCAGCATCTGTATGCGCCAATGCTCATGCACGTGCGCATTCTTGTCATTGCTCCTCCAGTTAGGCTTCTGTGCTCATGACCCTGCACAGGAAGATGAACACTTGCTGCTGGGAAATTAGCACTTGGTGCTGGGAAATTAGCACTTGCTGCTGGGAAATTAGCACTTGCTGCATGAATTCTGACAGGTGCATTTAAAAAGAATCCCGCTAGCTGCATCTTTGATGCACATTTGTGAAAACGCACATTATAAAGAGTGCAGCACATAATAAAAGCTCTACAACGGTGTGAACAGACCCAAAGAAGTTTTCTGCATTCAGGCAATTCTTTAGCAACCAAAATATAACCTCAAGCAAGTAGTATGCTATTGTAGGACCATGGGGTTGATTTACTAAAACTGGAGAGTGCAAAATCTGTTGCAGCTCTGCATAGAAACCAATCAGCTTCCAGGTTTTATTGTCAAAGCTTAAGGCCCCTTTCAGACGGGGCGGATCCGCTCAGCTGAGTCCGCCAGCTCAGCGGGGAGATCGCTCCGTTAATCTCCGCTGAGCCGGCTGATGACACTGTGCAGGGACAGACCTGTCAGATCCCCGCTGTTCTTTATGGGCAGATCGGATGAAAACGGATTCGCCTGTCCGTTTTCATCCGATCCTATCCGATCCGCTGGACGGATGGTGAATGCATCACCCATACGTCTATTTTAGCAAATCTTGACGGATCGGTTGGCAGACGGGTGTCAGCGGACACATCTGCGCTGACATCCGCCTGCCCATTGAGGTCTATAGGTGGCCCGCTCTGATCCGCTTGAAAAACGGACAGGCGGATCCGATCGTGTGAAAGGGGCCTAATTGAACAAGCTGAAGTTAGAAGCCAATTGACCATGCACAGCTACACCAGATTGTATATGCACCAGCTTTAGTAAATGAACCACCATGTGTTCTAAAGAAACCTAAGAGAAATGCATCGCTTGTTACTGCTGACCTCTCCTTGTGCTAGCTTCATGCTGATCCATTCTCTTCAACATTGGGAGTCGCTGGATGAGATTTGCTAAAAGCAAGTGAGCTTTTCTCTTTGCGAGGGAATGTTCCCTTAGCTTAGTGAATGGTGTGACATTCTGATGATTTGCACCATCCAGTTGTGTGCAAGCAAAAATACAGTTTTTGTTTGAATTTCCTATCACATGATTGAGTTCGCTTTGCAAAGTGAATTTTTACAACATACAGCAAGCTAAGGCTCCGTTCCCACCAGTGCAATGCCAAAGTCACACAATTTCAAGTGCAACTTTGGAGTGCCCCTTTCACACTTATGCGACTTGTCCTTCGACTTTGGACTGCAAAGTCGCATGACATGTCATTCCCCATGATTACCGTTCATATATGTACGACTTTCAAGTTGTGCCAACTTCAAAGTAGTCCCTGCATTACTTTGGTCCAACTTTGATGCAACTTGAGGTCCATAGACTTCAATGTTAAACCCTCAAAGTCTCATGCAAATCGCACCTGAATAATATAGATGCGATTTCTGTACGACTTTGTAATATGTTTTCATTGAGCCAAAGTTGCAACAAAGTCAACTCCACTGACTCAGAACACGCAGATCAGAAGGTTTTCTTCACTGTCTCAGTCAGTGACTCAGCATTTACCAAAGCCAGAGAATCAAGATGACACTTCTATTTTAAGGAGGAGATTAGCCATGGCGGGTTCTGTATTTTTCTTGTGACCTGTGCCCTTTACTTTTGGATTTTATCTACTAGCAGACATTCAGCTGCTGCTTTTTCCTTTTTTCAGATTACAGCACATAAAGTTCATCATTCATGTTCCAGCCTGACTGCAATCTCCTATAGATTGTATTCAAACTATAAAGGAGATTTACCAAAATTGACCAATCAGAATCTGCTGCAGTTGTGCATAATTCTAGCTTCCATCTTCAGCTTGTTCAATTAATGACAGCTCCAGAAGATTTACCCCCTTCATGACCAGGCCATTTTTTGTGATACGGCACTGCGTTACTTGAGCTGATAATTGCGCGGTCGTGTGACGTTGTACCCAAAAAAAATTGATGTCCTTTTTCCCCCCACAAATAGAGCTTTATTTTGGTGGTATTTGATCGCCTCTGCGGTTTTTATTTTCTGCGCTATAAACATAAAGTGACTGACAAAAAAAACAAAACAATATTATTTACTTTCTGCTATAAAACATATCCAATAAAAAAAAATTAAAAAATCAAATCATTTTAGGCTAATATGTATTCTGCTTCATTTTTTTGGTAATAAAAATCCCAATAAGCGTATATTGATTGGTTTGCGCAAAAGTTATAACGTTTGCAAACTATGGGATATTTTTATAGATTTTTTTTTTCTACTAGTAATGGCGGCGATCAGCACTTATATCGGGACTGCGATATTGCGGCGGACAAATCGGACACTAACTGACACTTTTTGAGAACCAGTGACCCTAATGCAGTGATCGGTGCTAAAAATGTGCACTGTCACTGTACTAATGACACTGGCTGGGAAGGGGTTAACATTAGTGATCAAAGGGTTAACTGAGTGTCCAGCCTGTGTTTTTATACAGTGTGGGAGGTGCTTTTACTAGAGGAAGACATGGATTCTTGTCTCTGCTTTGCAGAAACACAGGATCCATGCCTTCCATACTGACAGAATGGCGATCTGCCTTGTTTATATAGGCTGACTGCCGTTCTGCCTCTGTAACGAACGATCATCAGGTGCCAGCGGACATCAAGTCCGCAGCTCCCACTGTGCATAATCACAGTGGGTGCGAGCCACCATTCACGCCCGCTACCCAGAAGTGCGGGGTCACTTATATATACGTGATCCGGTCCACAGAGACCGCCCTGTAGCAGTAACACTGCTATTGGGCGGTCGTGAAGTGGTTAAGCTTCGCTAATAAAACCTGTAAGCTGATTGGTTACTATGCACAGCTGCACCAGATTCTTCGTGCACCAGTTTTAGTAAATCTCCCTATCTATTTTGTATTGTATAACGATTGATAGATCTTAAGGGTATTGTATAGTCAGATTGTGAGCTGCTTGGAGGGTACCATGGACTGCTCTTGAGTCAGCTACTTTCAATATGGTTCTAAATGAAAAAGATTTTTACCTTGATGCATTCTCTGCATTAAGATCAAAAAAAACTGTACGTACCTGTACGTCGGTCCGTGCATGTGGGATTACGAGCGCGGGTCCCGCGGACTCTATGTCCGCCGGCGACCTGTGGTCGCTCTGTACAAAGGCAGAATGGGGATCTGCCAACGTAAACAAGGCGGATCTCCATTCTGACATAGGACATGACATGATCCAGTCACCGGGAACAGTGACCTCTGTCATGTCCCTGGCAGCCCATCTTTATACAGTTAGAACACACACAGGGAACACAGTTAATCAATTTATCTCCCCTTAACCCGTTCCCTGCCAGTGTAATTTTTACATTGATCAATGCATTTTTATAGCACTGATCAATGTAATAATGTCACTGGTCCCCAAAAAGTCTCATTTGGGGTCAGATTTGTCCGCCGCAATGTCGCAGTCCTGCTAAAAATCGCAGATCGCCGCCATTAGCAGTGAAATTAAATAATAGTCTATAAATCTATCCCGTATTTTGTAGAAGCGATAACTTTTGCGCAAACCAATCAATATACGCCTATTGCGATTTTTTTTTTTTTTTTTTTTTACCAAAAATATGTAGTAAAAAACATATTGGCCTAAACTGATAAATAAATTCGTTTTTTTATATATTTTTTCTGGATATGTATTATAACAGAAAGTAAAAAACAATATATTTTTTTCTAAATTGATGGGGTTTTTTTGTTTGTTTATAGCGTAAAAAGATCAAATACCACCAAAGGAAAGCTCTATTTGTGGAAAAAAAAAGGACGTCAATTTTGTTTGGGTACAACCTTGCACGACCACGCAGTTGTCAGTTAAAGCGACGCAGTGCCGAATCACAAAAAATGATCAGGTCAGGTTAATTGCTTGAATCCAATCTCAAGTGCTGTGTCCATTTGCAGCAGCTCTTCTCCCCTCTATCTTCTCATAAGAGGCTCAGCAGTAGCCCCTGGTTCCCACTACTGCTGGAGAGGGCGGTGCCCAGCCCCGCTGTGTGAGTCCATGTACACACACAGCGCAGCTCGAGTGCCCACAATGCAGGCGGCAGTGACCTGGGAGGCATAAAAGTTGTATTTTCCCAGGTTTCTTCTTAAAATCTAAACGCAGAAGTGCTTGTGTGAATGAAAGCCTTCGCTTTTATTGCTTGTGAGAGTCCAGCCCTCTTCTGTACACAGCCATGTTAGTTTATTCACCTGGGTTTCCCCGTGATTACATCACAGCAGCCTCCCAAACAACTGTCTGACCCTGGTTCTTGGGTTATCTCTGAGCACAGAGAATGCTGCTGAGGCCTGCTGTGATTGGCCACCATGTCTTAGGACACGGTGCGCTGGAAGGAACTATCACAGCACACAAAACATGATTTTACTAATGGGATTCCATCTCACACGCTCAGCACTGTAATTTTGTGCACTTACTGCTGAGCCAAAATGCAGAGGAAAAAAAAGTGTCTAAAAGTCTTTTGTATCGGAGGACTTTTACTGCTTATTCTGTATATGTATATGTAATGTTTATCAGCTTTCCATAGTTTTCTTATAGAAATAAAGAATTTCAGACTGGTAGTTTAAATATTTCATGCCTGTACAATATATAATGCTGATGAATTGCTCAGCTCTTTACAGAGCACATGGAGCACTGACTCCACTTCTTGCTGCCAAAGGAGTTTAGACTCTTAATACAGTGCCGGTCCACTTTCTAGATAAGGGGGGCCCCCAAGTGTGGCCCTAGACATCCCAAAAGGGCTGCACATAGTATTCAGTGAATATTCTGTGTCAGAGGTAGCAGATACACCACAGGATAGGAGTTGTTCAGAGACTGCAGACATGATAGAGGAGATGGTCAGAGATTGCACACATGATACAGAAGATGGTAAGAGACTGCAGACATGATACAGGAGATGATCAGAGATTGCAGACATACTACAAGAGATGGTCAGAGACTGCAGTCTGCAGACATGATACAGGAGATGGTCAGAGACTGCAGACATACTACAGGAGATGGTCAGAGACTGCAGACATACTACAGGAGATGGTCAGAGACTGCAGACGTGATAAAGGAGATGGTCAGAGACTGCAGACGTGATAAAGGAGATGGTCAGAGACTGCAGACATGATACAAGAGATGGTCACAGGCTGCAGACATTATACAAGAGATGGTCACAGGCTGCAGACATACTACAAGATATGGTCAGAGACTGCAGACATAGTATTAGAGATGGTCAGAGATGCAGACATGATACAGGACATGGTCAGAGACTGCAGACATGATACAAGAGATGGTCAGAGACTGCAGACATAGAATTAGAGATGGTCAGAGATGCAGACATGATACAGGAGATGGTCAGAGACTGCAGACATGATACAAGACATGGTCAGAGACTGCAGACATGCTATTGGAGATGGTCAGAGATGCAGACATAGTACAGCAGATGGTCAGAAACTGTAGAAATGATACAGGAGATGATTAGAAATTGCAGACATGATACAAGAGATGGTCAGAGACTGCAGACATGATACAAGAGATGGTCAGAGACTGCAGACATGATACAAGAGATGGTCAGAGACTGCAGACATGTTACAAGAGATGGTCAGAGTCTGCCGACATGATACAAGAGATGGTCAGAGGCTGCAGACATACTACAAGAGATGGTCAGAGACTGCAGACATGATACAAGACATGGTCAGAGACTGCAGACATGCTATTGGAGATGGTCAGAGATGCAGACATAGTACAGAAGATCGTCAGAAACTGTAGAAATGATACAGGAGATGATTAGAAATTGCAGACATGATACAAGAGATGGTCAGAGACTGCAGACATGATACAAGAGATGGTCAGAGACTGCAGACATGATACAAGAGATGGTCAGAGACTGCCGACATGATACAAGAGATGGTCAGAGACTGCAGACCTGATACAGGAGATGGTTAGAGACTGCAAATATGCTGCAAGAGACTGTAAACATGCTAGTTGTTGGAGACTGAGGACATGCTTCGGGGAACAGTCATAGACTGGGAACTTATTACATAGGACTAGTAGAATTCATTGATATACCAGGGCAATAGTGAAACAAAGGACCATAGTTTGGGCACCGGGGCTCTAATATCCCATCTACAATTTCTTTTCCCTCTCTCTTTCTCTGTCTCTCTCTCTACATTTTTTCCTTTCTCCATTATTCTCGGTTTCTTTCTCCTCTCTTCTGTCTTTCCTCTCTCTTTCTCTCCTCCTTCCTGCCATACACATTACAGAAGGAGATAGGAGCTGTCCATGGTGCTGAAACGCCTGTTAATAAAGCAGGCCTATACCTGAATGAGCTGTACTCTGGAGTAAGCAGATTTTTTGCACTGAGCGTGTATTCTTTCTTTAATCGTGGCGTTCTTTGTGTAATTCTTCCAGCCTTTAGTGGGTGGAGCCTGCTGGACCTCTCCCACAGCTCTGCTCTCTGCAGTGCCCTGATTATCAATGTAGCCTCATCAGTGCAGCTTATCATTGCAGCCTTTATCAGTGTCCATCAGTGCAGCCTTTATCAGTGCCCATCAGTGCAGCCTTTATCAGTGCAGCCTTTATCAGTGCCCATCAGTGCAGCCTTTATCAGTGCCCATCAGTGCAGCCTTTATCAGTGTCCATCAGTGCAGCCTTTATCAGTGCCCATCAGTGCAGCCTTTATCAGTGCCCATCAGTGCAACCTTCATCAGTGCTCATCAGCACACATCTTTGAAGAAGAAAAATTACTCATAGGCAACATTCTATAACAGAATCTAAGAAAAGCTTTTTTTTCAAAATGTTCTGTCTTTTTTAATTTTTTTAGCAAAAAATACAGTTGTATGCAAAAGTTTAGGAACCCCTGACAATTTCCACGATTGTCATTTATAAATATTTGGGTGTTTGGATCAGCAATTTAATTATGATCTATCAAATAACTGAAGGACACAGTAATATTTCAGTAGTGAAATGAGCTTTATTGGATTAACAGAAAATGTGCAATATGCATCAAAACTAAATTAGATAGGTGCATAACTTTGGGCACCCTTGTCATTTTGTTGATTTGAATACCTGTAACTACTTAGCACTGATTAATTGGAACACACAATTGGTTTGGTGAGCTCATTAAGCCTTGAACTTCATAGATAGGTGCATCCAATCATGAGAAAAGGTATTTAAGGTGGCCAATTGCAAGTTGTTGTTCTCTTTGACTCTCCTCTGAAGAGTGGCAACATGGGGACCTCAAAACAACTCTCAAATGACCTGAAAATAAAGACAGTTCTACATTATGGTTTAGGGGAAGGCTACAAAAAGTTATTGCAGAGATATAAACTGTCAGTGTCCACTGTGAGGAACATAGTGAGGAAATGGAAGACCACAGGCACAGTTCTTGTTAAGGCCAGAAGTGGCAGCCACATAAAATATTGGAGAGGCAAAGGCGAAGGATGGGGAGAACGGTCAAAAACAGCCCACAGACCACCTCCAAAGACCTCCAACATCAACTTTCTGCAGATGGTGTCACTGTGCATCGTTCAACAATTCAGCGCACTTTGTACAGGGAGAAGCTGTATGGGAGATGGGAAAGAAGCCTTTTCTACACACACGCCACAGACAGAGTCGCTTGAGGTATGCAAATGCACATTTGGACAAGCCAGCTTCATTTTGGAATAAGGTGCTGTGGACTGATGAAACAAAGATTGCGTTATTTGGTGATAACAAGGGGCGTTATGCATGGTGGCAAAAGAACACAGCGTTCCAAGAAAAACACTTGCTACCCACAGTAAAATTTGGTGGAGGTTCCATCATGCTGTGGGGCTGTGTGGCCGGTGCCAATACTGGGAATCTGGTTAAAGTTGAGGGTTGCATGGATTCCATTCTTTCAGCAGATTCTTGAGAATAATGTTGAGGAATCAGTCGCAAAGTTGAAGTTACGCCGGGTCTGGATATTTCAACAAGACAACGACCCAAAACACTGCTCAAAATCGGGCATTTATGCAGAGGAACAAGTGCAATGTCCTGGAATGGCCATCCCAGTCCTCAGACCTGAATATCATTGAACATCTGTGGGGTGATTTGAATCGGACTGTCCATGCTCGGCAACCATCAAACCTAACTGAACCGAAGATGTTTTGTAAGGAGGAATGGTCCAAAATACATTCATCCAGAATCCAGACACTCATTACAGGCTATAGGAAGCGTCTAGAGGCTGTTATTTCTGCTAAAGGAGGCTCTACTAAATATTGATGGGGTTTTTCTGTTAGGGTGCCCAAATTTATGCACCTGTCTAATTTTGTTTTGATGCATATTGCACATTTTCTGTTAATCCAATAAAGCTCATTTCACTACTGAAATATTACTGTGTCCTTCAGTTATTTGATAGATCAAAATTAAATTGCTGATCCAAACACCCAAATATTTATAAATGACAATCGTGGAAATTGTCAGGGGTTCCTAAACTTTTGCATACAACTGTAAAAACCCCAGTGGTGATTAAATACCACCAAAAGAAAGCTCTGTCTGTCTCAAAAAAATCATGTGACAGCGCTGAAAGCTGAACTTTGGCCTGGGCAGAAAGGGCGTGAAAGTGCCCGGTATTGAAGGGTTTAATTGAACAAGTTAGAAGCTGATTGGTTTCTATGCACAGCTGCAGCAGATTTTCCACTCTCCAGTTTTAGTAAATCAACCCCTCTGTATCTGCATACATGTGAGTTTGTTAACAAAAAAAAAATCTCATGACAGATTTATTCTGGAGCAGTATTAAAGTGGTTGAAAAGTCAAAGGTTTTTTTTTTATCTTAATGCAGTTTATGCATTAAGATAAAAAGCCTTCTCTGTGCAACAGCCTCCACAGCACCCCATAAAACTTACCCATCTCTATCCAGTGATGTCCACAAGTCCCTCGGCTGTCTGGGACTCTCCCTCCTGATTGGCTGAGACACAGCAGCAGCGCCATTGGCTCCCGCAGCTGTCAATCAAAGTCAATTACCCAATCATGAGAGTGAGGGGGCGAGGCCCAACGGCAGCTCTGTGTCTGAATGGACACAGGGAGCTACAGCTCGGCTCGGGTTCCCCCATAGCAAGCTGCTTGCTGAGGGGGCACTCGACGGGGGGGGGTGCCAGGTGAGCCTAAAAGGGACCCGAGAGGAGGAGGATCCAGACTGCCCTGTGCAAAACGATTACACAGAGGAGGTAAGTATAACATGTTTTTTATTAAAAAAAAAAAAAAAAGAGAGAGAGACTCTACAATCACTTTAACTATCCTATTTATTCGTGTCATATTTCCAAGTTCTCCTGTACATATCAACTAGTTTAACTTGAACCTGAATGTCTTACTTCTGTTCTAGAGACATTGGATGTAGTGAGCCATTCAAGTGCATTTGCTGGGATATTGAAAAGTAAATGTTAGGCTTTGTCTCAATGACCTAATCATAATCTGCCCCCACGGTTGTAGTAGGAAGTACTGTAATGAATGCAGCTCTCTATGTATGCAACTCTTAGATATTTCTGCAAGAATTAAACGCTCTGTCCAGGAATCACCCCAGTAGGTGGTAGGGCTCGAAGTCCCCTGTTATCCTCTAGGCTCTCGCAGTGACTGTCTCCTGCTGGTTGTACTCACAGGTTTTTGGTGCGATACACGGCGGCATTCACACAGAAGATAGCCTCCTCTATAGCGCCACACATCACTACGTTCCTGGTACATGGGAAGCAGGTAAAAAGCCGCTTGTGTTGTCGGCTTTTACACGGACAACCCTTGCTTTGCATTTTCCGCACGTTTTCAATGTAACAGTCGTGAACTAACCAGGTGCGCTTGCAAAAATAACAAACTTGTCCTTATTCCTTTCATAGCAGCAAATCTTGCAGATCTGTCTTCTTTCTGTGTTCCTGAGGTCTTTGTTTCATCAGCTAAATGGAGTTTAAGTCCCCTCCTAGAAGATCATTGGGCCTTTTATAGAACTGACATTAACATGGGCCTCGGTATATTTAGGACACACTTCTTTGCCATTTTTAAAGCGGTTGTCTACCCGGAAAAAAAAAACCTGCAAGACAATAGCATAATGAGCTAGTATGCTCCGCATACTAGCTCATTATGAAATACTCACCTTGAAACGAAGATCCAACCGGACTGCTCGGTCCCCTCTGAGGGAGCGGACATCTTCCCTCGGATCTTGCTTCCGGGTACGCTGCTCCGAAGCTGTGACTTGCTGGAGCCGCGAGACGTCACTCCCGCGCATGCGCACTGAACCCGTCTTTCCGGCAAGGTCCGGAACTATTGCCAGGCCTTTGCTGGGACATACACGTCGCATGCGCCGTAACGCCACAGCGAATTACAAAGGGAATATCTTCTAAACCATACAGGTTTAGAAGATATTCATTTTACCTACAGGTAAGCCTTATTATAGGCTTACCTGTAGATAAAAGTAAACAAAAATGGGTAGAAAACCGCTTTAAGAAGAGAGCCAAAATATATCTTATATGTCAATGCTGAACAGCCAGACAGAAAACAGAAGAGCTAAACTGTATACATAATGAACAAGTGACAGCATGAGGATCGGTGTTTAGATGTTATGGATTTGGGTGCTGAAAATATGTATCGCACATACAGTATATGGTGCAAAATAGGGTGAATGAACAATAGGAAAGGATTAGGGAGTCCTTGCAGATCACAGACTTAAAGTGGAACCATAGGCACACTTTTTTTTTCATTTTGGATAGGGTAAGGGAGGGTTATAACCCCTGTAAGTCAGGGCTTGACAAATTTGCTTTGAATCTAGGAGCCAGCTAAAAAAGTTAGGAGCCAGTTTTTTTTTTGTAGTGTGGGTTGTCAGCTGGCCAGAAAGAGTGACACTAAAAACCTGTTATAGGGGGAAACTCCTTATTATGCCTAATGCATCGTGACTGCGACATGTAAAACACCCTCATCTGCTGCCTAATGCAGCTTAAGGGTGGCAATTGGTGGGTGGCAAAATCATGTCTCTATTGCACATTTTTACCACCCAACTGCACATCTAAATGAAGCCTTCGTGACACTTTAAATAAAATACAAAAAAAAGTGAAATAAATATTCCAGTGCTGCTGATCTTCTGCTGCCTCTTTGCAGCCACTTCCTGCCTACATGTGTGTCCCCCACGGTGACTATTCATTGCTCTGGTGGGTTTCCGGTCACCATGAAAATACTGGAGTCCAACTGCACATTAAGAGTGGTAATTGTTGATGGTACAC
>BLSH010071284.1:1085167-1105099 GCA_018402905.1 Glandirana rugosa | reverse complement strand
TACTCCTTTTCCAACTGTAGGAAGGACGTTTTTTTAAAGTTTTGATTTTGGCACCGTTATCCAGTTTCATTTTTTTTTTTTAGTGTGTCCCTTCACAAAAACGGTATTGTTTGCAAAGTTGCAACCTGGTCCCCCATGCCAACTTTTATGGCAAAAACACTTCCCTGTGTGATTTTTTTTTTTTACTTTGACCTATTGCCACGGTTTTAGTTTTGAAATTTTTTTGCAGGAAGGATGTCAACCTTTTCCTCATTGGTTGAGCAGGAATAAGGTTGTAACAACTAGAGGGTGCTGGTTCTTCTTGATTTGCACAGTGTCCAACCTCCTGTGACAGTATACCCATGCGTAAAGAATTATATATCTGAACCTTGGGAGAAAAAAAATGTTATGGTGAGTACGAAAAAAATCCTTTTCCCCCCAAGTTAATCATGCATAATATGGATGATACACCCGAACACAATGCCCATCAAGGAGAAACAGTTGTCCTTTCAACAGTTGCTTCAACCTCTCCAGCCGAGAGTGATTTGATATCAACCCGAATGCTGCTTATCTAATGTCTGTGGGTTTCTGAAAGCGCAATAACCAGTTTGATTGTCAGTCTTCCAGCGCAGATTATAAGTTAAATGGAAAGACTAGCTACCAATGACAATACACGATTCATTTTTCAGAAGCTGACTGCAAAAATATTTGCCTCCAGATTTTAGTCTTTGTCTGACAGTGTTTACAAAGCTAAGCAATTTTCGAGACTGCGATTTCTGTACAGTTCTAATTCGGGCTGCACAATAGCGGTCTCCACACACAGTAGTTGTTAGGGGACTCTCAGGTAGAATTGTATTGACATCGTGACTTCTCAGAGAAGTAATTGGCTCTATCTTTTCGTAGTTCAGCTAACAAACTAATCCATTATTTTGCTTTTGCTGGGAATGCGCTGTGTGAAGCACTTGGTTTCTAACAAGGGTGTTCATGTGACTATATGATTACTTGCAGCTGTTCTGCAAAGAAAAAATATTTCAGACTCAAACTGAAATATTCCTTGAATAAAAGTAGTAGACTGTTTTTCTTGCTGTAGTGAATGGTGTTTTGCATGTGCCCCTTGTATAGAGTTAGATGTGCATGATGCTGTAGGATTTGTAGGCTCAGGACTCATTACCACCTCGATTGATGGATGTGTTGTTTTCCCAGGTAACTCTAGGGGTCTTCGGTCATGAGGAAGCTGTCATCTCCAACCCGCTGTCCCCCGGGGTGATAAAGGACATTATTTACAGCAAGTGTAGCCCCTACGATGAGCGAGAGGCCGTCCTGCAGCAAGAACTGGTCATCCATATTGGCTGGATTATCTCCAACACTCCAGAGCTGTTCAGCGGCATGTTGAAGATCCGTGTAGGGTCAGTCATATTTACCTGTTAATGAACTCAACATTTCTCTTTGTATCACGTGTTTCGTCATTTACTTTTATTTATCGTACATCATGTTTGGATGGAAGATTATGGCAGATTACTGTGTGGAGAATATAAAGTGTATTGCTTCCAATGGGTTATATTCCAATAATAGGTAGGTGATAGACTCCATTGCGGCCTAGGGCTGCTATATTTCTGATACAGACAGAGGGGGCCTTACCACAGGAAACACTTGGGTGATTGGAGAGGAGCGCCCAATGTCCAAGAATGTCTCATTTGATGATTTTTATAGTTTATTGAAGATAAAAGTATACATGTAGAGTCAATGCATTTCGGTGGAATTGCATCTCCCTTCTTCAGGGCTTTATTTCTTGGAGAATGGTTAGACTCTCAGAGGGTTAAATATACTCAATCAGTGGCTCTGCAGTATGCCATGGTTGTGAAGCAGAGACAGCCTATCGTACATCATGGGACACAGAGCATCTGGGTTGTGCTCCACCTATAGGTGAATGGACACTGGAAGACCTATCAGGCAGGAAGTCCTCCTCTGCATAACCCCTCCAACACAGGAAGTACCTTGTTTTTTTTTGCCAGTCTTGAAGATGATGGGCACTGAAGTTCAACTCTCTGTATGGGTTTACAGTAGTCTCAAAATGATTTCAGTAAGGGATCAATGGATTGGTTGACGGGATCCATTCTTATAGCCAGGGTGCTGAAATGGATGGTACCAAGGCCCTATGAAAACATGATGAAGACTCGTCAGGATTGCATGTAATGCAACTTTTCAGCGCTGGACCCTGTGTTACGGAACCCTGCACAGTTTAAGCACTAACCTAATTTTTTTCAGGCAGGGTTCAATACAGGTCCAGGGCAATGGACTCCATAGCAAGGGGGACCGAGTCCCTACTTGCTAAAAAACTGAGATACTTCCTAGTCATGATTATAGCCTGCTCTGTGTCCCATGATGTACATAAAGAAATTGATTGTGCAGGTATGTACAAAAAATATATATATTGAATCTATTTACCATGCCTATAGGCACGCACCTTCTCCCAGAGTTCAGCTTTAAATTGAGTAGCTTTGTGTAATTAGACATGTAAATTCCTTCTTGATACTACTCTGCAATGCATTATGGGAGAACAGACTGGGGAAGATAAAAAACACCCGTGCAGGCCAGGAGATTCTCGGAGGGGAAAAGGATGCCTTTGAGCAAGGCCTAATTAACCCCTCAGATATGGCAACACCTTTCCAAATGAAAAGATGGAGGTTCCTCAGTGGAACACGCATAAAGAAAGGAATGATTGGAAATCACAAAGACACTGTTAGCGGACCCTCAATGCCTTAAAAATAAATTTTATTGATACATGGAATAAAAATTGTGCAAAACCACTGTTGCAATTGATTAAAACATGACAACGTTGTCAATGAACTATCCTGAATGGCGCCGATCACCTCACACATACAACCACCACACACAGCTCATAAACCACCACACAAGGCCACGTTGAAGTAGGTGGAGGGGGTGGGATCACCAGCGTCACCAGGACAGCAGGGTGACCTACTGACGAGTTTCGCTCAACCTATCCCTGAACTTCCTCAGAGCTTTGAGGAAGTGCAGGGATCAGCTGAATGAAACGCGTCAGTACGTCACCCCGCTATCCTGGTGATGCTGGGGATCCCACCTTGGGATACTATCAGCACAGCGCGGAGTGTGTTGTTACAGCCACGAGGCGCGGCGTCCAGCTGCTCCATACCTGGATACCGGCCCGGAGTAGCGGCGTCAACCAACTAGGAGGATTGTACACAGGCACAACAAGCAGCCATACCAGGACTGGGTGAGCACACATTTGACGTTTATTCCGGATTGCCAAGTATATGGGACTGACAGAGCCTGGCTTCCGTTCTCCCGTCCTGTCTGCACACTGCAGTGAGTTATGAACGATGGTTGGTAAGCAGGTTGGACGGTCCTGCTCCCATCAGCATTCATAGTGACACTCTCGGCACCCGTGGCCTTCCTCCCTCCATTCTGATCCACACTCTGCTGTCCTGATTATTATACTAGTCCACTCCACCTTGTTCCACAACTTGGACATTGACTTTTTGGCTGTGTCACACTATAACAGTCAATTTTCCCAGTCAGTTCCAATTGTCTTCTACTTTAGTGTGGCCTTGTGTGGTGGTTTATGAGCCGTGTGTGTGGTGGTTGTATGTGTGAGGTGACCGGCACCATTCAGGATAGTTCATGGACAACGTTGTCACGCTTTAATCAATTGCAACAGTGGTTTTGTACAATTTTTATTCCATGTATCAATAAAATTAATTTTTTTTAAGGCATTGAGGGTCCGCTAACAGTGTCTTTGTGATTTCCAATCACTCCTTTCTTTAGTGCATTATGGGAGGCCTACAGTGCCTTGAAAAAATATTCATACCCCTTGAAATTTTCCACATTTTGTCATGTTACAAACAAAAACGTAATTGTATTTTATTGGGATTTTATGTGATAGACCGACACAAAGTGGCACATAATTGTGAAGTGGAAGGAAAATGATAAATGGTTTTCAACATTTTTTACAAATAAATATAAATAAATATGTGAAAAGTGTGGGGTACATTTGTATTCATCCCCCCTGAGTCAATACTTTGTTGAACCGCCTTTCCCTGCAATTACAGCTGCAAGTCTTTTTGGGGAAGTCTCTACCAGCTTTGCACATCTAGAGAGGACATTTCTGCCCATTCTTCTTTGCAAAATAGCTCAAGCTCTGTCAGATTGGATGGAGAGCGTCTGTGAGCAGCAATTTTCAAGTCTTGCCACAGATTCTCAATTGGATTTAGGTCTGGACTGTGACTGGGTCATTCTAACACATGAATATGCTTTGATCTAAACCATTCCATTGTAGATCTGGCTGTTTGTTTAGGGACGTTGTCCTGCCGGAAGTTGAACCTCTGCTCTAATCTCAAGTCTTTTGCAAACTCTTTAACAGGTTTTCTAAACTTTGAAAGACTGTGGGCTCCTTGGTTGAATTTACCAGGCTTGGCACCAGCTGATCTGGCCATGGATAGACTGCTCATGTAGATGGTCCTTTGAGGAGGGGGGTGCAGAGGAAATCCCAGGGCAGTTGACTGAAGCAGATCCCATATGTGCCTTTTATAATGGTCTATGCTCCAGAATATTGGCCGGAATCCGTATTGTTTAAGCTGACAAATCTTGTAGAATTTCTCTTGTATTATTGCATGGTCACCTGGCATATATTGTTGATTCTATGATGCTTTGTGGATGTGTATGTACAATAAAAACCTTTTTTTTGAGAAAAAAAAACAGGTTTTCTACTAAGATTGTGCTGTATTTGGTTCCATGCATCTTCCCATTAACACTGACCAGCTTCCCTGTCCCTGCTGAAGAAAAGCATCCCCACAACATGATGCTGCCACCACCATGTTTCACGGTGGGGATGGTCTGTTTAGGAGTTTTCCGCCACACATAGCGTTTTGCTTTTAGGCCAAAAATTTCAATTTTGGTCTCATCTGACCAGAGCACCTTCTTCCACATGTTTGCTGTGTCCCCCACATGGCTTCTCACAAACTGCAAACAGGACTTCTTTTGGCTTTCTTTCAACAATGGCTTTCTTCTTGCCACTCTTCCATAAAGGTCACATTTGTGGAGTGTACGACTAATAGTTGTCCTGTGGACAGATTCTCCCACCTGAGCTGTGGATCTCTGCAGCTCCTCCAGAGTTACCATGGGCCTCTTGGCTGCTTCTCTGATGAATGCTCTCCTTGCCCGGTCTGTGAGTTTAGATGGACAGCCATGTCTTGGTAGGTTTGCAGTTGTGTCATACGCTTTCCATTTTCGGATGATGGATTGAACAGTGCTCCGTGAGATGTTCAGAGCTTGGGATATTTTTTCATAACCTAACCCTGCCTTAATCTTCTACACAACTTTATCCCTGATCTGTCTGGTGTGTTCCTTGGTCTTCGTGATGCTGCTTGTTCACTAAGGTTCTCTAACAAACCTCTGAGGGCTTCGCCAAACAGCTGTATTTATACTGAGATTAAATTACACACGTGGACTCTAGTTACTATTTAGGTGACTTCTGAAGGCAATTGGTTGCAATAGACTTTAGTTAGGGGTATCAGAGTAAAGGGGGCTGAATACAAACGCACACCACACTTTTCAGATTTTTATTGGTAAAAAAAATTTGAAAACCATTTATCATTTTCCTTCCTCTTCACAATTCTGTGCCACTTTGTGTTGGTCTATCACATAAAATCCCAATAAAATACATTTACATTTTTGGGTGTAACATGACAAAATGTGGAAAATGTCAAGGGGTATGAATACTTTTTCAAGGCACTGTACAAGCAGCAGCCTTTTTGTGTGGCCACAGGTGTGTTGATGACATGCAAGAAGGAGGTTTCCAATGGGTTCCCGTGTGCCTTGGGTTTGTCACCCAGTTTTATAATGTAAATGATCCTCGAAGAAGTCAAATGAACATTCTGTGTATAGACACGAATTTGATTTACAGTTTCATTATTGATTTTAGCTCTGCCAGTCTGGCTGACATAGATCAAATGCTTGACAGAACCATTACGGAGCAAACCTCTGTTCTCGGGCTGTGTCACTCACAGGATGGAAAGGAAAGATGGAGAGATTCCCCTGCCTCCGGGTCTCATCACTCATAACTGTTTCAAAGCTACATTTCCTATTGGGTGGTTAGTTCATGTTGTGAAAATCATCTCCCTGGGCATGTGCGTTGTTGGCAGCAAATAATTACATTCTAGTTCTGATCTCCTAGTGCGGGTTAGAAAGCAAAATTCCTAAATCAGTTTTGTTGATTTCCAGAGACATCAAAGAACCTTCCTTTTCTCCTACTTGTAGAAATATATGTGCTTTCTTTTTTTTTTCATGTTTGTGAAGATGAGGGGAAGAGGGCAGTAAGTGGAAGATTTTACGTAAATGGGGGGGAGGGGGGCCCCCACCTTAGCAACTTTGTAAATGCCTTTATCTTATCCTGGCCACACATGGATCAAAATTCCGCCGATTCAGCAGGAACCAAACTTTAGAAGGGCCATTTGATCCAAATTCAGTTGGACAGCATCACAGCAGTTGTATACATGAATAATCAAGGGGGAAACAGAAGATTTACTGCAGCAAGAGAGGTAGAGTGTATCCTGGCCTAGACATATCTGCAAGTTCTAGCCTCATCAGCCATGTACTTTCAAAGGGTAGACCAGTGTTTCTCATCCGTTTTTGCCTTCGGGGAACTTTTGGCAAAAAGTTTGTTCGGGGAACCCCTAAAAATAAAACCTCAGATCTACAGCTCACGGAACATTGGATTTGATCAGTAAGCTGTAGATATAAAAGCAATAAAGAAACAGTATCAAATAGAATAAAATAAATATTGTAAAATAAAAAAAACTTACCTCCTTGGGCTTGCTTTTTTATGTACAGATGCTCCTGTGAAAAAGGGGCAGCACCACAGAGGAGCGAAGAGAGAGGGTGCACGTGGCTGGATCAGGAGGTGACATTTGTCTGTGCTGGATCCTGGCAGTGCAGAATGCAGAAAGGGAGATCAAAGAGCATGGGCACATGGCTAAAGGAGACTGTAGCAGGAGTTGAGATCATAGTATAGCTTTATGACATGTTGTTATTCCATAATAAAACTATTAATAAAACTCACCTCCTGTGAAATTCAGTCTGATCCATCTGTGTGCGCCCCCTCTGCATCACCACTTCCATACACAGAATGTCACCTGTTGCTTCAATCACATGCTACATCTCTCTGCTTAACCCCCCCCCCCCCCCAGTCTGTATTATTGGATGGTGCCATGCACAGGATATCACTGCAGATAAGGCATTCCCTTCCTAATCCAGCCATGTGCTCTGACTGGCAGCTCTCATCTCCCGATCCAGCCACATGTCATGTTTTCCTGTCGGCTCTTTGCCTACTGAACCTCTCATGTCCCAAAGCAGCCATGTGTCCCTGCTAGCTCTGTCAATCCACCCCCCATCTCTAACCTCCAGCCATGTGCTCTGATGGCTTTCTGTCTCTCCTGCACTCTGCATTGCCACAGCTATAAGACTGATGCAGAGTGCACGGGAAACAGAGAGCCATCAGAGCACATTGCAGGGGGGAGGCAGAGAGCCGCTGTAAGAGCTCACTTTCGAATTGAGCCACTTGTTTCTGCCCTCTCAGCGCTGCCATAAACAGAAGACCTCCTTCTTCAGCTCCCGTTCACGCTCTTTGCACTCCTCTCCTGCTCCAACCCCTGTCCTTATAGGAGCTGGAACTACGGAGGTGCCATCGGGTCTTCATGCATGCTGAGTGTCATTAAGATCAAGTTGGACAACATTTGAACATACATTTAGCGGTATACATCTGCCATAATGTAGATTTCTCGCAGAACCCCTGTTGAAAAACACTGGGATAGACAGTTGGCAGGCAGTATATAAACAACAATCCTGTTTGGAGGGTGGCAGGCTTGAGAAAGAAGCCTGGAAGGCTTGGAAATGCGTAGCCATGCTCATTTTACACTGTGAGACATGTGACGTAATCTTCCACAGTCTCCAGCACTCCATAAAGTTCCTACCCATCCTGTATGTTTGACAGACTTGGGCAGCAGCGGTGCAGGCTTCCTGTGAGTTGCCATTTGCCTTTATACTATTAAACTACATTTTCTACTACACTTAAATGCACCTCTGATGTTCCTTTTTATATTAGAGATTCCTCCAGTCTCTTGAAAGCTGCCACAGGTGTAGGAGATGGAACAAAGTTAACCCCCAATGCACCATTATGGCCGTTAATGGACTCTTGTCCATAAAATATTTCTTGCACCATTACTATACCTTTTCTTATCATTGGTTGTGGAAGGCTTACTTCACTTGGTGTGAGTCTATGGGCTTTTACCCTATGAGTTTCTCCATGAGAGGAATCCTCTCCTTTCCACGGTTGGGTCTGGACCAGCGTTGTGCTCTCTGGCACCATCAAAGTTGAAATTTCCATTCTGTTTCAGAGACTGTTGGCCTCTCACTTTTTCCTTAAGACCTTTGTGACGGGGATCTGCCATGTGGTTCCCCCTGCTGATCGCCTGTGACAGTAGTAGTATCTAAATCTAGTTCTCTCTGCTCTTTAGAAGCTGCTATTTGAACCCATTAAAGAAGATTTTGTCTCTACTTTCACCCACAAAGTTGCTTTTCTTGTAACTAGAGGCAAGTGTCTGAATTGGCGGCCTTATCTTGCAAAGAACCCTTTTTTGGTTTTGCATAGCGCCAAGGTGGTGTTGAGGCCTAGAGCATTGTTCTCCCGTCAATTTGTCTGGCTGCCTCTGCCAGAAAGACTGATTGTCTTTTCATCATTTCACAGTGGCCTAGAAGGGTGCCCCGGTTTCTCGTTCCACCATATTTAGGTGGCTCAGACAGACCCATACTATAGGTTTATGGCATCATGGTCAAGTCTCCCCCTTTCCTTTTACTGCTCATTCCACCAGGTCTGTGAGAGCCCCTTGGCTTTTTCAGCATCAGGCAACTGTTTCCCAGATTTATAAGACTTGCACCTGGTCATCCATTGACATGTTCTCTAATTTCTACCAGGCAGAAGTTTATGCCTCATCTGATTCTAGCTTATTTTTTACCATAAAATCCTTTTCTTTTAATCCATTGAGGGACACAGATCCCACCCTCTGTGTTTATGATCATGCTCATAAAACTGAAGCATGTTGGTAGTAGAAGGGTTTATGCCCTGGGTTGGCTTGCCATTGTCCAATCTTCCTCCAGGTGGCAGTATAACCTGAAGGTGAAAGACTTCCTGTGTCCCTCAATGAACACCAAAGTGCAAAAATCCTATTTATTTGTTATTAATGTGGTAACACAGAAGGCTTGCCATTATGGCTGTTGGTGGTTCATCTCACCTATTCCTCTTCTGTATAAACAAACACTGCAGCTTAGTGAAAAATCAATTTTCCGCTTGATAATGCAGCTTTAAATACTTTACTCATTATTCACAGCAAATTAATTTGAATCATTGCACTCTCTTAACACAACATATGTATCAATAGCAAGACATATGTGGAAATAATCTGTGTAGTATTCATCTCGAGGTGTAAGGAAACAAGAACTGACTTGTGTCTGCCATTTAAGTTCAACTAAACTTTTGATTATTTTTATACTGTGAATATCAGGATATATATACACACAATCTGTCTATTTTCCAACTGTAAGTTGCAGCAATACCTGCACTGAATATTACAAATCCTTTACAGCAGCACAGAGAACTAGGAAGTGGATTTAGGTAAGGAGTCAACATTGGATACAGTTTGCATCTTTAATTGCAAATGTGCATCCAATGGCAAAATGCAGATAAAGTGAAATATATTTTCTTATGCTTTTAATGGAAGTCAAAAGTTCTTCATTTGAATGAATATGTTGCAGGTAGCCATTTATTTTTAAAGGGATGGTCTGACCAACATTTGGTTTAAACCATCCAACTTTTTTTTTAAATATCCTGGGGACACTGCAAATACAATGATAAGATGAGAAGGGCAGGATTTTTTTTGGGGTAGTGTCACGTACCTGGTTGAGGCCGAGTTGCTGAGAGGGCTTCCCTTTCACCTCTTGTCCTCTTTCTCCTGGGGATGATGACAGGGTATATCAAGGCACACTGTCGGCATCAATCCGTATGTGGAGGTACTGGAACAGCCGTGAGAAGGCAAGATCAGAGTCACAAGCCGGAGTCAGCAAGAGGGGTTCAGGAACAAGCAGAGTGAACAAGTCCCGTCTAGATACAGAAGTACACAGAATCAGGTCACAGGCAAAAGGAGCTCATGACCACCCAGCAATGATTCGGAGTCCTGTATGGCTTTAAATATGCCACCGGGTGCCAAAGTCCAGCAAACATGCATGCTCAAGCTCATCAGCACGCTAATGCTCACGTTCTTGTGCTCATGTAGATACATGCAGGGTCCTAATTCTGTGCACAGTTCTATGATCCGTTCTGTGTATGCGCATTCCTTTGAGCCTGGGCTTGAACACTGTTTTTCCTGAGAGGTAGGCAGAAGCATCTAAAATGCCAAGGTGCGCTGTAAGAGGGTATAGTAGGGAGATCTTGCTGCAGGGGTCACCAGACTCCATTTATAAGTGAAACCACATATGGGTACACCTGCTGTAGCAATAAACCAGCTAAAATCTGGTTGTTTGGTGTGAGTAGACGGACACCTACTAACCATTTTGGCATGTTAGATAGATCAGGCTATGTATGTTTGTCAAACCATCCATGGTGCGGCCACAATGGTCAGTTGGCTATTGCTGTATGGCCTCCTAGGTGTGGTTGTGGTCATTTTTAGGAATGGTTTGCGGATAGCTGACTCTCAAGCACTTGGTGACTTATTGAAGCTCCTGGCTGTGCAGCTGGCTCAGGTTCTCAGCGGTGTGCTGAGTGCCTGAGCCAGGTGCCATTTAGGCACCTGGGTGGATCCCAACATTAAAGTGGTTCTAAAGACAAAAGGTTTTTGTATCTTAATGCATTCTATGCATCGAGATATACAAATCTTCTGTGTGCAGAAGCCCTCCTAAAACTTACCTGAGCCCCATCTTAAAACAGAGATGTTACACAAGTGCCTTGGCTGTCCGAGACTCTCCTTCCTCATTGGCTGAGACAGCAGCGGGCACCATTGGCCCCTGCTGCTGTCGATCAAAGTTAATAAGGAGAGGGGGAGCGGGGTGGGGCCGAGCCACGGCTCTGTGTCTGGATGGTCACACCGAGCCTTTGATCGGGTGCCCCCATTGCAAGCTGCTTTCTGTGGGGGCAACCAGGAAGAAGGGAGGGGCCAGGAGCGCCAACGGGGGACCGGAGAAGAGGGGGATCGGGGCTATTCTGTGCAAAACCATTACACAGAGAAAGTAAGTATAACTTGTTGTTTGTTACACACACAAAAAAAAAAACAAGACTTTAATATTACAGGTACTCCTCACTTAACAAACAGGTTCCGTTCCAACGACCAAGTCATTAAACAAATTGGTTGTTAAACGAGGAGCCACAAGTAATCAATATTTTAAGTATTCTTAACTACTGTACTGTATTTTGGGAAAAAAAGGTCTAAACACAAAACTCAAGCTCAATAACGTTTTAACTTGCATAAGTACAGAACACAAACAAAAATTCTGTACTGTACAATACAATGATGTATAACGCGTCATTTAAGTGGGGAGAGATGGTCATAAGTCCGAGTGGTCGTTAAACAGGTAAGTCGTTAAACAAGGAGTACCTGTACTTTGAATCCAGGATCCCTCTAGACCAGTGATTCTCAAACTGTGTGCCGCGGCACGCTAGGATTTGCAGTTTTGAAAAATATTTAAAATTGCTAGCGCTTTGAAACCTTAGACATATTGAAAAATGAAATGGTAAATCAATGTTGCAAAACTTAAAAAAATAAGTAACATGTATAAAAACGCACTCTCTGTCAGTCTGTCTTTCATTGGTTCCTTTCATAACACGAGACTTGTGTGAGATCTCGGGAGAACTCAATCGCTCTAATTATATTATAATAATAGAGACCTTTCCATTCCAACTTATTAGTAGTTGTAATTCTGCCATTTGTGTCTTCGGGGTTTTGTGAGTTTGGATTTTCAGCATTGACGTAAATCAAATCAAAAAAGAGAGAGAGAGACTTCTTCAAATTGACAATGAAATGTGCGCCCGTTCGTCAACTTTGTAGCTTCGCTTCAATCTGATTTGCTCTCGAAAGCAGGCACATACTTCACATAAAATTTTAAATTCTATATGTAAAAATAAATAAGTTCTTCACCACAAAAAAAATGTAAATCTTTTTATGTGTGCTCTGAAAATGTTTCGATGTTTTTGGTGCGCCGCAAGACAAAAACGTTTGAGAAACACTGCTCTAGACTGGCTGCTTGACATTTAGCCCGATGTCGACTGAACCTGAGTCACAGAAGTGCCACAGTAGAAATAGAGAGCTTTGGTCCTACTTCTCCTTTAAATCAATACAAATATCTGTTTTAGACAGGATTTACGTTTTCTTAAAACTCTAATCTGTTATGATGAATTAATAGCAGCAAGAATCACATGAACCCAGTGAGTCACCCTTGGGTTGTACATAGCAGCAGCTAAGAACCTATACCGTATAGAGCTTCACATTTTCAGGCTCAGCCCCAGGAGGATTGAAGTTACAGATCTGCAGTAACTAGTAGGTTTTGTTCATTAGCAGAAGCCATACAGAGTCCAGCTGCCCCGGGCTGAGAGGAAACCCTGAATCATTTCAATAAGTGAATATATTCTGCATTCACGTCTTCTGCTCTAATTGACTGGAGTTTTCCCAGAACTGTCCCAGATGTCTCCTTTGCTAACTATGTGTACATGACTACAGCGAGGTGATTAGTGAAATTCCAATTGATTATTGAGCTCATTAGCTCGGTTAGCGTACAATATTATGTGAAATCCATCTGCAGCCTGATTGCATGGCATAGTGTTATCATTGGAGAGAAGTTTTCTTCTGAATCTGAAGCCAGGAACAAAGCTGCAATTACACCTGCAGATCTCGCATTTAAAGATTTTCTTAAGATCCTGGTCTGTTATAGATCTAGCAATTCACTACGATGCAAACTTGATAGATATGATATTTCTATGTAGTTGCATGCTGTGAGATTCGTGCCAGGGGCAATAACAGTAGTCCCATGAGATTCCGAGTAGTCATGCCAAAGCAGCAAATGAGCAATATCACCTTTCATCTCAATACATGAGACATAATTAACCATCTGTTGGTCATGTGTATGTCTGACATGCGTTCCTATCTTTCTTCTAGCTGGATCGTTCACGCCATGAGATATGAGCTCCAGATTCGCAGCCAGATGCAGGGTGGGGATCAGTCGGAGACTGATATCTATCAGCTGTCTCCAGGTGAAATCAAGCAGCTTCTCCTTTGTATTCTAAAGCCACAGCAGTCTGGGAGGTGAGAACAGAACACACTCAGTCATCTTACATGTGTACATCAGTGTTCTGAGATCAGTTTCACACTTAGACTGGCGATACATAATACCAGTGGTCTTCAAACTGCAGCCCGTGGGCCAGACGTGGTCCTTTGCTTGCTTTTATCTAGCCCGTGGGGCTCTATTGCTAACACCAACACCGATAATAGGGCACTATTCCTCCCACTGACACCAACAATGGGGTACTATTCCTCCCACTGACCCCAACAATGGGGCACTATTCCTTCCACTGAGAGCAATGATTGGTCACTATTCCTCCCACTGACACCAATGATGGGGCACTATTCCTTTCACTGACACCAATGATGGGGCACTATTCCTTTCACTGACACCAATGATGGGGCACTATTCCTCCCTATGACACCAATGATGGGGCACTATTCCTCCCTATGACACCAATGATGGGGCACTATTCCTCCCACTGACACTGATGATGGGGCACTATTCCTCCCATTGATACCAACAATGGGTCACTACTCCTTCCACTAACAATGGGGCACTATTCCTCCCACTGACACCAATGATGGGGCACTATTCCTCCCTATGACACCAATGATGGGGCACTATTCCCTTCACTGACACCGATGATGGGGCACTATTCCTCCCACTGATACCAACAATGGGTCACTACTCCTTCCACTAACAATGGGGCGCTATTCCTCCCACTGACACCAACAATGGGTCACTACTCCTTCCACTGACACTAATGATGGGACACTACTCCTCTCACTGACACCAATTTATTTTTGCCATCTTTGTCCCATTAGAGAGATTTTCCTTCACTTCTTGTCCCATAGCTAAAACAGGAATGAGAGGAAAATTAAACCTACAAATTATGGGAATCTCTTGGGGGCCCCCCAGCTCACAAGGACTAGCGTCCCTCTATTACTTTTCTGGGGACAACCCAAAATTTGTGATTTTCTTTTACTTTCAATGATAAGGATAAACAGGACAAATAGAGAGGGAGAATCTCCTTAACTGGGGCACAGACAAACATGTCATACTTACCAGCTCTGTGCAAGGGTTTTGCACAGAGTGACCCCGATCCTCCTTTTCAGAGGTCCCCCGGCGGCACTCCTGGCTCCTGCTCTTCATTGGGTGTCGCCACGAAGTGTGCGGGCGCGCTCCTGAGTCCTGCTTCTGCGTCCATTGACATAGACAGCAGGACTCGGCCCCACCCCCGGCTCCCATGTCACTGGATTTGATTGACAGCAGCGGGAGCCAATAGCTCCTGCTGCTATCCGTCTATCCAATGAGGACCTGAAACAGCGTCCGGAACTCCTGGGCCTGTGCTCGATGCTGGAACGATCGGGTTCAGGTAAGTGAAAAGGGGGCTCGGGGGGTGGGAGAGAGCTGCAGCACAGGTTTTTCACCTTAATGCATAGAATGCATCAAGGTGAAAAACCTCGAGACTTTACAACTCCTTTAACAGTTTTCACCTTAGTGCATCCTGTGCATTAAGGTGAAAAACACTGTGTGCTGCAGCTCCCCTCTAGACACCCACCCCCCCTTTTTCTTACCTGAGCCCGATCCAATCCAGCGATGTGCATGCGCTCCCGGCACGGTCTCTTTTCTCATTGGATAGATTGAAAGCAGCAGTGAGCCATAAATCACAATTAATCATATGGCACCCTGAGCATGAAGCAGAACCTGCATATTTAATGTGCACCATTGGCTGATCCCATGTGGATAATTAGAAACTCCACCCAGAAACAACATTTTATAACAGATACAGTAAACACGTCTCACGTGAAAACATTAGTAAGACTCTTAAATTCTCTTCTAAACAAACCATTACATTAAAATGAAGCACACAAATTAAAGAGCGCCATCTTTTTTTTTTTTTTTCTGATTTATAATTTAGCAGTGCTGTTCGATCAGACCGCTTCTAACAGAATGCTCTCCTGTAAATCATTAGACATTTATTATTCATTTTACTGATGGATCTGTGCAATCAGTGTTGCTTGTTCTGCCACATAGGTGTTGGCTAAACCGCAGGCAGATAGACGGCTCCCTGAATAGGAATCCATCCGGCTTTTATGACCGAGTGTGGCAGATCCTGGAGAGGACACCTAGCGGGATTATAGTGTCCGACAAGTTCCTGCCACAGGTAACCTCTGTACTATAAAATATGCTATATGACTTGTATTTTATTATACATTATGTTCTGTAACATGGTCTATGTTATGGAGTCAGCATAGTGAACCGCTATACAGGTAGAGCATTGATTGAGTGCAATGTGCCTCCAGGTGAGTTCATACACAGCTCAAATTATATAAGAAGTATGATCATTTCTAACATTGCTAATAAAAGCAATACTCCAGAGCAAAAGAATAATTGGGGCATAACAGACTTTTATGGCTCACTAGGATATTCCATACTTAAACCAATCGTCTTAGCACTGCGCTACTTTAATTGGTAATTGCTCGGTCGTGCAGCACTATACCCAAACTAAATTTATATAATTTTTTTCACACAAATATGGATCTATTTTGGTGGTATTTGATCAACTCTGGGTTCTTTATTTTTTATTATATAAACGGAAATAGGCCGAAAATAAAAAAAATAAAACAATATTTTCTATTTCCTGTTATAAAACATATCCAATTAAATCAGACTTCTTCATACATTTAGGCCAAAATGTATTCTGCTACATGTCTTTGGTGAAAAAATAAAAACATAAGTGTATATTGATTGGTTTGTGTGAAAGGTATAGCGTCTACAAACTATGGTATATACAAATGGGTATAGAAAAGAATCACCTCCCACCACCACTTCTGGACAGCCCACAGTACATATACTGTGGCAGGGCGGCCTGGCTGCGCAAAATCCCGTACATGTACATGATTTTGTGCACGCGGTGTAGGGGGCGCGTGCGCCGCTGGAGTGCCACTTCTGCTGTGATTGAACTCAGCGGAAGCCAATCAGTGAGTCCTGCGGCCGCGACCTGCCGATGTTTCAAAGGAGAGACGGAGCAGCTGTGTGCCTATGTAAACAAGGAACACCACTGATCTGTTAGTGAGTGTTTAGAGAGCTTGTGTTTCAGCTAAGCTGATGATCTCTGTTTTCCTCCAGTGTAACACTCCTCCCCACAGTTAGAAAGCACCTCCCTATGTCACACTTAACCCTTTGATCGCCCCTGGTGTAAGCCCCTTCCCTGCCAGTGTCATTTATACAGTGACAGTGCATTTTGTTAGCACTGTTCACTGTATTGGTGTCACTGGTCCCCAAAAAGTGTCACTTAGGGCCAGATTTGTCCGCCACAATGTCTCAGTCCCGCTAAAAATCGCTGATTGCCGCCATTACTAGTAAATAAAAATGCCACAAATCTAACCCATAGTTTGTAGACGTGATAACTTTTGCGCAAATCAATCAATAAACGCTTATTGGGATTTTTTTTTTACCAAAACCATGTAGCTGAATACATATTGGTCTAAACTAATGAAGACATTTTTTAAAAAAATGTGGAAATGTTTTATAGCAGAAAATAAGAAATATTGGCTTTTATTCAAAGTTGTCGCTTTTTTTATTTTGTTTATAGCGCAAAAATAAAAACCGCAGAGGTGATCAAATACCACCAAAAGAAAGCTCTATTTGTGGGAAAAAAGGGCATCAATTTGATTTGGGTACAGCGTCGCACGACCGCGCAATTGTCAGTTAAAATAACGCAGTGCCATATCGCAAAAAATTGCCTGGTCAGGAAGGGGGTAAAACCTTCTGGGCCTGAAGTGGTTAAAGGAGTTGTAAAGGCAGAAGGTTTTTAATCTTAATGCATTCTTTGCATTAAGATAAAAAAAACCTTCTGTGTGCTGTAGCCCCCTCCAGCCCCCCTAATACTTACCTGAGGTCACTCTCTGTCCAGCAATGTCCACAAGTGTCTCAGCTGTCCGAGATTCTCCCTCCCTGATTGCCTGAGACACAGCAGTGGTGTCATCGGCTGCCGCTGCTGTCAATCAAATTCAGCTAGCCAATCAGGAGAGAGAGAGAGAGAGAGGGGCTGGGGCCGGGTCGGAGCTCTGTGAATAGACACAGGGAGCTTTGACTCGGCTTGGGTGCCCCCATAGCAAGCGGCTTGTTGTGGGGGGCAATGAACAGGAAGGAGGGGCCAGTATCACCGAAGAAGGACCCGAGAAGAGGAGGATCCGGGCTGCTCTGTGCAAATCCACTGCAACAGAGCAGGTAAGTATAATATGTTATTTTTATTGGAAAGAAGACGAAACGAGACAAAAAAAAAAAAAACTAAGCGTCATGTACACTGCAGCTGGGCATTTTTTTCAGCAGCCCCTGAACTCTCCTCAATGTTATTTTATGGGTACATGTACACTCAGTCATTTATAGTAGTTTGGAAGCAGTTCAGCTTAGAAGCATTTTTTTGAAGGCAGATAAATCACGTTCTGGACATTCGTTTAGTGGCATGTGAAACGCCAATGCTTGTAACAGCGTGTAAATGCTGAATCACTGAGTTGGAAAAAGGATCACCCCCCCCACTTATGTCAGTATTTTGTTGGACCATTTTTGCTTTAATTACACCCTTTAATCTGTTGGGATGTCTCTACTAAATTTGCACATCTAGACTTTGGAATGTTTGCCCACTCTTTGCAGAACTGCTCAAGTTCATTTAAATTTGATGGTGACAGTTTGTTGACTGCAGTCCTCAAGTCATTCCACAGATTTTCATGTAAAATGTAAAATAATGCATTTGGGTGCCAAAAATATGAATGCAGTTTACTCGCTAGGAAGAGAACCCCTGGGGGAATCTAGGATGGAAAAGGACCTGGGGGTCCTAGTAGATGACAGGCAATGCCAGGCTGCTGCAAGCAAAGCCAACAAAATATTGGCATGCATTAGAAAGGGGATTAACTCCAGAGATAAAAAGATAATTCTCCCACTTTACAAGACTCTGGTCGGCCACTTCTGGGCACCAGTCCTCAGGAGGGATGTGCTGGAATTTGAGAGGGTCCAGACAAGGGCAACAAAATTAATAAAGGGACTGGATGATCTTAGCTATGGGGAAAGACTACAAGCATTGAACTTGTTCTCTCTGGAGAAAAGACGTTTGAAAGGGGATATGATTTCAATGTATAAATACCATACTGGTGACCCCACTATAGGGACAGAGCTTTTCCGTGAAAGCAAATTTAAAAAGACACGTGGCCATTCACTAAAATTAGAAGAGAAGTGGTTTAACCTTAAACTGCGCAGAGGGTTCTTTACTGTAAGAGTGGTAAGGATGTGTATACAATGTACTATTAACATATAAGCACACACACAGGTTGGACTTGATGGACTTGTGTCTTTTTCTAACCTTACCAACTATGTAACCATGTTCAATGGGGTTTATGGGCTCTGATTAGGACATGCAAGGACATTCACCTTTTTCTCCTTCAACCACTCTGTGGTCATGTTTGCTGTGTGCTTTGGGTCATGTTGGAAGGTAAGCAATAAAAAGTGCAGCGCTATCACTGATTAATCACTCATATAAACAACATGAGCCATATGTATCAAACAAAGTCCTATAAGTAATAATCCAAACTGATGAAAGAACATATATGTGTCCATCAGAGTCCCATAGGTTTTGATCAAAATATGGGAAAGAGTCAGGCCAGAAAAATCCAAAAACAGGGAAAGGCGATACAAGTGTAGGGCGGCTCTTCAGTGTGCATAGACTGACTCCCAGATATTCACACAGTGCAGATAGTCTCCACCACCAAGGTTTGTCAAGCCCCTCACATTATCTATCCGACGCTCTGCGGATCAGATCAGCCTCCATGTTGGAAGGTAAACCTTCTTCCCATTGACAACTTTCTGGCAGAGGGCAGCGGATTTTCCTCAAGAATTTGACGTTTTTTTGCCCCATCAATTTTTCCTTCTATCCTGACAAGTGCTCCAGTCCCTGCTGCAGGGGAACACCCCCATTACAGGATATTACCACCCCCATAACAGGATATTACCACTAGAGTTTTTTGGGGACACAGTGGGACTTTATGAGGTCATGTGGGTCATAGACCTCCATCCCTAATTGAATAATACAAAAAGAAAGGGGTAGGAGGGGACTTTAAATGAAGCACGACAGGTTCTCAAAAAGTGTTTACTGAAAAATTGTTGTTTAAAAAGAATAAGGAATATCGATATATATATTAAATTCATCAGATAAATACATGGTAGACAATTCATACGTATATATATGTATACAAAAAGACATATGGGCATCTAGCCTCTCCATTCCAATCAATACATATAGCATAAGGACATATACATAGTCATATAAGAAGAAGGATAGAATTGTTACATTGCATGTTTGGCACAGCATATGACAGCTCTACGCGTTTCGTGGAGGTTAACACCCACGCTTCAGGAGCATGCGTGTGACTAATAACTGCAATTAATAAAAATGATATTGTAAGGGTAGTATCAATTTTTTGATTGAATTGAAGTGGAACATGTTTAAAACGGACATACCTGCAACCATGGTCGCATTATGAAGTGCAGCATTGTGAACCCGATACACCCCAAAAGGGGATACCCCGCCCGGGAGCTGGG
>BLSH010071284.1:1024938-1072276 GCA_018402905.1 Glandirana rugosa | reverse complement strand
TATTAGTTGTTTGGTTTCTTATTTATATGTTTTTCACTGTTAACGAAGTTTAACACCGGTTTTACAATACACGTTTCTAACGGTTCAACCTACGTTGGTAGGTCACGTCAAGTATATTTCACGAGACACGAGGTTTAGTTCACGGTTCATACGTCAGGCACCACGAGTCACTGTCGGGGGAGAACACTGGGGTGAGTGGTGTGGAGAAGTGGAGCCTACAGTCTACAGCCTAATAGGAACGGGTCCTGCATTGTCTGTATCGTATTCCTTGGTTGACCATCACCAGGAACAAGCCTATTGTGACCCCCAGGCTGCAAAGCTGGGGGTCCATTTTTTCTGGTGAGTGGGGTCACAAGAGGGGGCTGTCACTGAGCACCACGGACTGCATACTTGGCACTTGATTTGGAGCACAGAGCACTTTATATGAACTGCACTGGATGGTTGCATCCAACTTGGCAATCTTTGCACATAACATTTTGGCCACAATTTGAAGCAATTGTCACTTTTTGTATATTTATTCTTTGGTTTGTTGATTATTATTTGGGGTGGCGCAGCATTTGTTCAATTTATTTCCCAAGGTACCTCTTAGTAGATACTTATATGGCAGCAGCCCCCACTCATTGACTGATCTCTGGATTCCTAATAAGGGTCAGAGGGATTAGTGTATATGAGTAATTCATTGGTCCTAGCGCGGATTATTTAGCACACAATTTTTACCCTCACTGTACCTGCCTTTTTTTTTTTATCACTGTTTATTTTATTATGTTTAACTTATTTTACTATCTTTGTGCCTGCTCTTCATGCTACCTCTACCCCTCCCCTAACTACTAAATAGAATCCTATCTCTGCACTGATAGTATGGAGATACCAAGGGCAGGCATTTTAATTGGTGGCCCTGAATTATTGCTAATATTTCAATCCTCTTTTTCTTTTATTATGGTTGGCCAATTACATGCTTATTCTTCTCCTTCTCCATTGTTTATGTACCCTTAAAGTGATTCTAAAGGCAGAAGGTTTTTTTTCATCTTAATGTATTCAATGCATGAAGGTAAAAAACCTTCTGTGTGTAGCAAACACCCCCACTTCCCCAATACTTACCTGAGCCCCATCTGGATCCAGGAATGTACACAAGAGCAGCGGCCTTCTCCCGCTTCCTTGGCTCAGACACAGCAGTAAGGCTCCTGCTGCTTTCAAGCAGCCAGTGAGGAGAGAGCAAGTGGCGGGGCTGAGCAGTGCTCTGTGTGTCTTATGGACACACAGGGCCAGCAGGCATGGGTGCCCCCATAGCAAGTGGCTTACTATTGGGGGCGCTTGGCAGGAGGGAGGAGCCAGAAGCATTGGCAGGGGACCCGAGAAGAGGAGGATCGGGGCTGCTCTATGCAAAACTATGACACAGAGTAGGTAAGTATAACATGTTTATTTTTTTTTAAAAATACCTTTACAGTCACTTTAAACTATGTACATAGGGCCCATGCTGCTGCTAGAAAAATGTGCATTCATTACTTGTTTTTGTGAATTTTGGGCATGTAATATTTCTATATTCGAATAAGATTGAACTAAAGAGACCCGGTCACCGACCAGCCCCCTTGCATGTCATAGTCCCCTCTGCACCTCCCAACATAATATTTTATGTAGCTGCTGTGGAAGGGCCATATAGAACAGGGATCTCCAAATTTCCTAAACAAAAGGCCAGTTTACTGTCCCTCAGACTTTAGGAGTGCTGGACTGTGGGCAGTGGGAGTAAACCATGCCCCATCTTTGGGATTAGTGGGAGAGAAATAGTGTCACATCATTGGTGTCTGTGGGAGAAATCGTGTCCTATCGTTGGCTTCAATGGAAAGAATAGTGCTCCATTGTTGGGGCATTTTTACTCCCACTGAAGCACTATTCCTTCCACTAACGCCAGCCACAGAGCACTATTCCTTCCACTGATGCCAACGATGGGGCACTATTCTTTCCACTGATGCCAACAATTAGGCATTTTTCCTCCCACTGAAGCCATCGTTGGCATCAGTGGGGGGGGGAATAGTGCCTAATTGTTGGCGTCAGTGGAAGGAAGTGTGTCTCATCGTTGGCGTCAGTGGAAGGAATAGCGCTCCGTGGTTGGCGTTAGTGGAAGGAATAGTGCTCCATTGTTGGCTTCAGTAGGAGGAAAAGTGTCCCATTGTTTGCGTCAGTGGGAAGAATAATGCCCCATTATCATTCAGTGACAGGATTATTGCCTCCAGGGCCAGATACAGGCAAGCAAAAGGCCACATCCAGAGTCTGGAGACCACTGCTATAGTGTCGCTTGAGTGACTGCTCTGAGTCTCCTGGGGCTAATGACATCAGATGGCAGTGCCCAACGGCAGTCTGGACTTTTGAGTGTTGAGACAAGGAAGGTTTTAAAGGTAAATAACATGTTAAAGGCATATGTAATCGCATAAGAAGAGTTTTTTTTTTTTTTTTAAATGACTGGTCTAGCAATAGGGTTTCTTTAAATCAGGCAGAGTTGTCAGCACCTGTCTTTTTAAGCGTGACTTCTCTCTGTCTGTAGATTCTAATGCGGCTTTATTTCCCCTCTCCTTAGGATGACATGTCTGCCTTCTACAACACCCCCCCTCTGGGCAAGAGAGGAACCTGCAGCTATCTGACAAAAGCTGTGATGAGCGTGCTGCTGGAGTCCGAGGTCAAGCCAAGCAATGAAGACCCGTGCAGCATCAGCTAAAGGTGCCAGCGGGTGCCCAGAGCATTTACACCTCACTCGGTTTAGGATGTTCCGAGCTTAGTGAAGTGTGCCAGCGTGGCTGCTTTCAAAGTCTGTGCTTTTATACTCAAGACAAATGGTTGGCAGAGATCATCCCATGTGTCAGAAGGTGTTATGCTGCATTAGTAGAGAATTTGTGTTGACATGGCTTTAGAGAGAGGCTGTACCAGCTTCAGCTCGATAATGTCCAGGGTTGTGAGATATCTATATAGAGTGTTCCTCTGTTTTTTGTAACCACTGATACCCCATCATCCCCTGAAAACTTCACCTAGGTAAAGGGCTTTGCCATCTGAAAATGTATTGTTTCCATCCAAG
The DNA here is from genome assembly GCA_018402905.1 of Glandirana rugosa. NCBI lineage: Eukaryota > Metazoa > Chordata > Amphibia > Anura > Ranidae > Glandirana > Glandirana rugosa. The sequence continues at coordinate 1,069,215 of BLSH010071284.1, read as the reverse complement.
TTGTTTTTGATCTTCCTTTGACAATAAACAATCATCTTGTTCCACATTCAGTGCAAAGATTGTGTGTAAAGCACCATGCCACACAGTGATTGATATTAAAAAAAAAAAAGGGGGGGGGGGCAGGTATTGCAAACCTGTAATACTTGCTTTGTGTAATGGTTTATACCATTTTGCAGAGTAGGTAAGTCTAACATGTTTGTTGTTGTAGTGAAATTTTAAAAATAATTAAGCCTTACAATCACTTTAATGCAGAGAACGATTAAGGTACAAAAAACAACCTTAAGAACCACTTTAAAGTATATGTAAACACTAACAATGAACTTCTCTTATTGCTTCATTTTGGTCTGTTAAACAATTGAAAGAGTTATATTATATCTGTTCAGTTAATTTAAAAAAAAATCCCTTTTGATCCTGCCAGAAAACATGTGGGCTAATAACATTCTTAGCACTCTGCCTGTGCAGCAGAAGGACCGGTAAGCTGCAACTTATTACATTTCTGTTCTCAGGTTTATATACATTTTAAGTGAGAATTGCAAATTGGCTACATTTTGCACACACTACTTTTCCCTTTTTAAATTATTGTCCCCAGAAGGACTATTACAACCTGCCAGCTGATCTTTATAATTCTCATCTAGAGTTGCCTGTGTGCTTTGCCAATCTCCTTCAAGAGCCATAGGAGCCCCAAAATCTCAGGACAATCTTTTGTGCAAATTTTCACTTCCTAAAAAGAAGTTAAGTTGCTGCTGGAATCACCACTCTCCTGTGCCTACTGGTTGATCCATCGGGCTGCCTATTGGAGACAGGAGTGGCGGATCAAAGTGCTGACTTCCTGGATGGGAGCTGGTGTTTGCATTCTTGAGCACCCTGGGTTTTGGTGCGCTTTAAAGGATAAGTTTCACCTTTGGAACATGCAATATGTTCCAGTATCTGCAGACTCTCCCTCTTTGACAGCGAGAGGGGGATCTTCTCCCCACACCTGCTGTCAAAATTTGAAACCAGCATGTCTGTGTGGGGTTCTGAGTCATTCATTTATAGTTTTCTGTGACTGAATGCCTACCAGTACCATCATCCATTGTGGTTGACGGCTTGTAGTCCATTGGTCTTCCTGCTCCCGAGTAACTGTTTGCCCAAATGAGGTACAGGCAGACAGCTATGCAGAGAGTCTGCATTGCATGCATGATTTGCTCATCGTGGGTGCATTGCTCTGCAGGCTCCTTAGAGAAAATATAATAAATGCACATTTCATCTCTGCAAAAAAAAAAAAAGTGCATTTATTATTTTTCTTTTAAAAGGTCAACTTAAATTTTAAGACCTCTTTCTGTATGCAAGCATTTGTAGGGTGACCCTGCTGACAGGTTATGCACTCAGGACAGGTGCACTTTTTGTTTCAGCTGTCTGATTTATCCTCCATATTGTTTTGTGATTGTCTGTCTTAGCTTCTTGTAAGATAGGAGACGCAGAGAACCATAGGAGTACTGTCATCTAATCTGCAGACACACATGTATGGTATGACCAACCTGCTTCCAGAAATAACTTATCTAGGAAGCAGATAAGGTTGGCAGTGAACCCCTTGACAATCACTGCTGTGTGCTGAGGAAATATTGATGTTCAGTAAGGACCATTTCCACCTTCTTCTCCTTCAAACCGACTCCTTCCTTTCATGTTGATAGGACAGGTTATAAAGTAGAAGGGAGAAGCCCACTGGAGGTATCACAGACAGTTCTCTAGCAGCCACTTTGGAGGCTCACTGAAGTAAAGAGCAGCTGTGGGACCTCCATAAAAGCTAACATTGCTCATCCACGTGTTTGTGTAGAGGCCCTTTAAACAAAAAGCACAACTAGGCCGTAATTTTGGGTGGATAGATCACACTTGTGTTCTGTTTTTCACTATTTTGTTTCTTTGCACTGTGTATATCCAAGCTGCTACTGAACTTTGTACAAGAGATATTTTAGAAAGTATACTGTAAGTTTTGTGACAGATTTAAAATATACTGTAAAATTAGAGATTTAGGGTATTTGGTCATGTTTGTGGCATCTTATTATAGCATTAGGTCTTAGTCCCTGCCACAGTTGAGCCCGTTCTCCCTCCCCCACACCATAGGTCTACATACCTACCAAAGTACAGTCCTCCATCACTGGTCTACATATAGATTCCAATACAATCCTGCTTTACTGGCCTAGATGCCTAACCCCAGTACAGTCCTCCATCACTGGTCTAGATGCCTAACCTAGTGTAGTCCCCCCTCACAGGTCAACATACCTGTAACAATACAGTCCTCTCCCTTGCAGGTCTCGTTGCCTAACCCAGTACAGTCCCTCCTCGCAGGACTACATACTACTACTAAGGATGCACTGATACAAATTTGTAGAGCGAGTACCGATCCTTTTTCTCAAGTACTCGCCAATACCCATTTTTTTTGTGCAGTGCGATTTTGAGCCCATACAAAATGAATGGGCTCAAATCACACTGCAAAAATCGCATTTGATTTCTGTCTGAATCACATGTGGTTTCCCACACCGCTCCTGTGTGAACCCATGCTGAAGTTACTATGGCAACCCTGGGATCACACAGGAGCAGTGGGGGGAAACCGCATGTGATTTGGCTAGGAATCACACCACATTGCTTTTCAGATCACATGAGATTCTTTGTACGATTATTCATTGATTCGTTATGTATGGGCTCAAATCGCACTGCACCCGCGTGAAAAAAGGCATCAGAGCATTTGCACGAGTACAAGTACTTGTTCAAACTTACCTACTACAGTACAGCTTCCCCTCGCAGGGCAACATACCTGCTGCACTACAGCCCCCCCCATCACTGGTCTAGATGCCTAACCCAGTACAGTTCCCACTTGCACGTCTACATACCTGCCACAATACAGCCCCCCACTGGGTCTGGGTTCCTAACATAGTACACAAGGCATTTCATAGCTTTTCCAAGCCACTGTCAGAACTGAAGAATTGCGCTGAATGAACTATGAAATATCTTCAACATTACAACTCCAGTCCAGTTGAATGTGACTCACTACTGCTAGATATACCATTGTTGGGGGGTTCCTCTGAACATCTCCTTTTCTCACTGCTTTCATAGTATTGCTTGATACAAAAAGATCCACACGTACTAAATGGACAGTCTATAGAAGATCCTCAGCCCTAGTTCGCATATTACAATGGTATGAGAGAATATGGAGACTGAGGAAGTGCTTCCTCCTACCTGCAGTAGACCAAACACATCTCAGCCTAGGAAAAGTCAGTGGGCTGGAGCTTGAGGACTGGCCAAGCTCCGATGCGTTCTTGCATGTAGAGTAGCCCATTCATTTTGCAAGAAACATTGAAAGAAAGTCCCGTGACTAGTGTCTGAAAAAGCACACGCTTGCCGATGTGTGGGGGTGCAATAGACAATTATTGCCACCACCGTGCAGCAGCTAAATGTCGTGGGGAAAGTACAAGATTTCTGGGCATGTCCTGGCATAGGTGATAGAAGATGGCATTCTTCTGAAAGAGGATACTAATGCTGTGTATTGTATCATGTGAAGAATGTATTCACCAGAAAAGTAAAGTCACCTGGGATGTCAGGAATGCTGGGAACGGTCATTTCTCAGGATGTCCATCTCTGCTTTGCACCCGTATGGTCTTCTCTTGGTTCTCTTTGTATCTGTAAAACATTTTTGGCAGCCAGTGAAAAGCAATAGAAGACAGAACTCGTTATTATCTGTAATGTCCTGATTTCAGTTCTTTAGCAGTCAATAATTTACCCAGCACCCTTTGCTCCTCTTTACAGCAAACGTCTGCTACAAAACCAATTAGTGTATTTATGACTTGAAAGAATAATTAAATAAAGAGGCTTTAAAGAGTGATTTGCATGTTTTGCAGTCTTTTATTTCTTGGTTTTATACTAATGTCTGTTCTCCGGCAGTATTTGTAATGTATTTATTTACTGTAATTGAGGCTACTTCTCATGAAGTCTGGGATGTGTCGACTTATGTTTAACAAGCAGTTCATTAAAATCTTTAAATTGCCTCTGCACAATTTCATAAAATAGAAAGCAGTTTTTAGATGGGAGACGTGTCTGGGTCTCATTGACTTAATGTCCAGTCAAACCTTCTGTTTAAATCAGCTGAATACATTCCAGGTACATCAAAACTAATAGGTGAGAAGTCTTGTTACTTAATTTCCTTTAGAGCAGTGTTTTTCAACTCCAGTCCTCAAGGCACACCAACAGGTCATGTTTTCAGGATTTCCATGAGTTTGCACAGGTGATTTGATCAGTTTCACTGCCTTAGTAATTACCACAGCGGTTTCATCTGAGGGAAATCCTGAAAACATGACCTGTTGGGGTGTGCCTTGAGGACTGGAGTTGAAAAACACTGCTTTAGAGAGCAGCCGCAGCCTGAGTAAAAAAGCCTGTGAGTCACCACAGGTTGCAGGAAAGAAAAGTGCTTGATTCCCCCATCAGCATAGTCAGTGTTGATTGGGGAATACCTCCAATGGAGCTATTCTGTTCTGTCGGTAACAGATATAGCCACTGGCAATAATTGCATATAAAAATCAGGCATGCTGGTTGTACCCAATTCAATCAATGGATTGACTTGGTCAATTTAGCAGGGACCATCTATGGGCAGGCGGATTGTACCCAAGATTTCAACCATCTACACTATATTGCCAAAAGTGAGGGGACCTCTACCCGGTAGAACACGTTTGGGATGAATTAGAGAGGAGACTGTGAGCCATGCCTTCTCCTCCAACATCAGTGCCTCCTCACAAATGCACTTCTGGAAGAATGGTCAAACATTCCCATAGACACTCCTAAACCTTGTGGACAGCCTTCCCAGAAGTTGAAGCTGTTATAGCTGCAAAGGATGGGCCAACTCAACATTGAACCCTACAGACTAAAACTGGGATGCCATTAAAGTTCCCAATACTTTAATATAGTGTACAACCGGCTATAGGCTTATTTATGCCACTTTAGCTTCCAAAATCTGTTGCAAATTTCGATGTGACTTTCATTTTAAAAATTATATCTACAGTGGGTATAGAAAAGAATCACCCCCTTTAAAATAATCACACTTTGTTTCTTTGCAGCCTGAAATTAAGACACAGTTTTTGGTTTATCCAACTGTATTTACTCAGCTTATAACATCCAAGTGAAAGATAGAACAACACGTCAGAAAAAATTAAAAAACAGAATCATTGAGTTGTGGTTTTGTTAAACCACATTTTGCTTTAATTACAGCCTTTAGTCTGTTGGGATGTCTCTACTAACTTTGCACTTCTAGACTTTGCAATATTTGCACTCTCTTCTTTGCAGAACTGCTCAATTTCAGTTACACTTGATGGTGACCGTTTGTGGACTGCAGTCTTCAAGTCATTCCACAGATTTTCAATGGGGTTTATGGGCTCTGACTAGGCCATGCAAGGACAATTCACCTTTTTCTCCTTCAGCCACTGTGTGGTCATGTTTGCGGTGTGCTTTGGGTCATTTTCATGTTGGAAGGTAAACCTTCTTCCCATTGACAACTTTCTGGCAGAGGGCAGCAGATTTTACTCAAGAATTTGATGGTGTATTGGATTTCCGTCAGACATATTGTTTGGTGTTGAGGCCAAATAATTCAATTTTAGTCTCACCTGACCATAACACCTTTTTCCATGCGGCTTCAGAATCTTCAAGGTGCGTTTAAGTGGCCAGATGAGACTAAAACTGAATGATTTGGCCTCAACACCAAACAATATTTTTGGCAGAAATCCAATACAGCTCACCATCCAAATAACACCATTCCTACAGTAAAGCATGGAGGTGGTAATATCCTGTTATGGGGGGTGGTAATATCCTGTTATGGGGGTGTTGCTCTTTAGCAGGGACTGGAGCACTTGTCAGGATAGAAGGAAAAATGGATGGGGGAACATCTGCTGCCCTCTGCCAGAAAGTTGTCAATGGGAAGAAGGAAGGTTTACCTTCCAACATGACAATGACCCAAAACGCACAGCAAACATGACCACACAGTGGTTGAAGGAGAGAAAGGTGAATGTCCTTGCTTGGCCTAGTCAGAGCCCATAAACCCCATTGAAAATCTGTGGGATGACTTGAAGACTGCATTCCGCAAATGGTCACTATCAAATGTAATGGAACTTGAGCAGTTCTGCAAAGAGTGGGCAAATATTGCAGTTATTAGAGACAAATCCCAACAGACAAAAGGCTGGAATTAAAGCAAAAGGTGGTCCAACAAAATACTGACGGGGGGGGGGGGCTTTTTCCAACTCAGTGATTCCTGACATGTTGGTGTTACATCTTTTACTTGGATGCACTGAGTAAATACAGCTGGATGAAACAAAAATGGTGCCCGTCTTCATTTAAGGCTGCGAATCAACAAAATGTGATTATTTTCAAACGGGTGATTCTTTTCTATACCCACTGTATATATCTTCTAAACTATAGTAAATGATGGCAACTAAATGAACCATGAACAAACTAAAATGTTATGTTCCAGTACTGAAAACCAAGGACAGTTCCACAGACCAGCCTTAGAAATACATTCATTATATATTCCTCCGTGCTTTGCATAGAAACACTGAATCTTGCACATCAGTCCTTCACCCATAAATGCTTACATGCCGGTGTCCTCAATACCGGCATAACACTATTATTAGCCATTGCATGAATCAATAGGACACATCGCCGACTCCCATGAATTTGGGTTGAAAAAACACCTTTCTTGCCAAGAACAACAAACAGCCACTTGAATGTACAGTATGTGTAAACCCGAGCTGAATGACATCTCATTTGCTAAAGCACGCTTATCACAAGCATTAGCCTTTTACTAATCAAATGTTTGTTTCCATCTTTGCTACATCTCAGTGCTGCCGATCTCCTGACCCTCCTCCTGTCTTTGTACACTCCAACGAGGACTACATGGCATCTATAATGGTGACAAGTGGACCATGTCTGCATAATGTGTTTTAAATGGGCACATGTAGTCTGTATCGGAGGCCTGTGTGACAGGGTGACAACAACGCAGGAGCACAATTGGCAACAGGACATTGTCACCCTCTAACAGGAAGGGTCTGAACAAGGATCTTCAATGGCAGGATCACTGGGTATTATAATGAAAGCTGCACATTTACAAATATTGAAAATTACTTTTGAAATTAAAGTGTTAAAACGTATGAGATTTTAGAGTATTGGTTTAACCCCTTCACGTCTGCGCTATAGCCTAGTGACGGCTACAGTGTGGTCACACATTGCTGGGAGAGCATCATATGATAGACATCTTTCCCCTGCGCGCATAGGCAGTGATCTGTGATTGCTGTGTCCTTCGGATCACAGATCAGGGTAAAGGGCCAATCACAGCAGCTCTTTACCATGTGACAAGCTGTGTCCAATCACAGTGTAAACAGAATTTGCCAGTTATCCTCTCCTCACGCTGACAGCATGGGGAGAGCCGATAAGTGGCAATCCACACAGAGGGGACATCTACACCGATCATCAGTGATGCCTGTCCGTGCAGAAAAGGTTTTTTTTTTTTCTTTTCTAAATTTTCGGTCTTTTGCCCGTTTGTTTAGCAAAAAAAAAAAAACCCAGTGGTGATTAACCACTTAAGGACTGAGCCTCTTTCTGAGATTCGGTGTTGAAATCAGTAGAGAATAAAATGGCGGTCGTTGCAGTACTTTGTCACACCGTATTTGCGCAGCGGTCTTACAATCTCGCCTTTTTTTTTTTTTTAAAAAAATCACTTTTTTGAGTTAAAAAATAAGACAACACTAAAGTTGGCCCAGCTAGTTTTTTTCTATATTGTAAAATATAATGTTACGCTGAGTAAATTGATACCCAACATGTCATGCTTCAAAATTGGGTCGCTTTTATTCCTATTACAATGAAAATAACAATAGAACAAAAAAGCATGACAGATCCTCTTAAGTGTGAGATCTGGGGTCAAAAAGACCTCATCTCATATTTACACTAAAATGCAATAAAAAAAATAAATGTCATTAGGAAAAAAAAAAATGCCTTTAAGAACATTGGGCGGAAGTGACGTTTGAAGTCGCTTCCATCATCCAATGGTATGGAGCAGAGTGGGGGCCATTTTTCCCTCACTCGGCATCCAGTCTCACAGGGGAGAGGACCCGATAGTCTCTGCTGCTACCGACGGCTCCGGTAAGCGTCGGAGACAATCGGAAAGCGGCAGGAGGGGGGGCCCACCACCCACCCCGATAAAAGTGATCTTGTGGTGAATCTGCTGCAGGGACCACTTTTTTCTGAAAGCGGACCGCCCGCTGTAAAAAACAGTGGCTATCTGCTACCATAACGGTATTCCACGCCAAAGTAGCGGCGTAAAACGACGGCGGTGTGGTAAGTGGTTAAAGTCCACCAAAAGAAAGCTCTATCTGTCTCAAAAAAAAAAGATAAAAATTTTGTTTGGGTGCAAAGTGTGACAGCACTGAAAGCTAAAAATTGGCCTGGGCAGGAAGGGGGTGAAAGTGTCCGGTAGGCATGTGGTTAGAATCCACTTTAACCACTTGCCTACTGGGTACTTTTACCAACTTCCTGCCCAGGCCAATTTTCAGCGCTGTCACACTTTGAATGACAATTGCGCGGTCATGCAACGTTGTACCTTTATGACATTTTTTTATACTTTTTTCACAGAGCTTTCTTTTGGTGGTATTTAATCACTGCTGAGTTTTTTATTTTTTGCTAAACAAATGAAAAAAGACTGAATATTTTGAAGGAAAAAAAATCATAGTTTGTTATCAAATTTGGCAAACAGTTAATTTTTCTCCTTCACTGATGGGCTCTGATAGGCGGCACTGTTGGGACTGCGATGATAATCCATGCTGATGTCCCTTTAACACAAGCTGGTTATCGACTCTCCTCTCGCTGACGGCAGGAGGAAAGAAAAGCTGATAACTGGCTTGTGTTTACATCCATGATCATTGGGCACAGCTGATCACACAGTGATTGGCTCTTTACCCCCGGATCTGTGAAGGACTCGGCGATCACAGAATGTGCCACAGGGGGCATGATCATGGGAGGACGTCCGTGTATGCCCTTCCTGCAAAGAAGACCCGGCACTGTAGCTGTCTTTCGGCTATAGCGGGCAAAGAAATCGGTAGTGATCAACTTGCAAGGTATGGTGGCCCTCAGCTGTGACCCCTGACATTATTAAAAAAAACTGCACCTAACAAGAGTGTATGTTGTAGTCTACTACAGTGTACAGGCAGTCCCCTAGTTACAAAACATCCGACTTACGAACGACTCCTACATATAAATGGAGGTAGACAACAGGAAATCTACCCATAGGAAGGGAAATTCACTCCTGTAAGAGTTATTATCGGAAAAAGGGGTCTCCGCTGATGCTTTATCACCAATTCTTGTTTCCACAACAACCCAAAATTTTCAAAAATCCAATTATCATTGGGACAGGAAGTGAGGTGAAATCTTCTGAACAGAAACAAACAGCAAGACAAACATTATAGGGGTGTTACCTCTTCCCTATGCTATCCAAAAGCTTAAAAAAAGATTTTTTTGGCTGAAGCTACACTTAAAAATGTAGCTGTTCCGACTTACAAATTCAACTTAAGAACAAACCTACAGACCCTATCTTGTTTGTAACCCGGGGACTGCCTGTATATATATGTAGTGCTATAGAAGACTGCCAGATGATGTGCAACAAGTTTGATTGATTTGACATGATGCAGGAGACCGACAGAGAATGGGGGAAATCCTACTAAAACAAGTGGGTGGTAGGTGCAAGGGCTAAAAATTGAAACAGTCTAGGAAAAAAGTCAATGTTCATTCCACAACTTATGGCAGCTATTCATAGAGTGTAGTTCATTCTGCAAGAAAAGGGGAAGAAAACAAGAAGGCGCCACTAAGTGTAGCATTATTAGAGGTTTTTTTTTTTATTGCCCCCTACAAAGGGCTATTCACAAGAGAACATAGAAAAGCAGGCTCAATCAATGTAAAGGGAGCTGGGTGCTGCGTCTACATCCAGGAGGCATGGGGAAGCTGGGAGGATGGTATTAGAACCAGGACCCAAGGGAAGAAGTCTGATGTGCGAGACCGGTGTCAAGGTGGGTAGCGGCTGAGATCCAAGGGTTTCCCCGATTCCCAGGTGGTGAAAGAGTCGCTGGATGGACAATGCAGCCCAGGAGGAAGTCCACCCAAAATGCCCAGTGTCCCAATGGAGCACAGCGTGGGACACAGCGCTGCCCTGATGCGGATGTCGGGATGACGTGCCAGCTCCCAGGGTGCTGTGCGACACATTTCAGAGTGTTTGCTATGCGATGGTAGAGCATGCACACTCCTTTCTCAAGCTTAAGGCTATCTGGAGGGGCAGCTGGAAGTACCAGCCTCGGTACAAATGAAAGTTGATAACATAACCACAATAACTAATACACTAAATTGAGCTAAAAGTTAATTGATGAAATTACAAGTTAAAATTAACAGTTAAAAATACATTCAACATGTAAATTGACATCAAGATAGAATAAAAAATATAGGCAATGGATAAAAATAGATTGTATAAAATTGATTGATTCCAAAGTGAATATAAATTGATATGAAGTAATATATACACATATATGTCTACCCATCAATCAAAAGGCCCATTCATAGAGGACTTTTATAGGTTAGTCTATGCCAATCTCACCAAACTATGTCTACAATCCCAACTAGATAATAAATACTTGTCTCAGAATCTTACCCCCAATGAAAATCATGCATTAAAAGCCCTTATTGAAGATGATAGTATTATAAAACCAGCAGATAAAGGGTGAGGAATTATTATCCAAGACAAAAGAGATTACCTAGCTGAAGCCTATTGTCTACTTTCCGACCCTGAAACATATGTCTTACTTCCCGCTAATCCATTACCTGAATACAAATCAGAAGCAGAATATTTGATTACACAAGCCCACCGAGATGTTATCAGCTGAAGCGGCATGTCTATGCAACAAATTTCCAAAGACTACCTATATCACCTTCCCAAGATTCATAAGCACCAGCAAAAACCTCCAGGCAGGCCGATAGTATTAGCCGCTATGGATAGCGTTACAAATGGTCTCTCTCAATATAGTGACACATTAATGCAACCGTTGGCACAACATCAACAATCTTACATCAGAGATGGTACAGACCTCCTGGACCATCTCAAACACTATTCCTGGCAGCCTGACTACCTCTGGGTTTCGCTAGATGTGTGCTCACTATACACCTCCATTCCACACGATATAGGACTCCAAGCCATTCAACATTTTCTACTCAAAGATCCTTCTTTGCATCCTCAACAGTCAGCCTTCATCTTGGAAGCAACGAGATTCTTTCTGTTTTACGATAATTGTCGTCAAATTGAAAATAATTACCTACATGATATGAAGGTGTGGATGCGCTGCTGGTGTGTATAAATGACCACTTCCGGGGCGTGGCCTGACGCAGCATGGAGTAGGACGCACGAAGCCAGAGCTCCGTTCATTACTCCTGTATCATCGCTAATCCTGGGATCCTGAGTGGACAACCGTGACACTATCTGCAGCCTACAGACCCCATGATCACCCGGCGACATGTCTCCACCGAAATCTAAGTCGGATGCCCTTGCGAAGCTTGAAAAATACTGCCGGCATGGGATGGACCCGCCGGAGCAAGATGGCGCCGACTGGCTGGAGGGACAGGCCGCGGCGGGAGGCAATACAGACAGAGTTCTGGAAGCTATATCCAACCTGCAAAAAACCCTCACTACCACGCTGACCACCAAAATAGAGGAGGTAAAGATCGATATTTCTTTGCTTAGACAAGACTTTCATAAACTGCGGGACAGGGTGAGAACGGCAGAGACTAGGCTGGGGGAGGTAGAAGATGCTATATCACCATTACAAATATCAACTGATCAAATGCAAGTACAAATTAATCAGCTCATTGCCAAGCAAGATGATATGGAGAACAGGCTGAGGAGATGTAATCTCCGCTTTATTGGTCTCCCTGAAGGGACAGAAGGCAAAGATCCAACATCCTTTTTGGAGAATCTTCTGATTACTGCATATGGTAGAGAGGCCTTCTCCCCCACCTTAGCGGTTGAAAGAGCACACCGCATGCCTGCCAGACCCCCGCCGCAGGGTGCACCTCCCAGAACCTTTATAGCTAAATTCCTCAACTATAAGGACAGGGATGCGGCGCTACGCCTGGCCAGAGAAAAAGGCAATATACCGCTGGGGAATGTAAAAGTGGCAATATTTCCTGACTTTTCAGCAGATGTACAACGCAAGCGCCAGACATTCACAGAAGCTAAACTACCAACAGAGGTTGTGAGACAGTCATCAGTAAATGGCTTCAAACATGCTTGGGATAAACATAAATCCATAGTCAGACAACATGGTTAATGTAAAAAAAAAAAAAAAAAAAAAAAAAAAAAAAAAATAAAAAGGGGCAGACTCGATGGACTACTCAGTCTTTTTCTGCCGTCACTTTTCTATGTTTCTAAACGCCGCCTGAGGATCAAACACCTCAAGTACTCTATGCTTTTTCCTGCAAGGCTCAGGGTGGAGGATGAAGGCAGAGCCCACTTCTTTGAAGATCCGGAGGCGGTGATATCCTGGCTGGAACGTAGAGAAAACAACAATGAGACTGCTAGGAGATCCTCAGACTGACCAAGCATCCAACCCGCTGGAACCACTATGGGTTCACAGTTATTTTGGAACTGACATAAAATTGCAATACCAGGTTTTAGTGGTGCGACCTCTCCTCTGTACATCTCCTCAAGAGCCTCACAAAGAGGTATGCTAAGCATCTTGTTTTACAAAGAGGCTCATAGTGTTTCGACATACACTCAGGATCCAAAAAAACCCTTTTTTTTTTTTTCGTTAAAATTCCCCTGGCAGAGGGAAATATTCCACGTTCCTATGGTTTGTGTTCCTCTACCCCTTTTTTTTTTTATTACTTTTTGTGATTTTTCTCTTATCATCTCCTGTTAGACTGCACGGAGGCTACCTACTCCCAGAGACAATGTTGTCTGTTCAGCGAAGTTTCGCCCACCAAGTTTACAGGAACCATGTTAGCATTCTCTGTGACCACCGCCGGGGGCCTCTGTTGGCCCTCCTTGCCTTGTGTGTGCATGTTTTTGCCTACACGCACCAGATTCAGATATGGCGCACAGGTGGAGACATCCGACATGGCGAACAGGTTTTGGTACATTACATGCAACTGATAGATGTTATATTTTGCAACATGGATTCCCATATTATGTTAAGGGTCAAAGCTCGCACCGGTTGGGGTTGGTGTGGAGCAAGGGTGGGGGAGGGGAAAACAATTGCTTACTGTATGGCACATGATACTTTAACTCTCAATGATGCAATGTATGGCTTTGAACACAGGTACAACATGATTTCTATATTTTACGGGAATGGTCTTGGTGGTCCTGCCCCTCAGTGCTCAATCAGGAAATCCCCCTATCTACGTCAGTATGATGGAGTTGGGAAAATTTTACACCTACAATTTCTGACATGCACGTGAAATTCCTGACGTGGAACGTCAGGGGGCTGGGGGACAGGATCAAGAGATCATCGGTCTTGTCATTTCTACAAAAACAACACGCAGATATTCTTATACTTGTTGAAACACACTTAGAAGGCACCCTCCATAAGGCTCTTAAACGCCCGTGGATAGGGTGGACATATCACTCGACCTTTACAACCCATGCTAGGGGGGTCTCTATATTGGTAGCCAAGGCGCTGCATTTTGTACTTCATGAAGTGGTTTCGGACCCCATGGGTCAATTTATTTTTTTACATGCAGAAATATACGGGGAACCATTTTTGATAATGGCAGTGTATATTCCTCCTCCCTTCAGCACCACAGTGCTCAAGGCGGGATTTGAATTCATGGGTAATCATAATGTTGGTCAAATTATATGGTTGGGGGACTTTAATGCTACATTAGACACTTATCTCGATAGACCACAGGAAATACCTACACCTGCAGGTGGTCCGCGTCCTACCAGATTTGCCAGACTCATCTCCTCATTTAACTTGGTTGACTCTTGGAGGCACAAGCATGCACAAAAACGGGCATACTCGTGTTTCTCAACTACCCACAATACTATGTCGCGTATTGATTATATCCTGTTATCCCCAATATTGACTACCAGACTGGAGGAAGCATCCTTTGGGCCTAGATTACTATCTGACCACAGCCCATACTGGGTCACCCTGAGATTCAATTTGCACAAACCACCCAAAAAATGGAGATTAAACCCCTTCTGGCTCTCTCTGCTCCCAGATAACGATGACCTACTCAATGAATGGAAAACATTCTACGAGGTAAATATGCAAACAGCAACTCCAGCAGCAGTATGGGAATCCTTTAAATTACATGTCAAAATGATTCTTAGCACACACATCAATAAAGTGAAATGCTCCTCCAGTCTGGTACTTGAACAAGCCATAGAAAAGTTAACGGAGACGGAGCAGCAGTGTCTTGCTGACCCGTCACCCGCCCAAATGGATCTGCTAAAATTGCAAACCAGGGTAGTAAACCAGTTATGTTACGAGAAATCTAAGAGAAAAATATTCTTTTCAAAACAAAAAATGTTTGAACAAGGTGAAAGAACGGGTAAACTCTTAGCGTTTATGGCCCACAATGAAGATAAACCCCCTGTTGTTATTTCCTTACGAGATTCGGGGGGCGCCCTGATCACTGACCCACTTAGCGTTACTAACAAGTTCAGGGAATTCTTTCAGGATCTCTACAAATCCACGACCTCTGGGGAGGGAGATGCACTGACACAGTTCCTGGAAGGGAACACTCTACCACAATTGACTACTACTCAAGTTAATATGCTTGAGGCGCCGTTGACTGTTGATGAAATCGCAGATGCTATTGCATGTTTCGCTCGCTCCAAGTCACCGGGATCTGACGGTATCCCCATAGAATTTTATTCTCAATATAGCGAATATCTATCCCCTAAACTGTTACAACTCTACAACCACCTGTTTGATACCCACTCCCTCCCAACATCCATGAGGGAAGCCCTCATAGTTTTAATACCCAAACCGGGCAAAGACCCCACCTTGCCTGAATCCTATCGCCCGATATCGTTATTGCAAGTAGATATAAAAATCCTGGCAAAAGTCTTAGCCCTACGACTGAATCAAGTTATCCTGTCCTTGATCCACACAGACCAAGCCGGCTTTATGCCAGGTCGCAACACATCCTTTAACCTGCGGAGACTTTTTATGAATCTACGGGCCCCCCATGACAACATAGGCACCAGGGTGGTAATAGCACTGGACACAGCTAAAGCCTTTGACTCAGTGGAATGGCGATATCTCTGGTGTTGTCTTGAGGGCTTTGGCCCCAGGTTCATACGATGGGTGCAATTGCTCTATCATGAACCAATGGCGAGAGTAATAGCTAATGGATGGGTATCGGAGGAGTTTAGGCTGAGCCGAGGTACTAGACAGGGATGCCCACTTTCCCCCCTCTTATATGCATTGGTGGCCGAACCCTTGGCGATTTCGATTAGAGCCAACCACAAGATTCAGGGACTTACTAAAAGACAGATCACCGAAAAAATTAGTATGTATGCTGACGATACGCTGCTATACTTAGCTGACTCTGGTCCCTCTCTGCAAACTGCCCTACACACAATTGAACAATTTGGTGCATTTTCAGGCCTTAGGATTAACTGGGACAAATCATGTATCTTATCCTTAGACAGCTTCCCCCAAGACAGAGAACAAGCTAATCTCCCCCTTCAGAGAACAGATACAATAAAATATTTGGGGATTCAACTGACTAAAAACCCGACAGACTACATTACCCTAAACATAGAGCCCCTATTCCAGTTAATTAAAAATAAAGTCCAAGTATGGTCTCGCCTACCACTAGGGGCAATGGGCCGCATAAACCTTATTAAGATGGTACTCTTACCCAAAATACTGTATATACTCTGGCACTCCCCCATACATATACCACTTAAATACTTTAAGATTTTTGAAACCCTTCTCAAACCATTTGTCTGGGGAAAAGAAAGACATAAATTGGCCTGGCAGACTCTTCGGCTCTGCCTGACTTTAACCTATATTACATAGCATCGCAACTCTCTCAGCTATATCACATAGACAAAACAGATAGAGAACGCTTTTTGGTACTGCAGTGCCCTACATGGCGTAGAATAACCCATGACCCAATTTGTGTAATAGCGACAAACCCTGAGGCAGGGGAGGAGGAGCGCTACTCCTCGTCTGCCCTCACTCACTATAGACGAATATGGGACATGGCATCTGCAAAGTGTAACATACCCAGAATTAACGACTATACCCCTGTCTGGAAAAGCAGACACCTCCCAGAACTTTTACATATACCGGGGGTGGAGTGGTGGGGTACTAGGGGACTCATCTACCTACACCAATTCTTGACAGCGGGAAGGGTGAAAAGCTTCCCTGAACTGCAAGAAGAATACCATCTCCCTGACTATATGCTCTTCAGATACATGCAAGTCAGACATGCCATAAACGCACAATTGGAACTACCTCTAGCACAACAAGCCCCCAACAGTATCATAGAGATTGTCAAGGGCTCTGACCATAAAAAGTTAATTTCAGACTTTTATAACAGATTACTCACCCCGACAGCGACAAAGCTAGCCTATAACCTAAAAAATAGGTGGGAGCGGACAGTGGGTGAATTGGACGATGAAGAGTGGGCTGAGGTCTTTGAAAACTGTAAGATAATATCCCCTAAAATATCCGATAGGTTAACCCAACTATATATCAAGCATATATAACCCCAGTGAAGAAGGCCAGGATGCAAGGAAATGATGAGGTCCTTTGCTTAATGTGCACTCAGGAGACAGGCACCTTTTTCCATCTTATGTGGCTTTGCCCACCTATCCAAACATACTGGAAACAGATAGTGGATTTTGTCCATGATTGCATGGGCTCCCCAATGACACTTAACCCTAAACAGTGCCTCTTGGGTCTCTATTCCGATGAGGATATAGACAAATTTACTAAAACCTTTCTACATGAGACTATGTTCATGGCCAGAAAGGTGATAGCTCGCAACTGGATGAGACAGGAACCTCCAAAATTTAATGATTGGTTGAGAGAGGTAAACAATGCGTTACCCTACAGGAAAATGATATATATAAATAGAGGTTGTCAAACTAAATACAATAAGATATGGGATCGTTGGCTACAAACTGCTGACACGTGTTAAAGATGCAGATCCGCCCAAATGTAGACATCTGTTATGGAATGTTTTAAACGTTATAACTGTACAGATGGGACCAATACTTGTGTGACCTGTGGATGATGTACATGCCAATTCATTTGTGCCTAACGTTCACCCTGTAACAATGTCATTGTTTGTATAATCATTTTGGTGAAAATATACTATGTGCAATCCTGTGTAAATTTGCAAACTTTAATAAATACTGTTGAAGCAAAAAAAATAAATGACCACTTCCTCTATATACAGATGTGAGAGGGAATAATGTGCTAATACCATAACATACAATAAAGTGCTATAGTGGGTAATAGCAAATAAAAATCATCATACATAGATGGTTTCAAACAAAATAAAGTGCTCCATGCTTAAGTGCAAAATAAAACACAATATGTGTGCAATCCACTTGGAAAGCCAAGAGTTCAGTGCATTGGCTGCCAAAAGACAACAAAATGTCCCGATGTGAGTGAAGTGCCAAAAAAACAACATTTTCGGTGTTCAAGCTGCCAAAAATAAGTAGAATAATAGTCCACTATGAATAGTGCAAAACCAATAATACAATTCTTCTTAACCTCCCTGGCGGTATTCCCGAGTGTGGCTCGGGGTGGATTTTCAGTACCTAAAGCGGTAACCCCGAGCCACACTCGGGCTTGCATCGCTGGATCCAGGCAATGTTACTCACCTTGTCCCCTGGATCCAGCGATGTCCTCCCGCGGTGTCAGCGTGTCTGCAGGCTGTGTCCGCAGCTCCGATGCCTCTGTGTGCCTCGGGCTCCGTTCCCTGCGAGCGTCGCGTCGCACGGGGGCGGAGACCGGCGGGAAATTCAAAAAGTGAAACACACACAGTACATACAGTACACTGTAATCTTATAGATTACATTACTGTATGAAAACATTACACATCCCCTTTGTCCCTAGTGGTTTGCCCAGAGCCCTGCATGCACTTTTATATAAAAAATGTCATTCTTTCTGCCTGGAAACATGAGAATGTCCATAGCAACCAAAAAGTGTCCCTTTGCGTCATAAGTGGTTTTTGATCAGCTAGAAAACACCGATAGTAAATAAGAATCATTTGCAGAATTGAGTGATACTGATTTTTGGGGAAATTTATCATCAGAAACTGAAAGTGACGACAGCAACAATTCTGCAACTGAGCAAATTTCTGCGTTTTTGGTTTGATTACATTATTGAATAAATGCAAAATAATTGTACCGCTTTCAGCACCAAAAATCAGACATAATCATACCGCCAGGGATACTAACCATTGCAGGCCTATAGTACATAACGCCATATCTCCATGCAGAAAACCATTACCGCTTTCAGCAATAAATTCCAGACTCAGTCATACCGCCAGGGAGGTTAAGGGTCTTGTGACAAAATAATCCTTCCTCCGGGACTGATCTTACCGGGTCTGCCTTATATGTGCACTTGGAGTATATAGGCTATTGCTTAAAAATCCCTCTGAAGACATATAAAAGAAAGGGGGGCTTCCAAGTGCAGCGCATAGCCACCATTCCAGTTTTAATTATTACCTACAAACCCATGGCACTGCCATGGGAGCTAACTTTGCCCCCTCATATGCAAACCTGACCAAGGCTTATTGGGAAGAACAATATATCTGGTAAAACAATCCATTTGGAGCCCACATCATCTATTATGGTAGGTATATAGATTATGATATCATCTGGGATGGTCCCTCCACCCTAGTGGATAATTTTGTATCCTTTTATAACAACAACCCACTATGATTATCTTCTACTTTGGTAATGGACCCAACCAGCCTCGCCTTCCTAGACTTAGAGTTATACCACACGGACCAAGTTATACTGGCTAAAGTCTACAGCAGGCAATTCTACACTATAGTAGTTGCCATCACTCCTCCTGGAAAAACAATATCCCAAAAAGCCAATTTTGTCGACTCAGACACAATTGTACAAATAACGAAGACTTTATAACACAAAGCATACTTTTAAAGAAAAAAAAATATTGGATAAAGGATATCCAGATGATCTAGTGGAATCAGCATACAACCACTATTTAAATAGGGAATCCCCCAGAAATAGTGAGAGAGAAAACAACACATCAGCCAGGTTTATCACACAATTTCATAATAAACACTGCAAAATGGAATCAATTCTAAAAAAAACATTAGCCCATACTACTATCTGATCCCCATTCCTTAACTCCATACAAAGTAGACCAAAAATCACTTATAGATGAGCCCCTGACCTTAAACAAAAAATAGCACCCAGCAAATTTAAACAAACACCTACTACCATGCCCTGCCTCATCCCATTGAAAGGCATGCACCAATGCCGCAAAACATGCAGATTTGTACAACTTAGCAAACAAAGCCATGTCATCAAAGTCAAAATGTACAAAATCAAAGATTTTTTCTGTGGCTCCAGGGATCATGTTATATATTGCCTTACTTGTCCTTCTATGTAGGCCAAACTATCAGACCTCTGCGGAAGAGGTTTGGCGAGCATCGCCGTTTCATAGAAAGTCAATGATGAACATAGTGTCCCCCGCCATTTCTTGGAAGTACATAATAAATCTACCAAAGGGTTACAGGTATGGATAGTGGAAGCTATTTACAGAGATCTCCCTGAGGCGGAGCGCTTCCATAAGCTTTGCCAAAGGGAAACCTTCTGGATTTTTAGCTTCAATATCCTTGCGCCTGGAGGGTTAAATGAAGAATTAGAAGTTAGTACTATACTTTAGCACTTGTAAGTTACTATGTACTAGAGCATACATATAATTCTTCTTCACATATTGTTTTCAGACTTTTATTATTGGGTGTGGTTGGGACCATCATCACCAGTAAGTAAAAACTTAGAACTGCAAACAGTTCACCTATAGTCCTTGATTTATAGATCCACATACTTACCACCTCTTACCATGCCTACCACATTATCCACACCTCATGGATGGGTTCCCCCTGCTGGAGGAGCACACCTGCTGCTCCTATTTCACTAGATTTGCTCATTAGACCTACAATTAGGGCTTAAATATATATACTACATCATATTTTATTTTTTAATGGGTAGACATATATGTGTATATATATATATATATATATATATATATATATTACTTCATATCAATTTATATTCACTTTGGGATCAATCAATCAATTTTATACAATCTATTATCTATCTATGCTGGTATTTTTTATTATATCTTAATGTCAATTTACATGTAGAATGTATTTTTAATTGTTAATTTTAACTTTTAAATTTCATCCATTAACTTTATCTATTGACTTTTACCTCAATTTAGTTATTGTTGTTATGTTATCAACTTTAATTTGTACCGCGGCTGGTACTTCCGGCTGCCCCTTATATACAGCACACTTTCCAGATAGCCTTTAGCTTGAGAAAGTAGTGCGCATGCTCTACCATCACATAGCGAACACTCTGAAACGCATCGCACACCACCCTAGGCGCTGCCACATCATCCCAGCATCCACATCGTGGCAGCAGACTTCCTCCTGGGCTGCACTGTCCATCCAGCAACTCATTCACCACCTGGGAATCGGGGAGACCCTTGGATCTCAGCCGCTCAGACACGGGTCTCACACATCAGACTTCTTCCCTTGGCTCCTGGTTCTTATACCATCCTCCCAGCAGCTTCCCCATGCCTCATGGATGTAGACGCAGCACCCAGCTCCCCTTTACATTGATTGAGCCTGCTTTTCTGCGTTATCTTGTGAGTAGCCCTTTGTAGGTGGCAATTAAAGAACCTCTAATACTACACTTAGTGGCGCTTTCTTGTTTTCTTCTTTCGTAAATTCTACTTAAAAGACGGTTAACGATAAATACGATACCCACACCTTTACAAAGTAGTGATCCCACTAGATTGTTTGCTGGGGACTGAGGGTCGCACAACAAGTAGCAAAAGGATGCAGGTTAGGCACCTGGACTTTTAAGCTAAGGCTACCATAGTGAGTTTGTCACATTATTATAGGCTGAGAGGCTCCCCTTGATGGAAACCCAACAGTAGCTCAAACCAAAGAAATGCAGAAAGGAGCACCAGACCACAGCTGGATAAAAAAAATCCAAGATGATTTTAATTATTGGGTAAAAAAAATAAAAATAAAAAAACTACCAATAGAGATTTTGAAAAATCCACTGCATTTTGGAAACACCACCACTCCCCCTTCTTCAGGGCTACAAGAATAAGCAAAAATCATAAAAATGAAAAATTATGTCTCACTATGAGTATATACCATCAAATCTGGAACATCACATAATAAACTTCTCACATGTTCTTCAGCTGTCTTGAAAAGGTGCATGTAGCATTTTTGGCCCTCAATGGGCAAGATGCATTGGGGTGCTTTTCAGAATGAACTGCACCGCAGCGCACCAACACACATACCATGTTCTACCACAACGGAGGGTGTGAATGTGCCCTGAACAGACTACCATTCCCCTTCAGTAAGTTGCGTAGCTCTGACACATTCCACAGTGATGTATACAGAAACATTTGAACCTATCTGTCTCTCTGGCGCTCATCCTCTACAAATCACATTATGATAGACCTATGGTAGGCACTGAACTCAGCTGTAACCACCACCAGGACACCAACCTAATAGATACTCAAATTAAATAAGGAGGTCCAAGTATATCCTGTACCTCTTGATGACTGACATTCAATTCTTTGCAATAGTGTGGCCCTAGGACCAGATGTAGCCCTTCATCACGGACCTTCCACGGACATTAAAAATTGGGAAATAATTCCTGCACTGACACCAACAGTGGGGCACTATTCCTCCTACAGACGCCAACAATAGGGCACTATTTCTCCCAGAAACGCCAATGATGGGCACTATTCCTCCCACACACACACCAACGATGGGGCACTCTTCCTCCCACAGACACCAACAATGGGGCACTATTCCTCCCACAGACACCAACGATGGGACACTATTCCTCCCACAGACACCAAAGATGGGGCACTATTCTTCCCACTGACACCAACGATGGAGCACTATTTCTCCCACAGTTACAGCCAATAGTTACAGACCTGCCCGCATATGTCAGAGACACCAGTGATTTCCTGGACAAACTTGGTGTATTTTTGACATTTGAAACAAACTGGAACTTGGCCATGATGGATATCTCCTCCCTGTATACAAGTATCCCAAATGAGGCTGGCCTAACTGCAGCAAGGTATTATTTACAAAAAAGGGGGGTCCATAATACCCCCGTCAAGTTTCTTATTGAATGTCTGAGATTCATACTAGAGAGTAATTTCTTTTCGTTTGAAGGAACCAAACATGCCCAAATTCGAGGCACGGCCATGGGCAGTTCTGCAGCCCCTTCATTTGTGAATCAGTTCGTTGGATGCATGGAAGAGCACCATATGTACCCAATGGCTTTCTTTTCTGTGCATGTCAAGTGTTGTCTAAGGTTTATTGACGACATCTTCCTCATATGGGAAGGAGATGTGGCAGTTTTCCATGAGTTTGTAGCATGCTTGAACAATATTTTCCCCGGTATTATATTCAACCCAGAAATCTCCCATGAGAGTATTACGTACCTTGATGTCGGGATTACAAATGAGCATGGCACCCTACAGACGTCAATATTCACCAAACCCACTGACAGGAATACTTTGCTACACTATCAGAGTGCACACCCAAAACACCTCCGGGATAGTCTTCCAATTTCACAGTTCAATAAATTTCTAGAGCGTGGGTATCCGGACACGGTACTTGACAATGCACTTGCCAGAGCCTCTCTAGATTCCGATAAGACAAACAAAACGATTGAGAGGCCTCTGCTAATACATAACTTCAACCAGGAGTCTAACTGCATTAAACGGGCAGCCTCACGTAATATCAATATTCTCAGGGCAGACAACTCTCTAACAACTCAAATCAGAAATCCACCACTGCTCGTTTACAAACGCAGCAGGTCCTTGCGTAACACATTAGTACAGGCTGACCCAAGATCCAAGTACACGAAGGCGAAGGTCAGAATTTCACAGAAACGTGGCTGCTACAAATGCCACAATTGTAATATTTGTAATTCCTTGATGTGCGGGAATATTTCACCCATCCACACAGAGGCAAGCGCTACTTCATACAGGAATATTTAAACTGCAATACAGAATTCTGTGTCTATGTCTTGAAATGTCACTGCTCATTAGTATATGTAGGCAAGACTGTTGGCCCAGAAACACGGGAGTGACACAAGGTTAGCCCTGGATAAAGCAGAGAAAGGTGAAAGCCCGGATTTGAACAAGCCAGTTGCCACACACTTTGTTGCACAGAGACATTAAGTACACAAACTAAAGGGGCATGGCTACTGAACACATAGCCCGACCAGCGAGGGGTGGTGACCGTGACTGTCTCCTCCGCCGTGAAGCATACTGAACATACGCCTTGGGCACGGTCCAACCAGGGGACCTCAATACTAACTTATCCTATCTGTGTTTTCTTGATGAAAGATGACTTTATGTTCATGAATAAGCCATGTGCGTCGCCTTAACTTTTTTCCTTTAGGTATTTTTCCGTTTCCTTGGTTCTTACGAGGATGGCTGCTCGGTTCCTTTTTTTGTATTTTGCACCTTTTTATTTTTGATTTTTATTTTCAATTTTCTTTTTTTTGATGATTTTTTTGATATAATTTTTCTCCCATTTGTTTTGTCCTAGGGTTTTGCTTTTGTTTATTTTTTATTTTTTTAGATTTAGATCTTCTTTTTTATTTTTTATTACTTATTTTACATTTTTTTATCTTTTTTATTTTTTGTCTACTTTGTTGTTTTTGCTTTCTATAATTTCTTCCTTTTTTTTCTTTATATTTTTCTATTTCATACCCATTCTTTTTTCTGTTCTCCATACTTTCTCTTATCTTCATATTTGCTTTGTTCCTCGTCTGTTTGGTTTCTGGCTTAATTTTCTTTTTTTCTTTCTCGGTTCTCATCCCTTTTTTCTTTTCTTTTCTTCTTATCTTTTTGTCCTGTTTTGTTTTTCATTTTTTCCCTTTCATTTTCTTTTTTTCCTTTTTTTTTTATTGCTCTTTACTGTTCCGCAGTAAAGCAGAAGTGGTGCAGCTGCCGAGTATCACCTAGCACTGTTTTTTCTTTTCATTTCTATCCACTCCAACTAGCCCACTTCCTCCCCGCATACAGCGTCATGTGCTACCATGACTCCCGTTGACAGCGTGCACGCCATAGGGCGCCTGCGCACAGCGGGAAGTGTGATTGGAGACAGGGGACAAGCCTCCTACGTTGCCTGGCAACGCCAGGCCAAGCTGAACACGGCCGTCCGTCTAACAGATGGACGGACCGCTTAAGCCCCACGCTCTCCCTCTTAAAGCGGTTGTCTACCCAATTTTTGGACTTTAACCTACAGGTAAGCCTATAATAAGGCTTACCTGCAGGTAAAAATTAATATCTCCTAAACCTGTACGTTTTAGGAGATATACCCTCTCTAAGCAGCTGCGGCGTTACGTCCCGGCGCATGATGTCCCGGCAAAGGCCCTGCAATAGGGCCGGACCTTGCCAGAAAGACGGGTACCGCGCGCATGCGCGGGAGTGACGTCTCGCAGCTCCGGCCAGTCACAGCGTCGAAGCCGCGTAACCGGAAGCAAGATCTGAGGGAAGATGTCCGCTCCCTCAGAGGGGACCGAGCAGCCCGGACGGATCTTCGTTTCAAGGTGAGTATTTCATAATGTGTTAGTATGCGGTGCATACTAGCTCATTATGCTATTGTCTTGCAGGTTTTTATTTATTTTTATTTTTTTACTGGGTAGACAACTGCTTTAAGTTTAGAGCTGTTTAATATGCAATTTCCATTACAGGTCCATCAGCCCTGAGGCTGATTACAAGTTTGTCACAGCAGCGATGTTATGTATTTTTGCTTTGTTTTCATATATGAATGGCGGGAATATGACGTCATTTGGCATCAAGGGGCGGGTTTTTGGGTGTTTTTTTAGTCACTGATTGGTGGATGGTTTTTTAAATAGTAACTTGGTTGTATCACAAATTGTCACATGCCTGAAGAAGGGGTCCTGAGCGGCTCCGAAACGTCGCTCTTTGCTGTAACGATGTGATCATTGCATTAAAGATTGGACTCATTTGAAGATCCTGGTGTGCTGGTGACACTATTTGCTCTATTTCTCCCACAGACACCAACGTTGAGGCAATATTCCACCCACTGACACCTACGATGGGGCACTATTCCTCCCACAGACACCAACATTGAGGCACTCTTCCACCCACTGACACCCACGATGGGGCACTATTCCTCCCACAGGCACCAACGATAGGGCACTCTTTCTCCCACAGACACCTACAATAGGGTACTATTACTCTCAGGGACACCAACCATGGGGCACTATTCCTCTCACAGACACTAATGAGGGGGCACTATTCCTCCCACAGACACCAACATTGAGGCACTCTTCCACCCACTGACACCAACTATGGGGCACTATTCCTAAACACACCAACGATGGGGCACTCTTCCACCCACTGACACCCACGATGGGGCACTATTCCTCCCACAGACACCAACATTGAGGCACTCTTCCACCCACTGACACCCACCAACCATGGGGCACTATTCCTCTCACAGACACTAATGAGGGGGCACTATTCCTCTCATTGGCACAAACAATGGGGCACTGTTCACTCCCACCCATGGACAGTTTCCACTCTCACTGGCCACGGTCTAGCCCCTTTAAATTCTGAAGGATAGTAAACTGGCCCCTTAGTTAGAAAGTTTGAACAAATTTACATCACCATTCTAAATCCTATAATGTCACCTTGTTGCTTAAAAAAAAAACATATATATATACACATACATATATATATATGATTCAGCCCCCTCCAAATAACGAGGGGTACCGAATATTTGTTCTATGTCTCTCTATCATTTGTCCTGCATTTGCTGCTAGCAGAGAACTCTGGTGTATTCGTTAAATCAGCACGGCGACCCTCCTGGAGACTGCAGGGACGATCCTGTGAGTTTCTCGACGTTCGGCCAGATTCCAAATAAAGGAAGGCCTCACTGATTGACAGGCTCTGAATGCCTTGGCGGAAAGGGTGCCAGGCGTTAGGCATTTTTTAAGTAATCTGACAAAAAGCATCCCTGCGTCGTATGATGGATGCGCGAGGAGGCTTTTCATCTTAGTTCGGCTGATGTTGCGTGACGTCTCGAGCTCCTGTCATGAATGGATTCATCTTTCATGAACACTAATAGAAGTAGACTTTCTCTTTTTTTTTTTCAGACCAAGATTCAAGCAAATGGATTTGGCTGCAGTGAGATTATGAAATTTTCTTTTCACTACTCGACCGAGCAGAATATTGGATACTAAGAGGCTTATTTGTCACAATTCTGCTTTTTATTAGAAAACAAAGGAAAGCGTTTGGAGAATCTGATTTGACTGCTTTTGGCACACTGGCCCCGGCAATTATCCGATCTGTGATTTATAATCTGCCTGGTTGCAACAATACAGGCGGTTATTGTTTAAAGAGCAACTTGAATGGTGTTAAGTCAATTACAGTTTCTTTTTTTTTTTTCTCGATGATATACTTACCTGCATTGCACAGAGCTGCCCCAAATCTCCACTTCTGGGGTCCCCCACCTGCGATCTTGGCTCTTCCTCTTCTGTGTGCACCACCATAGCAAGTCAGTCCCGAGCCGAGCTGTGTGCAGCCATAGACACATCGCGGCCCAGCCCCACTCCCTGGTTCAGTGATGGATTTTTTGGGGGTGGGGTGGCAATCCATCCATATGGACGGGCCCCTGCTGCCTGGGTCCCTCCTTGCTGCATTTTACTGACAGCAGCAGGAGCCAATTGCTCCCACTGGTCTCAGTGTGGCCAGTGAGAGATGGGAAAGGGGAGAGAAGAGATGCAGCCAGGCACAGTGCTGGATCAAGAGAGGGGATAGGTAAGTGGGGGGGCACAAGTATTGCAAGGCATTAAGGTAAAAAAGAAAGCCTTAAAGTGTTACTAAACCCAGGAGACTGCATTCACTATATCTGGTCTCCCACAGTACACAGAACATGGAAATGCATTTATTTTAGGAACTATAAACTGCTAAATACCTTTTCTCATCAGCAGTATATAGCAGTCTTGTGGCTCCTATCACTGTCTGGTTAAAGCTTGTAGGAGGAGTTTTCATGCTACTCTGTTATATGAGGCTGTAGAACCACTTACCCTCTGTCTGGACAGTGCAGATTGGCCCTGTGCTGATCATATGCACCCCCAACCCCCCCCCCCAAAAAAGGAAAAAACTGCCTAGCACTACACACCAAACTGGGCATGTGCAGAGTGCCCTCAAGGCTCTGTACTAACAAGAGATGGATTGGGGACAGTGGAAGAAAAGGAGGATCAGAGAAGACAGGATCAAGCAGCCTTTTTACACAATGCAGAGGATTAACCCCTTTGGTTCCACAGTGGGTATAATAAGCATGCTTTACTGCACATACAGACTGATTTTACTGTTATGGGTTCAGTAACACATTAAGACTTTAGAACCACTTTAATACAGACCTGCAATCACTTACTGTATTTTTTAAATACAAGTAGTGTAAATACCTGAATCTCACCTAGAATCAGCATCTTGTAGTCTCCGTACAGCAGGGCTGGAGTGTGAGAGGAGGAAGCAGAGAGGGGAGCCAATCGGGTAATGTGCTGACAAGAAACATGATGATAGGAGGAGAAAGCAGAGTGACAGAGAAATTAGCTCATCACTGTGCTGCCTCTCCTTTCACTGTCCAGTCACAGGCTGGGTGGGGGTCAGGAAAACCTGGGCTCAGAGGAGGTGGGCTGAATAATGCTGGCCATCAGACTGAGGACATCTAGCAGCGAAAAAAAAAAAAAAGTACTGTGGGGGAAATCTCTGGATTGAAAGGGAGAAAATTGTGATGAAAGCGTTTTTTGTTTTCTTATCTGTTAATGGGCCATTCATTTTTATTCTGTTATTTTCAGCTGCTGTGCTGCTTTAATTCAATAAACAAAGGATTCCCCAGAGCACCATTGGATTTTGCAAGGGCACAGTAGATGCAGCCTTCCTTTAGGCTTGCTCTTTCTAGTTGGAACTGTGGACAAGAGCTATGTCGATGAAGGAGGAATCACTGTTCTCTGCATAAAAGTGTTAGGCTTGGTTCACACTACTGCGACCTGAAAGTCGCGTGACTTATGGTGCGACTTTGCCAGGCGACTTGATGCAGCTTGAGTACTACTTTGAAGCAACTTTGTTTTGTGCAAATATGCAGAGATAACAGAATACAGGAAGATGCCATGCACTACCTGGGTAATCTTCCTGCAATGTCGGATCCAAAACACACGAATATAGATGAAGATCCGACTTGGAGGCGACTTCCATTAAAGTCTAAGGGCACAAGTCAGATAGAATTCACCTTGAAATTAGCACAGGAACCTTTTCAAAAGTCGGAGCGACTGCAGTAGTGCTAATTAAGAAAGCTCTCATTGATTAACATGGGATTTCACATATCATTCAACTTGGGGACTCACAAGTCGGATCCCAAATCAAGGCAATGTGAATCAAACCTCCAGAACTCCAAATGAATTATTTTTACTTTTGATTCTTCATATATATGTCCATAAAGCCAATGTTTCAGAGTGCTTCCTCCAAACAGCAACAATGAGCCATGTCCACCAACATACTTCTACTGTACAGTGGGGAAAATATTTATTTGATCCCCTGCAGATTGTGTAAGTTTGCCCACTTACAAAAAAATGAAGGGTCTATAGTTGTTATCATAGGTGTAAGTTAAATGATAGAGACAAATTATCAACAAAAAAATCCAGAAAAAAACAATACAAATGTTATAAATTGAGTTGCAGTTCAGTGAGTAAAATAAGTATTTAATCTCCAAGAAAAACATGACTTAGTTGGTGGAGAAACCCTTGTTGGCAAGCACAGAGGTAAGACCTTTCTTGTAGTTGGTTACCAGGTTTGCACATCTCAGGAGGGATTTTGGTCCACTCTTCTTTACAGATCTTCTCTAAATCCTTAAGGTTTATTGGCTGTCGCTTGGCAACTCGAAGTTTCAGCTCCCTCCAAAAATTTTCTGTAGGATTAAGAGCTGAAGACTGGCTAGGCCACTCCATGACCTTTTATGGGCTTCTTCTTGAGCCACTCCTTTGTTTCCTTGGCGGTATGTTTTGGATCATTGTCATGCTGGAAGACCCATCCACGAACCTTCTTTCGGAAGAAAAGGTTCTCATCCAAGGTTTTACAATACAAGGCCCTGTCCATTGGCCCCTCAATGCAGCAAAGTCAGCCTGTACCTTTAGCAGAGAAACAACCCCAAAGCATAATGTTTCCACCTCCGTGTTGGACTGTAGGGATGGAGTTCTTAGGGTCATAGTCAGCATTTTTCTTCCTCCAAACACGATGAGTTGAGTCAATGCCAAAGAGCTCACTTTCTCGCAATCCTTCTCGGAATCATTTAGATGTTCATTGGCAAACTTCAGATGGGCCTGTCCATGTGCCTTCTTGAGGAAGGGGACCTTGCGGGTGCTGCAGGATCTCAATCCATGGCGGCGTACTTGGTTACCAAAGGTTTGTTTGGTGACTGTGGTGCCAACTGCCTTCAGATCATTCACAAGCTCCTCCTGTGTAGTTCTGGGCTGACCTCTCACTTTTCTCATAATCATTCTTGCCCCATGAGACGAAATCTTGCATGGAGCTCCAGACGGAGGGCAATTGATGGTAATTTTGTATTTCTTCCATTTGCGAATAATCACTTCAACAGTTGTCGCCTTCTCACCAAGCTTTTTGCTGATGGTCTTATAGCCCATTCCAGTCTACAATGTTGTCCCTGATGTCCTTTGACAGTTCTTTGGTCTTGCCCAAGATGGTGGGTTTGAGTGGAAGAAAGAGATTCTGTGGACAGGCGTCTTTTATACACATAATGAGTTGTCGTTAGGAGTTCCTTCTTACACTGACAGGACTAATCTGTGTACCACATGAGCACCTACTGTAGCCAGCCTGTGGGAGCCGGAATTATTGTTGGTTGGTAGGGGATAAAATACTTATTATACTCACTGAAGCCACTCAAGTTATAACATTTGTATCGTGTGTTTTTTTTTCTAGATTTTTGGTTGATATTCTGTCTCTATCATTTAAAATACACCTATGATAAAAAAAAATTATAGACCCTTCATTTCTTTGTAAGTGGGCAAACTTAAAAAAATCTGCAGGGGATCAAATAATTATTTCCCCCACTATATACAGCAATGCAGTGCATACCCTCCCATGGTATCACTGTGGGGTCATAATCCTGCCAGCAAATGTGAACTAGTGCATAAATAAAACCTGAAACAAAAAAATTTACAAAAACTACCCGGTTCCCCCAATTTAAAATCATCCACAAAGTACCCCCCTTTGATCATTTCAGTCCTTGAGGGGGAGGTAGAATATTTTTTTGAAGCCCTGGCCTCGAAGGAAGTAGGTTTGACGCTGCTCTTTATTCAACCCTAAGGAAAACTAGTGCTAGATCACAGAGTATTAAGTCTGCTGGAGTTGGGCTATATTAAAGCGCTATAAAACCCCAAACCAAAAATGTCATATATTGCAGTTTACCAATCATTAGATGCGGTGGCTGCATTAGTTCTCTTTTCTTTGGCTTTCTTCCCTCTTTTCACCTGGTGATCTAGCCAGTAACACACCCCCTGTATTAGAATGCCTTCAATATGGATGAAGGAACACAGGGGGGACCTTTGAATAGCAGCATCGTCAGTCTGAAGGGTGGGGGGGAGGGTTAGAAGTACTAGCAGATTTAGATACACTAACAAACTGAAGCCAAACTCCAGCTCACACTTTATAATCATTTACAGCAAAGTTTTGTCTTCCTTTTGTGATAACGGTTTTACACAAATAAAGGCTAATCATTTTAACCACTTGCCGACGGCTGATCGGCAAATGACGGCGACAGAGTGGCTCTGTAACGCGAATCGCCGTCATACGACGGCGGCCGCGATACAGAACCTAGTGAGCGCGCACGCGCTCACTGTGTTTGGGGGGGGCAGGGAGCAGGTGCGGCGGCTTCGATTGCCGCCGGCTACCCGCGATGCCCCCCCCCGGAGTGAATGAACGGAGGTCCGTGTAAGTAAACACGGACCTCCGCTCTGTGTGAGGGGGAAGGGCTGTGATCACAGCCTTCCTGTACATGAAGGCTGTGACTACTTCCCTTCTCCTGTTAGGGCAGTCCCCACACAGTTAGAACACGCCCAGGGAACACAGTTAACCCTTAGAGCGCCCCTGCAGGTTAACCCCTTCACTGCCAATGACATTTACACAGTAATCAGTGCATTTTTATAGCACTGATCGCTGTATAAATGAGAATGGCCCCAAAAAAGTGTCAAAACGTTCCGACATGTCCGCCCTAATAACGCAGTACCGCTAAAAATCGCAGATCGCCGCCATTACTAGTAAAAAATAAAAAAAAATTAAAAACCCCAAAAATGAATTCTCATCATCCGTAAACGCGACCACTTTTGCGCAAACCAATCAATAAACGCCGATTGCGATTTTTTTTTTATCGCAAATATGAGGAAGAATATAAATTGGCCAAAAACGGTGAAAAAAAATGTTTTTTTATATTTTTTTTTTGGATTTGTATTTTAGCAAAAAGTAAGAAATTTGTTTTTTTTTGCAAAATTGTCGCTCTTCTTTTGTTTATAGCGGTGATCAGAAATGACGCAGGGGTGATCAAATACCACCAAAAGAATGCTCTATTTGTGGGAAAAAAAGGACGCAAATTTCGTTTGGGTACACCGTCGCACGACCGCGCAATTGTCAGTTAAAGCGACGCAGCGCCGAATCGCAAAAAGGGCTCCGGTCCTAAAGCTGGAAATCCTTCCGGGGCTGAAGTGGTTAAGCACCCCTGTCAGTGTTAAATGGTTTATCTCATCCCTTTAACTGCAAGGGAGCTTCTCTGTTGAAATACAACAGACTTACTGGCTGGATCACCAGATGAAAACAAAACAAAGACTAAAAAAAGAAAACTAATGGAGCCATCAGATCCAAGAAATGGTAAGCTGCAATTGAATAATGTTTGCTTTTGGGTTTAATAATGCTTTAATAAATACACTTACATTTGTCTGGAGTTCATCTTTAAAAGAACCATTTTCCTGTGAGACTTTAGAAAGGTCAGTCATCTAATGCATGCAGTAAGTGGTTGGCTCTTAATAACAATACACAAAGCAGTGTTCAACTTGGAATATTAGAAAGGACAATCTGATGTTGAAATGATGCACTTTGCAATAAATGTTGAATGGATGGATGGAGAGAAAACACAACAATAACATTCTATAGGAACACTACACACTTGGACAAGGTCCCCATTAGCATTTCTATCTACAACTAGAGGAATGGAGGTCATACACATTTGTAACCCAATAAAGGCAAGTGAATGGGTCAGCCTGAGACAGAATATCATAAAATATCAACCAAAAATGCAGAAAAAACACAATACAAATGTTATAAATTGAGTTTAATTCAGTGAGTAAAATAAGTATTTGATCCCCCATCATCCAACAATAATTCCGGCTCCCACAGACTGGCTACAGTAGGTGCTCATGTGGTACACAGATTAGTCCTATCAATCTACGAAGGCGCTCCTAATGACAACTTGTTATGTGTATAAAAGACGCCTGTCCACAGAATCTCTTTCTTCCATTCAAACCCACCATCATGGTCAAGACTAAAGAGCTGTCAACATTGTAGACCTGCACAAACCTGGAATGGGCTACAAGACCATCAGCAAGAAGCTTGGTGAGAAGGAGACAACTGTTGGAGCGATTATTCAAAAATGGAAGTAATACAAAATAACCATAAATCGCCCTCGGTCTGAAGCTCCATGCAAGAGTTCGCCTCACGGGGTGAGGATGATCATAAGAAAAGTGAGGGATCAGCCCAGACCTACACGGGAGGAGCTTGTGAATGATCTCAAGGCAGTTGGGACCTCAGTCACCAAACAAACCATTGGTAACCCAGTACGCTGCCATGGATTGAAATCCTGCAGGGCCTGCAATCTCCCCCTCCTCAAGAAGCCACATGGACAGACCCATCAGAAGTTTGCCAATGAACATCTAAATGATTCAAAGAAGGATTGGGAGAAAGTGCTGTGATGAGACAAAAATGAGCTCTTTGGCATTAACTCGACTCGCCGTGTTTGGAGGAAGAAAAATGCTGACTATGACCCTAAGAACTCCATCCCTACAGTCAAGCATGGAGGTGGAAACATTGTGCTTTGGGGTTGTTTCTCTGCTAAAGGTACAGGCCAACTTTGCCGCACTGAAGGGCCAATGGACAGGGCCTTGTATTGTAAAATCTTGGATGAGAACTTTCTTCTCTCAGCCAGAACACTGAAGATGAGTCATGGATGGGTCCTCCAGCATGACAATGACCCAAAACATACCACCAAGGCAACAAAGGATTGACCCAAGAAGAAGCACATTAGGTAATGGAGTGGCCTAGTCAGCCTCCAGGCCTTAATCCTATAGAAAATATATGGAGGGAGCTGAAACTTCGAGTTGCCAAGTGATAGTCAAGACACCTTACGAATTTAGAGAAGATCTGCAAAGAAAAATGGACCAAAATCCCTCCTGAGATGTGCAAACCTGGTAACCAACTACAAGAAATGTCTTACCTCTGTGCTTGCCGACAAGGGTTTCTCCACAGAGTACTAAGTCATATTTTGCTTGGGGATCAAATACTTATTTTACTCACTGAACTGCAGCTCAATGTATAACATTTGCATCATGTGTTTTTCTGGACTTTTGGTTGATATTCTGTCTCTGTCATTTAAAATACACTTATGATAAAAATTAAAGATCCTTCATTTCTTTGTAAGTGGGCAAACTTGCAAAATCTGCAGGGGATCAAATAATTATTTTCCCCACTTATGTCCTGGGGGTTCCAGTGGCAAGAATACTGTGCTGGTGTGGCAGCTCTGCCCACAAAAGGGTCCCACACTTCCTGTTAGTCTTGTATGACTCCATCCAGGGGCAGTAAATCACACAGTAGGAGAAGCAGTGCGATGTGAAGAAGCCTTTTCTGGGGTCCTAGCATCTAGATCAGGGTTTCTCAACTGGGATTCCATGGAACCCTAGGGTTCCTCCAGAGGTTGCTAGGGGTTTCTTGAGCAATGAACAATTTCTGCCTCTAAGATAAGTTCCCACTGACACCATTGATCTTTTTAGCCATCTGTAAGGGGGTAATTCTTCCCAATGACCACAAGTGTAAGGAGCAGTCTTCCCCCTGACCATCACACAAATATATCATGAGTTCTAGATATATAGATATATTTTTAGCAGGGCTTCCCTGAGACTGGGAAGTTATTTAAAGGGTTCCTCTGTGTTGAAATGGTTAAGAGAGGCTGTTCTAGAAAATTAAACTCAATGCCAACTTCAAACATATCATTGACCCTCTTACAGCAAAACCATACAGAGCAGTTCTGAACATCAAATGTGCACTTTTATCTGTGCAAATATTTTTTTAAGATTTACTAAAACTCTGTTCCTTTTGCTTTGCAGAATGTATCAGAAAATGATTAGGCCACTTATGATCCCCAAACAAAACTAGGTGAGGAAAAAAGATTACAGTAGGTCCCAGCATAATCACTTCAAGCTAAATGGCGAAATCTTTTTTTAATAAGGAGTCCACCTGTATGGGGTCATCCCTACATACTAAAAGGAGTAGTTGGATAGCAAATGCACAAGATGCTACATAGGAACAGATTATTTTATAAGATAAGGGTGTCAAGGAGTTTGGTAGACCCACTGTGTCACCAAGAGTGACAGCCAATTCGCAGTCAGGACAGGGGCTACAGTGGTGTAAGTCTTCAGACAGATCTATGCAAACAGCAGGAAATGGTAGAGTCAGCATTTGACGGTCTGCCTGGCACCCTGCCTGGGTGCCTCCGCCAAGATACAGCTTCCTTCACTCAGGAACCAGGTATTATAGCGGAGAAATGCACCCAAGAACTAGACAAAACTAGCTTAGTTGCAAACTGGACCTCTTTATGGAAAATTCACACAATTTATACCACGCAAAATCAGATAAGAGCTTGATCACATTATCCTAAACAATGCAAACTTTAAACAGTAATATCATCAGTACATCTAATGAACAGCTTGCAGCTAACAGTGACCTAATCAAACAGCAATTCAATCAACAGCTAATTAACCAGTAAGCTCATTAACAGCTAGGCCCCTAGACAAGCCTTGATTAGTTAGGGCCGGGGTCGGCAACCCGTTGATCGCGATCTACCCGTCAATTGCGCACAGGTGACGGGTAGATCGCATCACTTTGCTGACACCAGGCTAAACTGCTCCTCCCCAGTGGCATACTGGGCAGACCAGGGTGAGAAGTCCAGGGTTTAGAAAGAGAGAGCTGGGTGCGTGGAGCAGTGGAGGGGAGAGCCGGATGGGCGGAGCTGTGGAGGAGAGAGCCCGGCGGGCGGAGTGCTGAAGCTAAGAGCTGGCGGGCGGAGCGGTGGAGTAGAGAGCCCAGCGGGTGGATCGCTGAAGCTAAGGGGCGGGCGGAGCGGTGAAGGAGAGAGTCGGGCGGACCAGCGGTAAAGGAGAGACGGGCTAGCAGAGCAGTGAAGGAAAAATGACATAAAAAAAGTAATTAAACAAATATATGGTAAGAAACTTAATTAGAAAAAAATATATATAAACATATACACTGTGGGGGTTAGCTCAATGGGGATCACCTTCCCTGAAAAAAGGTAGTCCAAATGGCAGGTCTTCTTAAAAATCTGACTTGTAGCCAGGTTTATTTACAAGGTTGCATGTAAAAATCAAATAAACAAAACAGAAAATAAATCCTTGCCATCCAGGCATTAACTAAACATATCCAGTTTTCCTAACTCAGAGGTGAATGGCTTTTCCCAGTCACCCACAAAACAAAGATCATGCAAACCTTTTTGTTTCAGTCACAAAGCAAAGTTCAGTTCAGCAGCTCTCTCAGGCTTTGGCTTCCTGAGTCCAGGGCAAGAGCCATCCTCTGATCCAGACCTGCTTCTTTTATACCATCTGTTGATGGACACAAGTGGACCGCAAAATCTGGTCCAGAACCAACCCTGCCAAGGTGGCTGGTAAAACCTGGACCGGATTTCCTGCAAGTGAACGCATGCGAGGTGAAACATAACGTCCATCGATCACCTCGCCTTTTATAATGCCATCTAAGACCCATTTGATAGCTAAACATTCCTTCTCAACAATGGCATAGTTTTTCTTATGTCTGTTGAGCTTTCTGCTAAGGTAAACCACTGGGTGCTCCTCCCCACTGACTTGGGACAGTACAGCACCCAGTCCCACATCAGAGGCGTCTGTCTGCACCACAAACTCCTTTGTGAAATCTGGGGTCACGAGCACAGGTTGTGCACAGAGGGCTTGCTTCAACATTTGAAATGCCTTCTCTGACTCAGGGTTCCACTTAATCATGAACGACCCTCTACTCTTTGTCAGATATGTCAGTCGGGCTGCAATGGTGGCAAAATTAGGTATAAACTGCCTGTAGAACCCTGTGATCCCAAGAAATGCACTTGCTCTTTATTTATAGGTTGAGGCCACTTTTGAACTGCCTCAATCTTGTTGATCTGAGGCTTGATCAGCCCCCGACCAATAATGTAGCCAAGGTATTTGGCCTCCTCCAAGCCTATGGCACACTTTCTGGGGTTGGGAGTGAGTCCGCTTTCCTAATTGAATATACTATTGCTTGCACCCGGGCAAATGAGATTCCCAATCTTGGCTGTGGATGTGATGTGGTCTTAAGGTCTTATCCATCATTCTCTGGATCGCAGGAACAGCATGCAAGCCAAAAGGCATCCGCTTATACTGGAAGGACCCCTTGGAGATAGAAAACACAGTTTTCTCTTTTGCAGACTCTGTTAGGGGTATCTGCCAATAACCTTTAGTCAGATCTAAAAGTAGTTATGTACCAGGCACTACCCAATCTGTCAACAAGCTCGTCGACCCGAGGCATTGGGTACGCATCGAATTTGGACATGCTGTTCAACTTTCTGAAATCATTACAAATCCATATGGCTTTGGGACCAACACTATGGGACTTGAACAATCACTGTGGGACTCCTCTATCGCGTCCAGCTCCTATATTTCGTTTGCAACTGCTTCCCGCCTAGCCTCGGGTATTCTATAGGGCTTTACATTTACGCGGAAACCGGGTTCTGTAATTATGTCATTTTGTAGAACTGTTGTGAGTTCAGGCAGGTGAGAGGAAAAGTCTATATTCTTACTCACAAATTCTTTAACGTCCTTCTGTTGGGCCACGGACAAGGTTTCAGTTATGGGTATTTCTGGAGTTACAGGGGACATGTCTTTTTGGGGGGTTGGTATTGCCAGTACAGTCTCTGTCCTTCCAAGGTTTCAAGAGATTATCGTAATATTTTTGCTCTGGTTTCCTTTTCCCTGGCTGGTAAACTTTGTAGTTTACCTCCCCTATTTACTCTCAACTGTGGGGCTAGTACCGGCACTCTATCACCAGGGCTGAAGACCCGGGTCTTGGCTCCCCGATTATAAACCCTTCTCTGGGCCTTCTGGGCTTACTCCATATGTTCCCGTACAAGCGACATGATAGCAGTGATTCTATCATCTACCATACAATAGTTCAAAAGGAGAGTAACCTGTAGATAAAGTACCTCTCATATGGCAAACAAAGTATGGCAGCAAGAAATCCCAATTTGTCCCATCTTTGTCCACCACCCTTTTTAACATGCTTTTGAGCAATTTGTTTAATCACACAATTCTTTAGTGACCTGGAACATAAATGGGGTGCCTTGATCCATTAATATCTCTTTTGGACTACCCACACGACTAAACACCTGGAAAATCTCTTTAGCAATAGTTTTAGCTGAGGTATTGCGTAAGGGAATTGCTTCAGGATACCGTGTGGCATAGTCCAGTATTACCAGTATGTGCTGATGGCCCCGGGCAGACTTTACTACTGGTCCCTCTGGATCCATGCCAATTCTTTCAAAAGGCATTTTAATTATTAGTAACCGTATCAGCGGACTGCGAAAACGGGACAATGGCGCAGAATACTGACATTCTAGGCATGACTCACAATATTCTTTGACATCTGCATATAACCCGGGCCAAAAGAATCTCTGTTATTCTCTCCTTAGTTTTCTCTATAGCCAGATGTCCCCCCATTATATGTCCATGGGCTAAATCTAACACCATCCGGCCATAGGGTTTAGGAACCACTAGCTGCTCTACCTCCTCCTCCCCTTGCTTTACCACCTCATACAGCAAGTTATTTTTAAGAGCCATGTAGGGAAAAGACAACCCTAAATTAGGTTCAACAGGTTCCCCATCTATCATTTTAATGTTTTCTCTGGCTCTATTGAGTGTGGCATCTTTTAGTTGTTCCATACAAAAATCATCTTTCCTGACCTCTAAGTCAGGCACTACATTCTGTCCACTCTCACTATTAGAGCCGGTTCACACTACAGCGACTTGGGAGGCGACTTGTGTCGCTCCAAGTCGCTTGCCAAGTGAAATCCCATAGAAGTGAATGTGAGCGGTCTAAATGTACACTACTGAAGTCGCTCCGACTTCAGAAAAGGTTCTTGTACTACTTTGAGGCGACTTCTATCCGACTTGTGCCCATAGAAATCAGTGGAAGTCGCCTCCAAGTCGGATCCCCCATCTAAACAGAAGCGACTTCACACTGAAAAGAATAGAATTTATTTTAGGGCAAACCCCTCCCTCCCTTCTCTGATTGGCCACAGCAAAGTCGCCTGGCATGAAGTCGTGTTGTAAGTCGCGCTATAAATTGCCCAAAGTCGCACTGAAGTTGCTTTCAAATGGCCTAGCAAAGTCGCCCCGCAAGTCGGATTGCTCCAGTGTGAACCGGCTCTTAGAGTCAAAGATAACTTCTTATTCATTAGCCTCCAGCTGGGGGCTGGATTCCAGCTCCTCCTGCTTCCCAGCCATTACAGAAAAAGGAAAAGGATCTTCTACTTCCTCGGACACACCAACAGTTTCCCTTTCAATTTTGTAATCAAAAGGGTCCGGAATGAGTTCCGGTATTTCCTCAGCAGGGGGAGCTCTGTCTTTCTGACTCCTTTTGTTTTCCCATAAACACCAAAAGTGGGGAAAATCTCTCCCCACTAGGGCTTCATGAAGCAGTGAGGGTACCACCCCCACTGAATGTGTCACCATGCCCCAAGGGGTACCAATCTCAACCACAGCAGTCTGGTAGTCACGTGTCACCATGTATGCAAATAACCTCAATAGTGCTAGGGTGTAACTTTGCGGGATTTACACAATCACCTTTGACTAATGTCACCACACTACCAGAATCTAACAGAGCATTGACTGGCTTTCCATCAACTGAAATTACACACATTTGTGTTTCCATGCATTCTTGACATGTTGCAGTACACGCCACCTGTGCCAAAAGAGACATGCGTTTTTTCAAGTAAGCATTATCTCATTGCATTGGTTCATCATTTAGGGAACCATTAGCAGCAATATGACCAAATGCATGGCAGCGATAACATTTTATGTGTTCTGTACCCAGTCCTCTAAACCAGTGTTTTTCAACTCCAGTCCTCAAGGCACACCAACAGGTCATGTTTTCAGGATTTCCCTCAGATGAAACAGCTGTGGTAATTACTAAGGCAGTGAAACTGATCAAATCACCTGTGCAAACTCATGGAAATCCTGAAAACCTGACCTGTTGGTGTGCCTTGAGGACTGGAGTTGAAAAACACTGCTCTAAACGGCATCAGAGACCTCCCTGACCTATTTGGCCAGTCTCCAGGCCCTGAGCCCATAGTCTCATTATCTGTTGCAACAGTCTTGTAATTTTTCCCCACGCCCTTGAACCCTGGAACAGTCTTACCGGATCCTCTTGGCAATTTTTCACCCCTAGAGACATTGGAGTGGGGCACGGATGGGTTCAACAAGTCCTCGGCAGCAGTATATCTCTCCACCAGCCGGTTTGAAGTCTTAGGGCCCCAATGGCTGACACACTTTGTTAGGAGAAGATCTGTGCCTTTTAGAGGTCTTGTGCATCTGTGCGCGTTTGCCGGAAACGGTGCCAAACGGCTACATTTAAGCCTGCAATTCCCAGCAGCCAGTGCTGTCCGTTCTACAGCGTTAGTGTGTTCCTGAGAGCAACCTGTACTCAGATCCGGTATCCTGATCTTTGTTCCTGTGACCCGACTTGTCTGACCTTGATTGACCACCTTCTGCCTGACCCCTTGTACTTCACTGCCTGCCTGTTAACGACCCTGCCTGTACCCGACTACTCTTCAGCCTGTACCTTCTGTACCACTTGCCATCCAGTTGCCGACCTCAGCCAGCCTCACTACTCTACGGATTGCACGAGCCACTGATGGACCCATCACACCATCAGTGTTCCTGTCCAGCCCTCGTGCCCCCCTGTGCTCTGGAACCCTCTGTCTGCTCTACCAGGGGTTCCCGAACCAGGGCCGTAAGAGTGGTTGCTTCCTGCACAAGACAGATTCCACCATCAGGTGCGTGACACACTTCCTCAAAGTGGAAGGGAACCCACGTAAATAATGGTCCATGACCACAAGCTCCATAATCTTAGGGCCCAGCAAAGTCTCTGGCTGCAACCATTTCTTGGTGAGGTGTATTAAGTCAAACATTTGGGATCGGGGTGGCTTGTAAGAACTGTATGACCACCGATGCACCAGTTGAGCCCGGACTGCAATGGTGACGCCCATGCTTGCAAACATCTCAGCTTTCAGTGTCTCATAATCCTGGGCAGCATCTGGTTCCAAGTCATAATAGGCCTTTTGGGGTTCTCCTGTAAGGAAGGGTACTAGCAGTCCTGCCCATTGCTCTTTTTGCCATCCTTCTCGAACAGTGACTCTTATAAAAGTTGCTAGGTAAGCCTCCACATCATCTGCAGGTGTCATCTTCTGCAGGTAATAGCTGGCATGCACAAATTTCTGTTCCACTGGCAAAGGACCTGCGGACCCCATCTTTAACTCCACCAGGGCTTCCACAAACTGGTGATTCTTCCCCTGCTGGGCTGAAATGGCCTGGCGATTCGCCTCCTGCTGGGCTGCAATGGCCTGGCGATTTGCCTCACACTGGGTTGCCACAGCCTCTGCAATTTGGCGGTTGGTTTCCTGCTGGATTGCAATGGCCTCCTGCTGCGCTGCAGTGACCTGTGCGACCTGGTGATTGGTTTCCTGCTGGGTTACAGTGGCCTGCAGACGATATTTTAATACATCCTCCATCTTTCCACGTGTTCAGGAAGTTGCCCCCCCGAACATCCACCATGTGTGGGGGTTAGCTCAATGGGGATCACCTTCCCTGGAAAAAGGTAGCCCAAACAGCAGGTCTTCTTAAAAAACTGACTTGGCAAAGGTTTATTTACAAGGTTGCATGTAAAAATCAAATAAACAAAACAGAAAATAAATCCTTGCCATCCAGGCACAAACTAAACATATCCAGTTTTCCTAACTCAGAGGTGAAGGGCTTTTCCCAGTCACCCATAAAACAAAGATAATGCAAACCTTTTTTGTTTCAGTCACAAAGCAAAGTTCAGTTCAACAGCTCTCGCAGGCTTTTGCTTCCTGAGTCCAAGTCACGAGCTCTGATCCAGACCTGCTTCCTATATATACCACCTGTAGATGGACACAAGTGGACTGCAAAATGTGGTCCGGAACCAACCCTGCCAAGGTGGCTGGTAAAACCCGACCGGATTCCACTTTAGTTTCCTGCAAGCAAATGCATGCTAGGTGAAACATGTATATATCTTTGTACATGTATAGGTATATATATATCTTTTTTTTTTTTTTCTAATTAAGTTTCTTACATTATATTTGTTTAATTACTTTTTTTCACATCATTTTTCCTTCAATGTTCTCTTATGTTGTGTTTTTAATGGTTTCAATGTGTTCTGTCAGTTGGTTATCCTATCATGTATGGGACTGGCCCTTCCAATCATCAATTATCTCTTGGAGGGGTTTTGACTCTAATACATATATTTATATGGATGAATAGCCTAGCATTCTTTAGCTATGATTAAGCACCCATTGGTGGTGTGAAACGCGTTAGCCATTCCATTCCTGTACCTCTGTGACTGCACGTGACTTTATGGATTTTAACTTACTTTAATAAAGGTGTTGTATCAGAGTGCTGCCGTCCAGCTTTATCTTGTTCTTCGATGTATATGCAGTGCTTGCACCTGAGCTACGGCCAGAAGGGGAAGTTTAACTATGGGATAATTGCCTAGAGCGGTGTGTGCTTTCCCCCCTGTTCTGGTTGAGTGTCACACAGCAGGCTAATGTTCAGATTAGGTGCAGACAAACCAATCTTAAGCAGTGTCAAGGTTCCAGATAGAAAGAGCAATGACCGATGACAGCATAGATAACAGGTTGATGAAGCACAGACAAGATGGGCACAAACACAGGCCAAACAATTTGCAGGAATAATCCTGGGCATGAGCAGACAGAAGTGAAACAGACCTGAACTCAGGGCACAATCAGACTAATCAGGCATGGGTTGAATGTCCAACAATCTACCTAAGCACTCCTAATTAGTGTAGGTGTGCATTAGAATCCTGAGCTTCAGTGCCAAGTAATGACCAGCAGATGAAGAAGGGTTACGGTTGATTATTACAAAGGGATAGTAGATGGAGCAGAATCCTTCAAATAAACAAAATATTTAAGGAAAGAAGAGTGCTGGACCTGAGGCATTGGGTTTGTCTCCATCTAATGAGGGCAATAAATGGCGACGGTGGAATGCAAGTATCCACAGCATAGGTCATAGAAGGACCAGAATCCTCTAGCAGATCAAACCACTTTAATAACTGAATATGCAGTTTTTTTCAAAGGCAGGGTGTTGCTTTTACTATAAATAACACCTCCTGTGGCGTTTTAGGTTCCCCAGAGCGTTAGCAATCCAGTACTAGAAGGTTTATACTAACAGGCAGATTAATCAACAAATTTCCCCAAACCTGCCTGCCAACAGAAATGTTGCACGACAGACCTTGAATCTCTTTCTCTCCAGCTTTTTGGAATGTTTGGAAACACGAATAAGCGGTGGGGATGAGGTGGGGGATATCTTGGGGCCATAGATAATTAAACAGAGGAAAAACAAGTGTGAATCATGTTCGCCTGGCTCACGGATGATTCACAGTAGCAGATGCCGACGCTGGTGGGACACCCAGAATCCGGAGAGGGGTTTAATTACAGCTTCCAGCTAAGTAAACTGACATTTTCGCACAAGGAGCGGAGAGAGCCTGGTGGTTTGGTTGACGAAGCGGCCCCAGCAGTGCGCAGCCTGGGGATCAGATACTTGAAATGTCACATTGTGGTGTTTGTGGAGAGAAATCTGAGACCAAATCTCTTCCATATGCACAGAAGTAACAAGTGAGAGTAGTGCTAAAGGGCCACTCCATCTATTCCTCTAAATAAACAATTCTAAAAAATTGATGATAACTATATTACCTGCCTGAAGATTGCATACAGTAATTCATGTATCAGTTGTACTATATGGCTGCATGTCATTAAGATGACAGTTTTGTAGACCCCATGCGGCTTCCTTGCCTCCTGTGAGCTCTGTAGACTCTGTGCCAGTGCTCCACCACCCACTGCAGATTTTTTCCCACTGCCTGACCTCCCTCTGCAAACTCTGCCCCACCTCCCTCTGCAGACTCTGCCCCACCTCCCTCTGCAGACTCTGCCCCACCTCCCTCTGCAAACTCTGCCCCACTTCCCTCTGCAAACTCTGCCACACCTCCCTCTGCAAACTCTGCCACACCTCCCTCTGCAGACTCTGCCTGACCTCCCGCTGCAGATTCTGTCCCACCTTCCTCTGCAGACTCTGCCCCACCTCCATCTGCAGACTCTGCCCCACCTCTATCTGCAGATTTTATGCCACTGCCCCTCTTCCCTCTACAGACTCTGCCCCACCTCCCTCTGCAAATTTTGTGCCACTGTCCCACATCCCTCTGGAGACTCTGCCCACCTCCCTCGGCAAATGCTGCGTCTACCTCCACCCCGTCTCAGACGTCTCCTTCCACCCTGTCTTAGACGTCGCCCTCCAGTCCGTCA
>BLSH010071284.1:991685-1016019 GCA_018402905.1 Glandirana rugosa | reverse complement strand
CAATTGATCCGTCCCTTTCTCAAGTCGACCGGGGAGGGGACCCCCGGCAGGAGGAAAGGATGTAATTTTGGGGGGGGAGTGTCTCCTGAGAGGTCAAAGTTACGGATCAAACGTTCCTCAACTGGACCGAAGGGATACCCTTGACGCCAGGATAACACTGGTAAAAAAGGAAAAAATAAAATAAAATAAAAAAGAAAAAAGACGTTAGTTCTACTAGACGATAGTTCTTCGGCCAGCCCCGTAGCTCCCAGAAACACGAGACATGAAAGGGGCTGGACCGGTTGTACTACGCTTCGGCCGGGGTTGTGTCCCTGGGCGGCGTAGAATGGGCAAGGCAGCCAGGTCGGGGAAAGTACAGAGCACAAAGACCCTCGATGCCCCGACCGGCTTCTTGATAGCAGATCATCTTGATTGCAGAAAAAAGAAAAAATAAAATAAAATAAAAAAGGAAAAAATGGTCACAATAGGACCGCAGTTCCCATAGGGAAGCCAGGTCAACTCCTTGCAAACTAGGCATTGAAACTGGAGAGTCCTCTGTGAGGGGGGGGTTTTAATGTAGGAAAGGAGGACGGCCCCCAGGGGAGGGGCCAGCTGAACTCTTTCCCTGCCTAGTTAACTT
Organism: Glandirana rugosa; assembly: GCA_018402905.1. Classification (NCBI taxonomy): domain Eukaryota; kingdom Metazoa; phylum Chordata; class Amphibia; order Anura; family Ranidae; genus Glandirana; species Glandirana rugosa. The sequence continues at coordinate 1,015,400 of BLSH010071284.1, read as the reverse complement.
CTGGTAAGACGAACATAAAACCCCACAAAGTCAAGAAGAGCTGCGTCTGTCAGTGAACGTAGGAGAAAGTACCATTTTCAAAGCTGGTATTCTTCTGTTAGGAAATTGACACCAAACAATATATTGTGATTTTTTGCTATGATTTAAGGTTATTTTGTTGCCCGCCTGGCGGGGTTATGCCTTAACATCATTAGCAAAACTTTCAGAAAAGTCATAATTGACTTTTTTGCTTTGTATCTAGTTTGTCTTGGATTCACCTTTAAAGTCACATTTAATCTCACCTTTCAAAATAAAGTCATAGTTAATCTGCAGATGGCATCAGCACGATCCGATTCCTCCCAGGTACATATAATCCTTTGTTTACCTTCATCTCAAGAATAAAAAAAGATTAGAACAACCCAACGTTTTAGCAGATGCAGCTGTAATAATGCCCCTCCAGAGGACCACTGGTGACCTCCCCTCTGGGGACATCCTCACGTATCTCCAGATCAAGGGCCACATCTGTTTCACCAGAATGGAACAATTAAGCAGAGATGACTCACTGACTTTCATCTGATCAGACAAACACAGGTCTAGACACCGAGCACTCGGGATGCAGGACAAAAGAAACAGGTAGACACAGCACAGTGAGCCTCCTGTAAGCTTCCTCCAGATCTAAAACTTCTAGGATAGCTCACATCTCGCCATCTCTGGGCAGACTGAAGAGGAAAGGGATTTTCTGACCCGACGGTAAGATTTGTCCTCAACTGGCTCATTCTTCTTGTTTCTGGTTTCAGATGACCACCAATATAGTTACAGCTCCCGATTTGTTTATTTGCATATTTGTCACACTTAAATGATTCAGATCATCAAATACATTTTGTTATTATACAAAGATAACCTGAGAAAATACAAAATGCAGTTTTTAAATGATGATTTAATTTATTAAGGGAAAAAAGCTGTCCAAACTTGCCTGGTCCTGTGTGAAAAAGTAATTGCCCCCTAAACCTAATAACTGGTTGTGCCACCCTGACCCCTGGCGGCAACAACTGCAATGAAGTGTTTGCAATACCTGGCAGTGAGTCTTTCACATCGCTGTGGAGGTATTTTGGCCCACAATTCAGCCACATTGGAGGGTTTTCCAGCATGAACGGCCTGTCTAAGGTCATGCCACAGCATCTTAATTGGATTTCATATCCAGACTTTGACTAGGCCGCTCCAAAACCTTTATTTTTGAGACATTCCGTGGTGCGTTTTGGATCACCATCCTGCTGTATAACCCAAGCGTGCTTGAGCTTTAGGTCAGGAACTTATGGGCGGACATTGTCCTTCAGTATTTTCTGGTAGAGCGCAGAGTCATGGTTCTATCAATTATGGAAAGTCGTCAAGATCCTGAAGCTGCAAAGCAACCCCAGACCATGACACTACCACCATGTGTGACGGTTACTATTATGTTCTTTTTATGAAATGCTGTGTTTTACGCTAGATGTAATGGGATACACACCTTCCAAAAAGTTCAACTTTTGTCCCATCAGTCCACAGAATGTTTGCCCAAAAGTCTTGGGGATAATCAAGATATTTTTTGGCAAATGTGAAATGAGTCTTTGTGTTCTTTTTTTGTCAGCAGTGACTTGGAAATCTCCCATGGACGCCATTTTAGCCCAGTCTCTTTATTATTGTTGAATCATGAACTTGGGGCCGGTTAGTTGTTGTTCTGGGTTCTTTTATGACCTCCTGGATGAGTCTTTGTTGTACTCTTGGAGTCATTTTGGTTGGCCAGCCACTCCTGGGAAGGTCACCACTGTTACAAGTTTTATCCATTTGTGGATAACGGCTCTCATCCTGGTTCGCTGGAGTCCCAAGCTTTAGAAATGGATTTGTAACCCTTTCCAGCCTGATACATGTCAATGACTGTTTCTCATCTGTTCTTGAATTTCTTTAGATGGCGTTATGATATGTTGATTTTTTTTTTAGATCTTTTAGTATACTTCACTTTGTTAGACAGATTCTATTTAAGTGATTTCTTGATTCAACATGTCTGACAGTAAGCAGGCCTGGGTATGCAAGTGAAATTTAACTCAGCTTTTCAAAAATGTGGTTAATCACAGTTCATTTATGATTTAGCAAGGGTGGGGGGGGGATAAGTTCATTCAGTTCAACCCACGGAGAGAAAACAAAACACAAATCAAAAACCTCCATATACAGTACACAATCCTATATCCACATACAAGAGGTGTGTTACTGGCCAGATCACAAGGTGAAAACAGAGGGAAAAAAGCCTAAAAATAAATAAAACAAAACACAGCCACCGTTTTTGACCATAGTGGAGAGAAAATTTGAAGGTGCATGATGGAAAAGTTTTCTGGAATGAACAAATTTCTAACAGTGTATGTGGTTTTCTTTCAGGCAATTATATTCATTCCCAAAATTGAGTGATAAAGGAGAACAAAATGAATGATAAAAACTACGTTATTAACATTCAATGAGACACCGGTGTATGACCAGCTTTAGTCCGATTCTACAAATTCAATCCAAAAGAAATTTTGGGGCTATATACCGCTAATCCACAAGTCTTCACAGTAACTTTATTTAAAGTATGTGCACACATATGGTGGACCTGTCCTAAGGTCTGGAGGTTATGGATTAGGGTATACACATTGGTCGATACAGTTCTTCATGTGAATTTACAGAGAGATCCATGAAAAGCACTTTACATAAACCTATTGCAGATGTTACCCGTCGGGAACTCAGTGTAACTACTCACATTTTTATGGTGACGAAGCAAAATACAGCGCGGTCCTGGAAAACACCACTTCTTAGCTTTAAAGAGGCTAAAAGCCAGGTCCATGGCCCGCTTATTAACAAAAGATTGACAACGATCCTTGAGGACGAGTGTGACAAATTCCAATGGACTTGACAATCCTGGATAGACCACTTCCCTCCTTCCCTAATGACATCCCGATTCCTAGAACTGTGAACTGCACACCCTAAGACCCCTAGGGTTCCTGATTCCCCCCTTCTCTAAACTCCTTGCCTCTTTCTTCTCTGCTTCTTGCCTCCACATGCTTCCTCCCCACTTTGTTGATCTCCAGTAGACTCTGCCTGAACAGTGTAGGCCAGAGCCTTTTATTTTATGAACCCCCTTCCTCCCCCATTTTCTTTTTTTGTGCAAGGCCTCCTGTCCAGATCTGTCATTTAGACCACAGAGTCGTTAGGACACCAGAGGTCTGGATTGCATGGCATTGATTAGATTGCCTGGATGTTGTCTTTTTGGCACTTTTTGTGAAAAAAGGACCTTCATGTCTTAGATCAGGGGTGTCAAACTTCATCATGGGCCACATCAGCATTATGATTGCCCTCAAAGGGTTGGTTGTATCCGTAAGACTAGATGTCTGTAGCACCCCCCCCCCCATATCAGCTGTCAAGAGCTCACCACCCTTCCTTACATCACAGTGCACCCCCTTACCTTGTGCTGTTGCTGGGAAGAAGCTGGGGGTGGAGCTTGGAAGCAGAAAGTGCGGTCGTGCGACGAAGTCTGGGGAGGACCAGAGGAGGGCTAAAGTCTGCTGCCAGAATCTACTGAATGCTGAGACCAGGAGAGGTGGAGATGAGTGGGTGCTGCGGCTCCACAGAGAGGGACAGGATCTGTAGGAGGAGTTCCGTACTCCTATCTACTGCCGGCTGGTGAGACAGGGGAATGAGGTAGAGATGAGCCTCTGTACGGCAGAGGATTTCTTTCCCTTTCTCTGATGTCAGCTGAGACAAGGTGGGGGGCAGGAATGAGAAGGGTGCCGCAGCTGCAGGAGAGATGCGAGGGCCACATGAAATGGCCTGGGGGGCAAATTTGGCCCACAGGCCTTGTGGTTGACACGTGTGTCTAAGATATTTAATTTGCGCTTATAAATTGATGCTTTGTAAATCTGACTTTATCCATGCCTGTTTATAGTATAAGGGCCAGTTCACACCACATACAGTCCAGTGCATTTTTATTTCTGAATCAAAAACGCATGGAAAGTAGGTGATATGGTTTCCAGTGGCATAGTTCACACCAGTGCAGTCAGTTCCAGAAAAAAGTAGAACATGTTGCATTTTACCTGCACTGGACTGTGCTGGAACGCAGTAAAACGCATCAAAAATGCAATGAAATGCACTGGAACGCATCAAAAACGCACTGGATCTTAGTATAGTAAAAAAAAAAACAGGAAAAGATAAGAAAATAAGCACCAGGAATGGATCTGGAAATGCGTCAAAAACGCGTTAAAAACGCGCATGCAAAAACGTATCTGGAACAGACCTAGAGTGCGTTTTTATGGTGTGAACCAGCCCTAAGGCTGCTGCTGCTCTTACCTTGTATTTGGAGAGCAATATTTGTACAAGGTGTATTGATACTCTATAGGTACACTTTGTTTCTGTACCCTTTTTTTTCTCTCTCTTGTTTTTTTTGGAAAAAATCAATAAAATTTCAGTAAAAGAGTTACCGGTTTGCAAAAAAAAAATTATATATATGTGAACCCTTACCTTGTTAAACAACCCATTTTATTTAAGTGGTCACATGACCTCTGTTCTCAGCTGCATAAGGACTTAGATAGGGGTGGAGACTGCAAGGGGGCGTGCCAGCAGGAGGCAAAGGAACAGCAGTGCGCTGATCTTCAGAGTGAAGAGCTGTGCAGGGGGCGTGTCAGCATGGGTCTAACCACTGGAGCAGGGGTAGGCTGTGCTCCCAAGCAGAATGCAAAGAAGAAAACTGACCACACTGGAATGCGTGTGCTTCCATGCCCTTGTGTGGTCAGTTTGAAATAGGAAAGCAGAATAGAGGGGGATGGTTTTTAACACAATTACATGGTACAATACACATCAAGAATATGAAATGTTGGGGTACAGAGGTGTGTGCAGCCTATTGCATTAGGGTGTGCACCTGAAAGCTCAAACACCCATGCGTGTGTTTGTGTGTGTATATATATATATATATATATATATATATATATATATATAGCAGTGGACGATGTCAGTAGGGCAGAGGTTGGTGTCAGTAGAGCAGTGGATGGTGTCAGTAATTTATTTTTTTTACTATAACTTTTTTACAATTTTATTATTTTTTACAATATTTTTTAACAATAATTTATTATAATTATTATTATTTATTTTTTTTTACATTTTTTTTAGGAACATATTTGGGGGCTTTGGTGAAATATCAGACCCCTGATGTCTCACTTTTGAGACAGAGAAAGGGACTGAGGACAGAGATTCCCCAGTCCCTTTCTCTGCAGCCAAGCAGCAGGGGAACGTGCGCAGCACAGACTGATTAGAGTGTGCCCAGGCACACCCTGTGCGTACACCTATATTGGGGTAACACTTCAATCAAGCAAAGAGGGCAACTCCACCTGCTAAATTCCTCAGATACATTTTGCTCCCTGCTGTGGCTTTGTTGCAGAATGTACGAAACGCGTCAGTGGGAAGCCAGCAGGTGGAGCATCCTCTCATGTTGTTTCAATAAAATTACTGTGAAGGCTTGTGGATTAAGGGTGTGCGGCTCCAGCATTCATTTGCATAGAAGGAGGTTCTGCAGGGGATACCTTTAACCAGTACAGATCCGCGCTATAGCTCAAAGACGGCTACAGCCCGGATCTGTATTGCCGGGGGGACATCTAACCCTTTGCCGCCGCATGGGCGTTCCTGCAGGTCGGTGGACTCGATGTCTGCTGGAGATCCGTAATCCTCTGTTAGAACGGCAGAAAGGGGAACAGCCAATGTAAACACAGCGGTTCTCCATTCTGTGAGGGGGAACATAACAGATCCACTGATCCCTGTGATCAGGATCAGTTAGATCTGTTATGTCCCTGGCAGCCCAGCCCCCACACACAGTTAGAACACATACAGGGAACACAGTTAACCCCTTCCCTGCCAATGACATTTACACAGTAATCAGTGGCTATTTAAATTTCTGATCGCTGTATAAATGCCATTGGTCCCAAAAAAGTGTTAAAAATGTCTGACATGCCCGCTGCAATATCGCAGTTCTGCTAAAGATCGCAGAGCGCCGCCATTACTAGTAAAAAAAAAAAATAATGATAAAAACTCCATAAATCAATTCCCATAGTTTGTAGATGCTATAACTTTTGCGCAAACCAATCAATATATGCCGATTGCGATTTATTTTACCAAAAATATGTAGAAGAATGTATATCGGCCCAAACTGATGAATAATTTTTTTTTATATTTTTTTTTGGATATTTATTATAGCAAAAAGTAAAAAATATTGTTCTTTTTTCAAAATCGTTGATCTTTCTTTGTTTATAGCGCAAAAAATAAAAACCGTAGAGGTGATCAAATACCACCAAAAGAAAGCTCTATTTGTGGGAAAAAAATGATAAAAATGTTGTTTGGGTACAACGTCGCACGACCGCGCAATTGTCATTCAAAATGCGACAGCGCTGAAAGCCGAAAATTGGTCCGGGCCGGAGGGGGGTTTAAGTGGCCAGTAAGCAAGTGGTTAAAGCATATGTAAACCCAATCCCTAAAATCGAATAAAAGCTTTAACATGTTAATGTAATTTCAAAAGTTTTACTTTGTAAATGTAGAGGATGCAAATTGCGCGCAGGGACCGCGGTCTCCAGAAAGGAATTCAGATGCCATATGTCTAGATCAGATTAGAAAACCGAGGAGGAATCTAACTGGTTGCTGCAAGCCACGCCCCCAACTTCTCTATCCACCGCAGCGTCTCTCCGGGCGCGCTTGCTTCAATTTCCATAAACGCGTTCCGCCTAAGCCTATGCATGGAAAGTTTTGCTTTTCATCTCCCATTAGAGCTTCTCCTGTTACTTCTGGCATTTACATCTGGATGATAGATGCTGATCCTCCAAGAGCCTGACACCTGAGCCTTTCAAATTAATTTTAAATCACTTTGTAAACACAATTAGCAGAGAAGTGCCGGGGATTCACCGGGAAGGATGTTTTAATTGAGCAAGCGTGAGTCTACATTGCAGGCGTATATCACTGTATCAAGTGTTGGAGCGCTCTGTGTACACGTACCTCGGAGGCTTCTATGCGTATCTTCACATCAAGGTTGTGCATTTCACAGGACTTAAAATATTTGCACTTCAGATGCGTATTAAGTGGCGGTTGTGCGATGCGAGAAGCCTGCAAATCTAGTGCGGGTTCCCGCATCGCCCCCGAATCGCACACTGGTTCACAACTTAGATCTGCGTATCGCTGCGGGTGTCAATACAAAAAGTTAACGACACCCCCAAATTGGTTCGCGGAAATCGGGTTGCGTATGTGTGAACACCCATGCGATCGGATTCCAGTGCAGACCGAAAAAAGGGTCCTGTGCCATTTTGGTGCGAATGTGATGTGATTTCAGACATATAATCTGTATGGCTAAAATCGCATTGCACAGACATCGATGACAAACATGCAATGTTTGTCATCGCACTAGTGTGAACTGGTACTGAAGGGCCCCAAATGAGTAAATGGAGGTCAAAAATTAAACAGCAGTATTCTTTTTGATATACAAGGGGGGAGGGAAAGGTGTCACATTGGTGGCTGCCATTGCAATCAGCGAGCAGAGTCACTTATCAAGAGGGTGGCAGAGCAGGGAGTGAGGCAGTGATCACATGACCTCTGATACTAGAGGAACCTTGCAGGGGACCACTTTGGCCTCTGCATTGGACTCCCGGTGGCCATCTTGGGGGTGCCTGTGTTTGATTGGATACAAAGCTCTCCTGAAATTTGGCCAGCCATTTTGGACCCTGAAAGACTATTTAGAGTCCCTTCTGGGTCATTTTGTGCACCCCGCAGTATGGGGAGTATACAGATAGTGGCAGCTGATGGGTTTTTTTTGAGGGGGCCAGCAAATAATCACGCCCCCCCCGTTGGCGGCACCCCCATCCCCCCCCCCGTGGCACTTACCCCATCGGTTGCGGGCGGCAGGCTCCTATGGGCGGTGGGCAGTGGTCCTCTCCATGGCGCATCCTCCCTCCGCCGTGTGGCTCCTCCCTCATCCTCCTAGGCGTCCAATTGGATTGGTTATGAAAAAAATAGAAGAGCCGGCACACCGACCAAACAATCTGAATGAATATTACGTTTATTCCATACTGCAGACAGGAACACGCAGACGTGTTTCGGCCGATGGCCTTGTTCACAGCATGTGAACAGCACAGGATGATGGAGGAGCATCCCAGGCCAGAGCACCTGATCTGGATGTGCACAATCCACTTAGAATGAGTTTAGTCTCTTAAGTTCAGAGCGGTGTATCTGTTGCTGACAGTCCAGTAGGATTGCCTGTCTTTTTAGCCAATTGGGTGACGCTTCTCAGACCCGTTTCCTGATTGGCCGGGAGGAGGATCAGTGTGGCGATAACAAATATTCATTCGCTAATGTCACCCAACTGGGTGGGATCAGGGCGCAGTGCTCCGCTCCCCAAGCACACCCTGTAGAAGCCTCTGGCTCTAATCACATCCTTCAAAAAAAATCACTCCCCCCCCATTAAAATCCATGAGTCCGGCGCCCTCTATGTAGATCAGGATGCAAAGTGACACTTTTTGGGAACCAGTGACACCAATACAATCATTAATGCTAAAAAATGCTCTATCACTGTACTAATGACACTGGCAGGGAAGGGGTTAACATCAAGGGCACTCAAAGGGTTAAGTGTGTTCCTAGGGGGTGCTTTCTAACTGTGTGGGGGAGGTGCTTTGATTAGGGGAAGACAGAGATGCGCGTTTCTGCTAAGCAAAAGCACAAGACCTCCATCTTCCCCTTTGGCAGAATGGCAGTCTGCCTTATTTACATAGGCAGACCGCCCTCCTTTCTCTGGACCCTCTGATTGGCTCTCACTGTGTCCAATCACAGTGGGAGTGGGTCACCGGCGGTGCTTGCACCCCAGACCCCATGCACAAAATCACATACAGGTACATGATTTCACGCAGAAGGGTAGCCCTGCCGCAGTCCAGAAGTGATTAATCAATATTTTTTTCAATTGCAGCACCTTTAAAATAATGCACACTCTAGAGCAAGGTTTCTCAACTAGGGTTCCTCCAGAGGTTGCTAGGGGTTCCTTGAGCAATGGTCAATTTCTACCTCTCAGATAAATTCCCAATGACATAATTGATCTTTTTAGCTATCTGTAAGGGGGAAATTCTTCCCAACAACCACAAGTGTAAGAAACATTCTTCCCATTGACCATCACACTAATTTATCATGAGTTGAAGATTTTTCATTTTTAGCAGGGGTTCCCCGAGACCGGAGAATTATTTTAAGGGTTCCTCGGTGTTGAAAAGTTTGAGAAAGGTTGTCCTAGAGGCACCCCAATCTGAAATGTAAAATATGAGGGGTCTTCAAAAAGTTTCCTTTCATTATTGTCGGGATCCCTGCAGAGCCTGGACTGAACCGGCTCCATGACATCAGCCTACAGTGTGCTTTAGCCCATTGCTGGCTGAATATGCAGTCCTATGACCTACAGGAGAAGTATGGCCAGAAGAGCTTTGGCCATACTTCTCTTTGAAGATCATTGACAGTCCACCATGAAACCCCATTCAAATTGTGCTATGGGACAAATGAACTGTAATTACCCTGACTTTAAATATACTTCAGTTTCAGTCCTATAACAACATTTTCTCATAAGTCCTTGCAAGAATCAAGGAGGACTTCTGGTAGACACACTAAAAAGGAGCATAAATACATATTCCCATGTGATTGGGGGTATGCAGATTGCTAGTAAGGCCTGGCCTGTAGAATTGCAGCTGAGATGTTCCCAACACATCAATGGCAAGAATGTTTCACAGGGCAAGTTGACCCGGGTGAAATAAAACACTAATATTTCTCCAAAATATATTTTCACATTAAAATTCCCTTCTGAATGGAGTGCCTGCAAATGAATCTACAAGCGAGATGTCAAACTGCAATATATTTTATGAAACCATAAAATACAATTCTTCAATGTACTTCACTATCCTCCACTAAGCTTGGTTAGGGCTGCACTCCATAATCTTATTATTTTTTTTTTTTATTATTTCCTTTAAGCCAATTACTCGGCTGTGAATAAAACGGGGAAGAACCAATTAAAAAGCAAATTGATTTCTATAAATACGACGTTAATAATGTGACGGCGAGATGTAAGCCTTTATGTAACAGATAATAAAATGAGATTATGGAGTCGCTATAAAAGAAAGCCCCTGAAATTGGTGGCTGGCTCTTCTAGGTTCCCCCGTCACTCCCAGGAGCTGTGTCTGTGTAGCCGGGAGGAACTGTCTGGCGGTTGTTGAATCTCCCACACCATCCCTAAGAACTTTTTTCAATTACTTGCTCCATTTCACTTTAAACAAGTAAGTTCCCCGGAGGGGCAGAGCAGTGATGGCCCAGAAACTTGTAAACTGCGCCTGTCTGAGAAGAGGATCACTCAGGGACATATAAACTGTACAAAGAGTTCAAAAGACTGACGTCTTCACACAAACGTGAACAAAAACTTATATTAACCACTTTAGCCCCGGAAGATTTACCCCTCTTCCTGACCGCGCCATTTTTTTTTTGCGATACGGCACTGCGTTATTTCAACTGACAATTGCGCGGTCGTGCGATGTTGTACCCCAAAAAAATTGATGTCCTTTTTTTCCCACAAACAGAGCTTTCTTTTGGTGGTATTTGATCACCTCTGCATTCAATTTTGAAAAAAAATATATACAGGCGATCCCCGGGTTACAAACAGGATAGGGTCTGTAGGTTTGTTCTTAAGTTGAATTTGTTTGTAAGTGGGAACAGGTACACTTTTTAAGTGTAGCTTCAGCCAAAAAAAATATTTTGAAGCTTTTTGGATAGCATAGGGAAGGGCTAACACCCCTGTAATGTTTGTTTTGCTGACTATGTTTCTGTTCAGAAGATTTCACGTCACTTCCTGTCCCAATGATAATTGGATTTTGAAAATTTTGGGTTGTTGTGGGAACAAGGATTGGTTAATAAGCCTCAGTGGAGACACCTTTTTCCCATAATAACTCTTACAGGAGTGAATTTCCCTTCCTAGGGGGAGATTTCCTATCCCTTTCTGTTGTCTCCCTCTGTTTGTAAGTAGGAGTCGTAAGTCAGATGTCTGTAACTAGGGGACCGCCTGTATATATTTTTTACTTTCTACTATAAAACATATCCAATAAAAAAATGTAAAAAATCTAATTTCTTCATCAGTTTAGGCCAATTTGTATTCTGCTACATATTTTTGGTAAAAAAATTCCAAGAGTATATTGATTGGTTTGCGCAAAAGTTATATCGTCTACAAACTATGGGATAGATTTATTTTTTCAATTGTTTTTACTAGTAATGGTAGCGATCAGCAATTTTTAGTGGGACTGCGACATTGCGGCAGACAAATCGGACACTAAGTGATGCTTTTTGGGGACCAGTGTCAGGAACCATGAATCAGACCAAGACAGAAGTGCAGTAAAATCACACTTTTTGATAAAAAGGTAAAATGACATAAACAGAGTAAATGTGGTCAAAACCTAGCCAGGGTTCGGTAGTCAGAGCGGATAGTCAGAGCAAGCCAGTGAAACAGGAGTCCAGAGATCAGTGAGGTCAAACAAACGGCATGCAGGGTCAGTAGCCAGGAGGAGAGTCAGCTGAGCGGGGTCTTGAATCCAGGAACCAGAAGGGAACATCAAACAGGCAAAGTCTTTCATAGGAAAACACAGCAGCGATTTCTCCAGAGATGTTGACCAAGCCGAAGGTGTCTGTGATCTGATCCAGGCAGTTTATATAGCAGCAGAGCTGGCTTAACGAGGCAGGATATGGTCATCAAGTGAGACACAGTGGAAGCTGAGACTGGCAATTAACCCTCAGCTGAGCAGCTTGCTCTGATAAGGAAGAACTGAGCCCAGCCCTGAGAGTACCCCCTCCTCAACGACCCCTCTCCTCAGGGGGCCACCAGGTTTGAGGGGAAAATGTCTATGGAAAGCACGGAGGAAGACAGGAGCATGTACATCAGAGGATGAGAACCAAGAATGCTCCTCTGGACCGTACCCTTTCCAATGAACCAGGTACTGTATGCGCCCACGGAACCTACGGGAGTCATTGATAGATTGTATTTCATACTCCTCTTGGTTCTCAACCTGAACAGGATGAGGACATGGTACAGAGGTGGTGAAGCAGTTGCATACCAAAGACATGGAATGCATTAGAATTGTGCATATTAGAAGGCAGGTCTAAAGCGTAAGCCACTGGGTTGATCTTGCTGAGAATACGAAAAGGCCCAATAAACTGTGGTGCCAGCTTCAGTGAGGGAACACAGAGTTGGAGGTTGCGAGAAGACAGTCAGACTCTCTCCCCAACTTGGTAAGAAGGCACAGGTAGGAGTCTGTGGTCAGCAAGGGGTCTGTAACTATCATTGGCACATCAAAAAGACTCCTGAACCTGTACCCAATTGGAACGAAGACCACAGAGATGCTCCTCCAATGCAGGAATTCTCTGAGGAACAAAATAAGTCAGGCAACATGGCTGGTTGGAAACCATAATTTGCCATAAACGGAGACAATCGGGAAGCAGTATTGACGGCACTATTGTGAGCAAACTCTACCCAAGGTAACAGGTCAGACCAGTTGTTATGGTGGTCAGAAGTATAGCAACGTAAAAACTGTTCCAAGGACTGGTTGGCTTGTTCTGTGGCCCCATTGGCCTGCGGGTGATATGCAGAAGAGAAGGAAAGCTGAATTCCCAACTGTGCACAAAAGTCTCGTCAAAATCTGGGTACAAACTGGCTGCCCCTGTCCGAGACGATTACCTTGGGAAGCCCATGTAAGCGAAAGATCTGCCGAGCAAAAACAGATGCCAATTCCTTGGACGTGGACAACTTCTTAAGTGGAATACAATGTGACATCTTTGAGAATCGGTCAACCACCATAAGGATAACTGTGTTACCCCGAAAGTTAGGTAACTCCACAATAAAATCCATAGACAGGTGGGGTCAAGGCCGCTCTCCATTGGGTATGGGATGTAGAAGACCTACTGGAAGAGGTTGTGGTGTTTTGTTCTGAGCACACATGGAACAGGCTGCTACAAAGGCGGCTACATCAGCGCAGAGACTAGTCCACCAGAACTGTTGGGAAATAGCCCAAATAAGTTGATTCTTCCCTGGGGGACCAGCAGCCTTGGGAAAATGGAAAGTCTGGAGCACAGCAGTACGGAGACTCTATGGGACAAAGCAGCGGTCACAAGATTTCTCAGGAGGAGCATGAATCTGAGCAGCAAGGGTCTTGTCACCCAAATGTGAAGTGAGACTGGTACGAAACGCAGTCAGTATACAATCAGGAGGCATCACAGGAACAGGAACCAACTCCATCTTGGAAGCGGAAGAAAACTGTCACGACAATGCATCGGCCCTTACATTCTCAGTACCGGATAAGAATGAGACTATGTAATTAAAGCTTGACAAGAACAGAGCCAATCACGCCCTCCTGGGGGACAGGCATTTAGCCTCAGACAAGAATGTGAGATTCTTGTGGTCAGTCAAAATGAGAACCGGAACAGTGGTATCCTCGAGGAGATGCCTCTATTCTTTAAGGGCTAAAATGAACGACTCTCTGTCCCCAATCTCGTAATTGCATTCCGCAGGAGACAACTTCTTGGAAAAGTAGCCACAAGGATGCATAGCGCTCTCACAGGTGGGACGTTGGGACAGAAGGGCACCAACTCCAGTCTCGGATGCATCAACCTCAAGAATGAAGGGTAACGTAGGATCCGGATGTGCCAACACAGGAGCAGAAACAAAGGCCTTAATGGACTCCGGAGACCAATTCTGTGGGTTACCGTTGTTTTTGGTCATATCAGTCAGGGGCTTGACCAGAGACGAGAAGTTATTAATAAACGTCCAATAATAATTGGCAAAGCCAAAAAAATGTTGTAGTGGGTCTGGGCCACTGTAGAACTGCCAACAGCTTCTCTGGGTCCATCGAAAAACCAGCAGTGGAAATGACATAACTCAGGAATTTAACCTGTTCACAATGGATCTCGCACTTCTCCAATTTACAATACAGGCTTTTTTCTCTCAGCCTCTGAAGCACACAGCAGACATCTGTGTGGTGGCTTTCTAGGGACTTTGACTATATGAGGATATCTTTGAGATAAACCACCACACATCGCTGCAACATATCTCGGAGGAGATCACTGATGAACTCCTGAAAAACTGCTGGAGCGTTGCAAAGACTAAACGGCATTATGAGGTATTCATAACGGCCTGTCCTGTTATTAAATGCAGTTTTCCACTCATCGTCCTCCTTGATCCTCACGTGATTGTATGCCCCTCTCAGATCAAGCTTCGTGAAAACCGTTGCTCCCATAGAGGTGGTCAAATAACTCAGTAATCAATGGAATCGGATAAGCATTCTTAATCGCAAAGCGATTGAAACACCTATAATCGATACAAGGTCTCAGTTCACCACTCTTCTTTTTCACAAAGAAGAAGCCAGCACCAGCAGAAGATGAGGATTTGCGGATGAACCCTCTAGAAAGTGTGTCTGCGACATACTCCTCCATGGCTTTATCCTCCGAGACAGACAAAGGGTAAACCTGGCCACGAGGGGGTATGACACCAGTTTGAAGGTCAATTGCGCAACCATACGACCAGTGTGGAGGCAAATTACCGGCTTGACCTTTATCAAAGACAATGCTAAATTTGCGGTATTCCTCCGACAGGGAGGACAGCGAAGAGGTACACAAGACCTTAGCCACTTTCTGAAAACATGTCTTACTGCATTGTGGCGACCAGGAAAGAACCTCAGCACAAAGCCAATCAAAAGAGGGGTTGTGCCTGTGTAACCAAGGATAACCAATAACCACCAAAAAATGAGGAGAGGAAATGACTTGGAATTGTATTATCTGATGATGAAGAGCCCCTACAGCCATCGTCAACAGAGCAGTCTCATGAGTCACTTGGACAGGCTGTAGAGGTCTCCCATCAATAGCCTCAATGGCAAGGGGGGTAGCCCGAAGCTGCAGCGGAATCGAGAGCTTAGACACAAAGGCACTATCTATGAACAGGCCTGAAGCCCCAGAGTCTATTAGAGCCTGCATCCCGATGGACGACTCAGAACAAGAAAGGGTAACCGGAACCAGGGGCTTATCCTTCTGGATAACTGGGGACCTAACAACGCCACCTAAGGTCTGTTCCCTACAGGACCTCAGGTGCAGGCGTTTCCCGGGCGGGTAGGACAAGACTTCAAAAAGTGACCTGCCTGGCCACAATAAAGGCACAAGCTCTCCCTCCTCCTAAAAGCTCTCTCATTCGTAGAGAGACGTGGGAAGCCCAACTGCATGGGTTTAACCTCACTGGCAGGCTTGAAACCAGGAGGTATGAGAGGTGAGGGAGGCATGGGTGGGACTACAAAGCTCAGAGCCAAATGTACAGGAGGCTTCAGCAAGTGCTCCTTAATCAAAGGAAGGTCTCTCTCGTAGTCTGGAGTCAAGGGGAATAGCAAACGTGATCAACCTCTCCTCAGTAGGAATGTCTCGGGCTATCTCATCTTTGATGTTAGCCGAGAGACCATGAGAAAAAGCAGCCACGAGAGCCTCATTGTTCCAGGCAACCTCTGCTGCCAGAGTACGGAATTCAATGGCGTAATCGGCAACTGTTCTCGTACCCTGCTTGATGGACATGAGGCTTTTGGCAGTGGTAGTGGAGCATGCGGGGGATGTCAAATACCCCTTTAAAAGGAGGCCAAAAACTCTGGGTAACTCTGCACAACAAGTTTTTGTGTCTCCCATAGAGGGTTTGCCCAGCCCAAGGCTCTGTCAGAAAGAAAAGAAATCACAAAGCCTACTTTGCTTCTGTCTGTGGGGAACGCCTGGGGAAGTATCTCAAAGTATATCCCAACCTGGTTGAGAAACCCTCTGCAATGAACTGGATCACCCCCAAATCGCTGGGGTAGCAGAGCGGAACCAGACATACCCCTTATAGAGGTAATATTTGAGGCGGGTGCATGCACAGAGACTTGAGCATCAGCAGGAGCGGCCTGCAACACAGGTTGTGCCGGAACAGCCACCATAGGAGGAACCAGGTGAGCAGTGTGATTCAGGAGCGTCTGTAACGCTATGGCAAACTGATCCATGCGGTGATCCTGCTCATTCAATCTGGAAAAATTATTACCAGCAAGTGGATTGTCTGCATCTTCTGAATTCATGGCCTTCGCCTACTGTCAGGAACCATGAATCAGACCAAGACCGAAGTGCAGTAAAATCATACTTTTTAATAAAAAAGTAAAATGACAAACAGTAAACATGGTCAAAATATAGCCAGGGTTCGGTAATCAGAGCAAGGAAGTGGAACAAGAGTCCAGAGATCAACAAGGTCAAACAAATGGCATGCAGGTAGAGTTGAGCGAACCAAACTTTCGGGTGTCCGTGTCCCGAACCCGAACGTATGAGAAAAAGTCTGGGTTCGGGTTCTGGGTTCTGGTATTTTATCACGCATGTTGAATAGCTGCAGGGCAGCCAATCAACAAGCGTTTCACTGGTTTTCCCTAGAAGCCATCACAGCCATGCCTACTAATGGCATGGCTGTGATTGACCAGTGCATCATGTGACCCAGCCTCTATATGAGGCTGGAGTCACAGTGCTGCATGTCACATGCTCTCAGGTTAGTGTAGGGAGAGGAAGCTGCCGGCGCTGTGAGGGACAATTGTGAGGGACAGATTGCAGCAATAATAACTAGGTAGAGATTACTACTACTGCTTTGAGGGACAGATTGTAGATCTATAACATCTCATCCTGCATTACAGAACGATCTGATTACAGAACGATCTCTCATCCTGCATTACAGAACGGTCTGATACTGGACTAGGTAGAGATTACTACTGCTTTGAGGGACAGATTGCAGATCTAATAACATCTCCCATTTGTCTTCCTTTTGCAGCCCTCTAGCACTTTCCAGGACTTTTTTAGAGCCATTTTTGTGCCGAAAAGTTTGGGTCCCCATTGACTTCAATGGGGTTCGGGGTCAAGTTCGGGTAACGTTCGGTACCGAACCTGAACGTTTCCGTGAAGTTCGGCCAAACCCGAACATCCAGGTGTTCCCTCAACTCTACATACAGGGTCAGGAGCCAGGAGGAGAGCCGAGCAGGGTCTGCAATCCAGGAACCGGAAGGGAACATCAAACAGGCAAAGTCTTTCACAGGAAAACACAGCAGAGATTTCTCCAGAGATGTTGACTAAGGCAAAGGCATCTGTGATCTGATCCAGGCAGTTTATATAGCAGCAGAACTGGCTTAATGAGGCAGTATATGGTCATCAGGTGAGACACAGTGGAAGCTGAAACTGACAATTAACCCTCAGCTGAGCAGCTTGCTCTGAGTCTGGAGAGCTGAGCCCAGCCCTGACAACCAGTGACACCAATACAGTGATCAGGGCTATAAATATTCACAGGCGATCAAAGGGTTAAATGTGTTCCCTGGGAGTGCTCTCTGTGTGGGGGATGATTGCACTGTAGGTAGACAGAGATCCATATTCCTGCTTAGCAGAAACATCCATATTCCTTACTACCTATATGGGGCGAAATCACCAGCCTTAAAAAGGTTAATGCATACCTAATCAGCGCTCTCAGTATGCCAATTCAATTGACATAATATAAAAAATACCGATACCCTTATAAAGGTGACAGCTGCTGCTATAAATTGAATTGAAAATCACAATACAAACAAATATTACAGCATAAACAAAGTACACTCTAATATGTGAAGCAGCGCTAAATAAAGTGCGTCACAAAGCTTGAACTTGTGGCTGCTAGCAATGAGCCAAAGGACACGGGCTTTCAGTCCACAAACAGTTTTTGTATCTGGCCGATCGTCTTGCGATATTGGTGCGTCCTATTTGTGCACTATTCCAGTTGTTCAAGCACTTTGACGCAGTGATGACGAAACGCGTCAGTGGTGACCACGCGGCTAGTGTGACAGACGGCGATACGAACCCTTCACCCGGGAACACTGCTGATGAGGATATCTCATGGGCGGTGAGAAGGAATTGTACATGCAGTTTTCATTTCGATACATAAAGGGGATTGTTTTTATGCTAGTTTGTAATGGTGTTTGATGTAAGTGCATACCCTAGGGGGGTAGCTTTTTATGCATGATTTTATTAAAGTTTTACAACAATAACGCACGATTTTGAGCTCCATTCATTTAAAGGACATCTCCATGAAATATATTGAGGATTTCCTATGGTGATCTGATGATCAGGAGCCAAGCTGTTTGAATTGATCTCCTTATGATTTGTGCTATGGGCTGTATTTTGTTTTACATCTGGTGAGTCCCTCCACATAGGGGGAGACCCTTGTTTTCACGCGGTGTGGTGGAGGTGGTGAACAGAACTACTGGAATAGTGCACAAATAGGATGCACCAATATCGCAAGATGATCGGCCAGATACAAAAACTGTGTGTGGACTGAAAGCCCGTGTCCTTTGGCTCATTGCTAGCAGCCACAAGTTCAAGCTTTGTGACACTTTATTTAGCGCTGCTTCACATATTAGGGTGTAACTTGTTTATGCTTATTCCTTACTAGCTGAACGGCGATCTGCCTTGTTTACATACTCAGACCGTCGTTCTGCCCCTCTTTGAACGATCGCGGGACCCGCTGATTGGCCACAGTAGGAGCGCGGCTCCAGTAGTACTTGTGCCCCAGAATCCTTGAAAAAAAACATGTACAGGTACGTGATTTTGCACTTAAACACCGCCCTGCCGCAGAATATGTACGTGGGGCAGTCCTTGAGTGCTTAAAGACCAACTCCAGTCACTACATCGCACTGCCATCGAAGAGCAGGTCAACCTGAACTCCAGGCAGATATAAAAGATGGCAAATGCAGCTTGGTATTCATTAACCAGTTCCAGTCCAGGCCAATTCTGACATTTCGCACATATGTGTAAAAATTACCAGAGACATTACTTAGATTCCCCAAACATATATTGTTTTAACCACTTTAGCCCCGGAAGGATTTGCCCCCTTCCTGACCAGAGCCCTTTTTGCGATTCGCCACTGCGTCGCTTTAACTGAAAATTGCGCGGTCATGCGACGTTGTACCCAAACGAAATTTGCATCCTTTTTTTCCCCACAAATAGAGCTTTCTTTTGGTGGTATTTGATCACCACTGCATCATTTCTGATTGCCGCTATAAACTAAAGAAGAGCAAAAATTTTGCAAAAAAACCCCAAATTTCTTACTTTTTGCTAAAATACAAATCCAAAAAAAAAATATAAAAAAACATTTTTTTTCATCGGTTTTGGCCGATTTATATTCTTCCTCATATTTCTGATAAAAAAAATCGCAGTCCGCGTTTATTGATTGGTTTGCTCAAAAGTGGCTGCGTTTACAGATGATGACAATTCATTTCTGGGGTTTTTATTTTTTATTAGTAATGGCGGCGATCTGCGATATTTCAGCGGACATGTCGGAACATTTTGACACTTTTTTGGGACCATTGGCATTTATACAGCGATCAGTGCTATAAAAATGCACTGATTACTGTGTAAATGCCATTGGCAGTGAAGGGGTTAACCTGCAGGGGGCGCTCTAAGGGTTAACTGTGTTCCCTGGGCGTGTTCTAAGTGTGGGGGGACTGCCCTGGCTGAGGAAGGGAAGTGATCACAGCTTCCATGTAGAGGAAGGCTGTGATCACAGCCCTTCCCCCTCTCACAGAACGGAGATCCGTGTTTACTTACACGGACCTCCGTTCTTTCACTCCGGGGGGGGGGGGGGGCATCGCGGGTAGCCACCGGAGATCGAGTCCGCGGCACCCGCTCCCTGGCCCTCCCCGGACACAGTGAGCGCGCGGGCACGCCTCCGGTGGCGCGCGCGCCCACTGTGCGCGATCTGGCAGCCGCCGTCGTATGACAGCGTTTTGCCTGGGAGAGCCATCTTGTCGCCGTCAACCTGCGGTTGACAGTCGGCAAGTGGTTAAGCAGAGATCCAGGAACTACTTTTGCAAGTTGGTGTGGCAATGGTCCCATTGCCGTCAATAGGCTGTGTCCTGTCAAATTGCATGACAAATCATTCCAATGTCAACGAGGGCTGAAAGTAAAAGCAAAAGAAAACCCCAAATTTTGGGTTGTCTCCAGAAAAGTTATAGAGGGGAAATCTTCCAATGGGGACACTAATTCTGTTGACCTGGGGGTTGCCAAGAGATTCCCTTAATTTGCAGGGATTTCCTCTCACTTCCTGTTTGGCTATGGGACAGGAAGTGAAGGGAAATCTCTGCTATGGGACACAGATGGTGAAAAAAAATCTGGCAGGACTTATAACCCTCACTTTCTCTATCTAAAATGAAAAAAAAGTTTTGCTTATAGTTCTACTTTAATTGCAACAGATGCGTCTGTTCTGTTTGATTGGCCTGTATACATCTTAGAACTGGATGGACAGAAAAATACAAACCTTGGCAGATAAAAACAACACCCTTATATGCATATGATTTGTGTATTAGAATGGAGTATTATATAGGCTACAATATTATATACTGCAGAGGGGCAGTTAAACAAGAGACATAGGGTCTCATTCATATGGGTGACAGCCCTTGCCAGGCCTCTGAAAATAAACCCACAGTGGATTGCTCTTTATAAGGCAGTCGACAGACAGCTGCGAGGCAATAAGTCACCTTCTCCCCCCGTTTTAACCCTGAAAAGCCTGCACCAAGGTTTCAAGGCAGTTGCATTGCAGCCCCAGTCACTTGAACGGGACACGTTTGATGGCGGTACTGCCTGCAGAACGCAAGAGGGAGTATCATATCCACAGCAGGTGTACAGCCCAGAGTGACTGCATGTTCTCCTTAAGGCTAGGGTCACACCTGTCTGGCTGCGGTTTTCAGTACAGAGTCCGGTGCGGTTTTGTTCACCGATTCAGGTGTAAAAACTTTTACTTGAATTCGCACCTAAACTGGACCCAAAATCGCACAGGACCCTTTTAAGAAACGTACCGCGGCCCCCCCGGTCATGTGTGAACCGGCTCCATTGAAAACCGGTCTGATTAAAACTCATCCAATTCACATATATGTGGACCGAGCCTTAGGTAGGTGGTCGTGCGTATAGCGAACCTTACTCGATTTTTTTTTTAACCACTTGCTTACTGGGCACTTAAACCCCCCTCCTGCCCGGACCAATTTTCAGTTTTCAGCGCTGTCACTATTTGAATGACAATTGACCGGTTGTGCGATGTTGCAACCAAACAAAATTGGCGTCCTTTTTTTCCCACAAATAGAGCTTTCTTTTGGTGGTATTTGATCACCTCTGCGGTTTTTATTTTTTTGCGCTATAAACAAAGAGCGACGATTTTGAAAAAAAAAAATTTTTTTTTTACTTTTTGCTATAATAAATATCCAAAAATAAAAAACAAATGTATTCATCAGTTTAGGCCGATGTAGATTCTTCTACATATTTTTGGTAAAAAAAAAAAAATCGCAATCGGCGTATATTGATTGGGTTGCGCAAAAGTTATAGCGACTACAAACGATGGACATTGGTTTATGGCGTTTTTATTATTTTATTTTTTTTTACTGGTAATGGTGGCGATCTGCGATTTTTATCGGGACTGTGATATTGCGGCGGACTTGTCTGATGTTTTTGACACTTTTTTGGGACCAATGACATTTATACAGCTATCAGATCTAAAAATAGACACTGATTACTTTATAAATGCCATTGGCAGGGAAGGGGTTAACACTAAGGGGGCAGTGAAGGGGTTAAATGTGTTCCCTGTATGTGTTCTAACTGGGGGGGGGGGGCTAATAGGAACATAACAGATCTAACTGATCCCAATCACGCTGTTGTCACACTGATTCTCCTCTGGGGCAATCAGGAATTGGGTCCTGAGACCCATCACTCAATTGGTTGAAAGGACAGGCCATCCTACAGGCCGCTTAAGAGGAGGGAGGAGACGCACGAGAAGCTGCCGTCCATCACCCGGAGGGAATCGCTGCCTGCTTGATGGGGTAAGCGCGGGGCCGACCGACCGACGGGGGGGGGGGGGTTGCAATTGACCCAGCCAATCCACGGGGGGTGGTGCAGGTGACCAGACCGACCGGGGGGGGGGGGGGTGGTGTCTGTGGGTGCACTGTTTGGAGCCCCCCAAAAAAAACACCTCCAGCCGCCACTGAATTAAAGGAGTTGTAAAGGCGGAAGTTTTTTTATCTTAATGCATTCTATGCATTAAGATAAAAAACCTTCTGTGTGTAGCAGCCTCCTCCAGCCCCCCTAATAACTTAGCTGAGCCCCTTCTTTCTGCAGCGATGTCCAAGAGTGTCTTAGCTGTCCCAGACACTCCTCCTGGCTGAGACACAGCAGCGGTGTCATTGGCTCTCATGGCTGTCAATCAAAATCAGTCAGCCAATCAGGGGAGAGGGGGGGCGGGGCCGGATCTGAATGGATACATGGAACGGTGACTCGGCTCGGGTGCCCCTTGTAGCAAAATGCTGGCTGAGGGGGCACTCACCAGAGGGAGGGGCCAGGAGAGCAGAAGAGGGACCCGAGAAGAGGAGGATCTGGGCTGCTCTGTGCAAATCCAACTGCACAGGGGAGGTAAGTATAACAGGTTTGTTATTTTAAAAAAAAAACAAAACAAGCCTTTGCAATCACTTTAAACATTACATGCGAGTGGGAAAAAATTATTTCAACCCCAAATAAATGATTACATAAAACAACGAACAATAACAAAAACTCAAGCAAAAAAGGGTAAGGATAACAATGAGCATTAATAGTCGACACCCAGTGTCAAATTTAAGGCCCCAAAGGGCAATCAAGTATCCATATAAATATTATGTGCATAAATCCAACATGCAGTGTTTCCAGATCAGCAGACAACAGAAAGTGCCACCTCCCTACTGGATTTCAATGATGAAAGAACAAGAGATCAATAGCGCTTAGACCGCCAAATGAAGTCCCTCCAGGGTTCACTGCCACATTCCAGCCTCATCCAGTCAATCAGGAATTTACTAGGATGACGAACTATCCTTAGAGATAGTAGGAAGCTTGAAACAGAGTAGCTTGGCTAAAACTTCTAGTTTATCATATGTAAAATATACCCACAAGCATCACACGGTACAGAGAAACATAAAACACCTCGCCATTGGGCGTGATGACGTCACAGGCTGCTAGCCCCACCAAACGCGTTTCGTGTGCAAATGGAACTTCTTTAATCACTTCAAGACCAGGCCTATTTCTGACATTTGTGGTGTACAAGTTAAAATTAGTATTTTTTGCTAGAAAATTACTTAGAACCTCCAAACATTATATATATATTTTTAGCAGAGACCCTAGAAAATAAAATGGCGGTTGTTGCAATATTTTATGTCTGTATTTGCGCAGCAGTCTTCTTTCAAATGCAATTTTTGAGGGAAAAATACACTTCAATGAATTAAAATTGTAAATAAATAGTATCCAGATATTTATATGGATACTTGATTGCCCTTTGGGGCCTTAAATTGGACACTGGGTGTGGACTTTTTTAATGCTCATTATTATCTGTCACATACCTGGTGGTAGAGTCTGGCTTATGCAGTGGGCAACCTCTCTTACTACCCTGATTCAGGAGCCCCTGGTAGAGTAGAAAGGTGTCTCAGGAGTGCAGGATGGCACGAGGGTTGGACTGGGTCACTGATGGTAGGTGAAGGTCCACTGAAAAACGCGTGCTGACTGAAGAGCTGTGATGCAGGCCGGGTGGGCAACAGGCTGGCAGTGCGGTACAAAAGGAGCAGGCAGGTGGATGGTCCGGTACAAGCAGAGTTGGCAACA
>BLSH010071284.1:956046-969339 GCA_018402905.1 Glandirana rugosa | reverse complement strand
TCGGTATATGGTCTCGGGTACTTTACGTCGGTATATGGTCTCGGGTACTTTACGTCGGTATATGATGGCTGCATTTCATGGACTCTGGTATATGGCTGCATTTCATGGACTCTGGTATATGGCTGCATTTCATGGACTCTGGTATATGGCTGCATTTCATGGGCTCTGGTATATGCTGCATTTCATGGACTCTGGTATATGGCTGTATTTCATGGATCTGGTATATGGCTGCATTTCATGGACTCTGGTATATGGCTGTATTTCATGGATCTGGTATATGGCTGTATTTCATGGACTTTGGTATATGGCTGTATTTCATGGGCTCTGGTATATGGCTGCATTTCATGGGCTCTGGTATATGGCTGCATTTCATGGACTTTGGTATATGGCTGTATTTCATGGACTCTGGTATATGGCTGCATTTCATGGACTTTGGTATATGGCTGTATTTCATGGACTCTGGTATATGGCTGCACTGGTAAATATTTTAGTACACCATTTGGTTCAGAATATTTTTTTTCTAGTTTTCCTCCTCTAAAACCTAGGTGCGTCTTATGGTCAGGTGCGTCTTATGGTAAAACAGCAAAGCAGAACCTGCAATTCCTTTCTAAAGATCCTTTGTAGGGGCATTTATCTATAAAATACAATAGTAGGAGCCCCTGCCATTTCACACGTTCAATTAAACAACTAATCCCATATATAGTTACCAAGGAGACATCTATAGAAAAAATATATTGTTACCTTGTTAATTTTATATACATTATATTGAGTGGTATTTTTGCACTTTTGTACTATTTGAAAACAGCACAATATAACCTGCAATTCCTCTGACTCCGGAGAAGCGATGTAGGCATGTGTCCATTATAAAAACACAAAAGAGAATACAAATAGTCCCTGTGATTTCATACATTCATTTATGAATTAAAGAATTAAACAAGCAACCCCATATACAGTTACCAAGGAGATATCCATAGAAAAAATATATTGTTCCCTTGTTAATTATATATACATTATATTGAGTGGTATTTTTGCACTTATACTATTTAAAAAGAGCATACTATAACCTGCAATACTTTTTTGAGTCCGGAGAAGCGATGTAGACACGTATCCATTATAAAAACACAAAAGAGAATACTGACATAAGAGTCGCTGTCATTTACACAATCATGTCTAAAGAATTAAACAATCCTATTTACAGTTACCAGAGAGAAATCTATAGAAAAAATATATTGAGTGCTTGGTAAATTCACAATGGAATGTGTATAGGTGTGAGAATTGAACATTGACATGAACAATTTCCAACATTCCATCTGCTGCTGACCTATATATCTCACATTAAGCCGGTAAACTACCCCGAGGATGTGTTCTACTATGCACACCTTGGGAAATGTAATGCGGTACAATGATGTCCAAGACAGAGTCAGTGTGCACTTCCCGAAGGACATTTCCCAAGTATAGAACAACTAGACTCTTTGGGAGCAAAATGTCTAAAAGATGTTTTGATAATGCCAAGCTGCATCAATAGTAATTTGGAATAAATTCTGAACGTGTATGCTCAGTTGATATGTAGACACGGACTACATTACCTTGAATGTACTACATCCCCATCATTATTGGCCTTGAGACTTGGTCAGACCCTTGGGGTTTTGTAGAGCTCATTGATGTACAGGTCCTAGTTTCAATCATTGCTTTCTCTGAAGATTTAGGCATTTATCAAATAATTGCACTTTGCATCTATCAAAAGCAAAATCATTATTGTCTTCCACCATCTAGATCCCTCCTAAGTAGAGTTGAGCGAACCCGTGGATGTTCCGGTTCGGTGGAACTTTGGAAAAAAGTCCGGGTTCGGTACCGAACTTGACCCGAACTTTACCCCGAACCTCATTGAATTCAATGGGGACCCAAACTTTTCGGCACAAAAATTACTATAAAAAGAGTCCTGGAAAGTGCTAGAGGGCTGCAAAATGATTTTAGAACAATAATCTGTCCCTTACAGCAACAGCAGGAACCTGACCCTATAGAACTAGGAGATGATTTTAGAACAATAATCTGTCCCTCTAAGCAGTAGACTCTACCTAGTCCAGTCAGATCTTTCTGTAATGCAGGATGAGATCTGCAATCTGTCCCTAAAAGCAGTAGTAGTAGTAATCTCTACCTATCTATCTGCAATCTGTCCCTCACAGCACCGGCAGCATCCTCTCCCTACACTACCCAGAGAGCATGTGACATGCAGCACTAAGTGACTCCAGCTTCATATAGAGGCTGGGTCACATGATGCACTGGCCAATCACAGCCATGCCATTAGTAGGCATGGCTGTGATGGCTTCTAGGGAAAACTAGTGAAACGCTTGTTGATTGGCTGCCCTGCAGCTTTTCAACATGCATGATCAAATACTCGAACCCAAACTTTTTTTCAAATGTCCGGCTTCGGGTCCGGGTCACGGACACCCCAAAGTTTGGTACAAGCCCGAACTTTACAGTTCGGGTTGGCTCAACTCTATTCCTAAGTCCTCTCCCAAATCCCAGACCATCTATAATCTGTACTATCTCCATGCCAACTCTCAATCCCCATTTTCAGGGTCTACAATCTTGATATGCCATATCTCAAAGTTTAGGTCATCACCATATTTTCTTTCAAGGTCATCCCTAAGACCTCTATCAAAGTTTAGACCTTCCAGTGTTCATCTTTGAAAGGCCATTAAAGGTTCCATTTTCAATGCTCACAACATCCCTGTTCCATATTTCAAAGGCCATTATTAAGACAGTTTCCAAAGTGCAAGTTCCAAAGTCCTCACTACTCTTAAGCCTCGTACAGACGGTGCAACGGTCGTACAACCGAACAGCCCAAATCGTATGTTGGCTGTTGTATCTCGCGTACTGACATGTACTAAGCGATCGTATGACCAAGCCGAGCGTAGCGACGTGCTACGAGCATATGAATAGGAAGTTCAGGTGAATGTGATTTGTGAATTAGGAACATAGGTTTACACGAATGGACACTTCTGGGCGTTCCTGACTTCTGAGCATGTGTGTTTTGGGCAGTACAACTTGTTGGACAAACTTCTCTGTACACACGATACAACGGTTGTACGACCGCTTGTTGTACAACCATAGTTTTCTAGTCTGCTCATCCAACTTCAGTTGTACAACCGTCGCACGTCGGCTGTTCTAATCGAGCGCACTAATGGTCGGATGATCGTACAAGTGGTTGTACGACCGTTTTCATACGACCGTCGCACCATATGTACGGGCCTTAAGGGTTCAAATGTACATGCTTTTCCAAATGATTCTCAAAGTCCTAAAAGTAATCGTGTCATCTCCTAAAGTCCACATCATTCCTTGTAGGAATAAGCAAAGTGTTTTTTTAATTAAAGTGGTAGTAGAGTATTTTTTTGGACTTTTACCTACAGGTAAGCCTATAATAAGGGTTACCTGTGGGTATATTGAATATCTCCTAAACTTGTGGTGTTTAGGAAATATTCCCAATGGATGCAGGCGGTGATGTCAATGCCGCATGTGCTCTAAAAGGTCCAGCATACCATGTCAGACCTTCAGAGCTCCATGCTGCATGTGTGGGAGTGACATTATTGTGGCCCCAGCCAGTCATACAGCCGGAGCCCGCAAACCCAGAAGGAAGGCCAGGTGAAGGTGCAAGCCCTGTAGCTGGAGGGCTTTGTTCTAAGGTAAGTATTTCATAATGTGCAATCCGCTGGTTGGATTCCTCCCCCCCTCAGGTGTCACATTTTGCACCTTTCGGGGAAAGGGGGAAGAGGACACCGGCCTTTAGACAGGTGTCCTTTTCCACACATCCGGGAGCTCTGGCCGGCCGTCCGCCGCGGCCGTTGACGTCAGCAGCCCGGCTCCCTCCTCCCTGCTACTGGCCGCCTAGCCAATAGCAGAGCGCGGCAGAGCCTCGCGCATGCACAGTAAGGTGCCCGGCATGAAGCTGTAATGCTACACGTCCGGGTTCCCTTACCTGCAATGGAGGCGGCTGCACCTGACCCCCGATCCGAAGATCGGCGGCGGGTGCAGAAATCGCTGAACTCCAGGATAGGTAAGTGTCCTATTATTAAAAGTCAGCAGCTACTGTATCTGTAGCTGCTGACTTTTAATTTTTTTTTTCCCTGGTGGACCTCCGCTATAATTACATGTTTCCCATTGACAAATCCTTTCACCAAAAAAAGCTAATTTCACCAACATCTTTTAGTTTTTGTCAAAATTATGGAAAAATAATAACTCAGTTTGCTCATCCCTCATCATTAGGTCTTTCTTGATAACTCTTCTACTGAATTGCATAGATTAGAATCTACACTAAGTGTCAGTCGCCTGACAAGTTGCGCTCCATGCAGTACAATGGAACCGTTCTAATAGGAGCGACTCAAGACGCTCTGACTTAGAAAAAGTTTCCTGTACTACTTTGGGGCGACTTGCATTGACTTCTATACAGAAGTTTTTTACATGCTGCGCTGTATGGGGCGGCTTCAAAGTCGGACGAGAATCGATCAACTTTGAAGCCGCCCCTGTGTCAACCGGCACTTCGGGTTTAACAAAACGTACAACAACCTGTGTATGGACAGGATCAGATCTCAGTTAACCATTTTAACCTCAATCAGCTGCATTGAAAAATGTCATCTTAACTGGCATTATTCTCAGTTCGTAAAATGGAGTGTTGAGGTCAAAGTTTTGTCTGGCCTTATGAATGTTGATTAAATATGAACTTTTCTGAACAACCTTCATGGAAAGATCAGAGAAGTTTAACTCCAGCCTAAACTTTAAGCCTTTAATTTATGTTCGTGCGGCACACTCCTAGAATAGGTTGCTAGAGCGGTTAAGGTAAATTCAGTATTTTAGTTCCTGTAATCAGTGAGGCTGCAGACTCAACTACTTTTCCCTGCCTTCTAGTAGGTTCTAGAATGTAGTGGGTTGGAAGAGGCAGACCCTGGGAGTGAATATTTATGCGGTCTCAGCCAATCCCTGGGTGGAGTGCTCAGTACTGGCTGAGAAGGAGATAAATAGTCTGAGGCCTGGAGTGGCAGAGTTCTTGTCCTGGGCAGGTTAGCTGAAGCCTGCAGAGAGCTCACCAAGGTCCCAGCTCGGAGGAAGTTGGGGGGGGGGGGGGCTGTTGCAGAGAACTCATTAAGGTCCCTGCTCTGGAGGAGCTGGGGGACCTTTTGTCCCTGGAAGCAGTTTTTCAGCCAAGTCAAGGGGGTACACTGAGGATCCAGCCTGGAGATTCATGGTACATGGTCTATCCAATATTGTACAGGACCAACTGGCACACTGTAAGGTTATCTGACCACAAGGCTCAGTCAGTTTAGTAGCAAATGCCCTTTACAGGCAGGTACCGAGGGTCCCTTTGCTAGTGTAACAAAGTCTTAGTGCCCAACTGTCCTTCTGTGGCTACTGATCCCAGCACCACCTCTTCAGTCACTGCCAGCCCACCTGGCTGTAGCTGCCCCTTTCTCCAGCCCTTTTGGCTAAACTTCCACAGTTCCCATATTGACTCCGCACACATCTCAGACTGCTCAGTCCTCTCAGCCCTCCCCGACTATAACACTCACCAGCCCACCTGGCTGTCTTCATCCCTGGAGATTTGCACTCCTGATGTCCTCACGCCTGCTCCCATGCCACTGGTCAGGACACCTCTATGTGTCGAGAAGAGGGTCCCTTGCACACCCGAGCTCCCAGAACTGAGGTCACCCCTCCAGGCTAAAGGGCTACCCTCAAGGGTCTCAAACAGCCTCCTAACACTCCATCTCCATCTTCCACCTGAACTCCACACTGCCCCAGCTGGGCAGACCCTGAGTATTTGAGGGGGCCTGCCCCCTGCCAACCCATCTGTTGTGAATTGGTCAGGGCCCTCATGAATACTCCAGGCAGCTCCTCCTGACCTCCACTCCCATTCTTCTAGAATCTTCTCCAAGTTTCTAGAATTAGGGGGAGGTATCAGAGGTGCCGTCTGAGACATCCTGCCCTCCCTATGTCTCTGCCCAGACCCAGATTTAAAAAAAAAAAAACACAGGCTTGGCTGGTAGCCAAGCCTGAACATTTTACCTACACTAACAACAAAAACCTAGCACTCTAGCCCACTGGCTAGGGGGTGCTACACCTACTATGAAACTATGAATACTATTAGACAAAGTCAGGGGAAATGTTCCAACAGGTTCTCAAAGTACTAAAAATTTGGCAGAGGTTTGAATCCTTCCTTCCTCCACCAAAGCAAACGTGATGCTTTTATTGCCATTTATTCCCCATTGAAGAAATTTAGGGAACAGGTTTGGCCAGAGTGGGAGAAGATCGTAAATTCCAATAGGACCACCTAGACACCTGGGTTTATCTACATCACTGTTTTAGCTTTTAGCTATCATGAGTAGGCACTCACTGGTTTTAATAAAGTGTTATTGATAATGTACTAAGTCTTTGTGGCCTTTTGTTTTATGTAATTTCAAGATCCCCAATCTTAAGGAGAACAGCATTGGCGTAGCCTAGCAGTCTTGGATGGGAGCCAATGGTCACCGCCTACTACAGCCTTTTAGGTTCTTTAAAAATCTCTTAGTGCTTCGGTGTTAAGCTTGTTACTTAGATGCAGTGTTTCTTAACCTTTGTTCAGTCAAGGCACCCTTCAAAAATTATGGACAGTCTCGAGGCACCTCATTCTAAAATATAAAAACTATTCTAATCGTTTTACATAATGCAGCAACATCCACACAAGTAGGACACCCAACGTTAGAGGGGGTTTATTCTTCCAAAGCAAATACACTTTTGTAAACTGGTACTGACTAGTATTCCAATGTTTCTTTTCTCCCTCAGTTTTTCTTTACTCAGCTAATGTGACCCTAATGCTGATGGAGAGGGGCAAGAGAGGGGGATACAAGGATGCCGTGCAGGCAACTGACATCCTCCATATCAACTGCAGATACCATTGTTAGGACCCAAGCAGCTAGAAGGTTGTAATGGTGCACAATGAAAACATGTGGCTTTGTGTAACTAAGGCCTCATACACACAGGCGTCTGAAAAAAAATAAGCAAAACGTCGGCGTTAGTGAGCGTTAGTGATCATCGGCATCAATAGGCGTTTTTAAAAAAAAATCAGTCCTCTGCTATTTTTCAACCTAAAAACGTCGGCGTCAAAAAACGCCGGTTAACGCCGGTACGGCGTTAGTGAGCGTTTTGCCGATAAGCGTCAAAAAACGTCAAAATCCTACAGCCTCAGAACGCACTGGTCCTGCGTTCTAGAAACAGCTCACTAACGCCAACGCCCTCTACTGCTAAAAAATGCCGGCGTTTTTAAAGGGCCATTGAATAACATGGAGAGCTGCAAAAAACGCCCTTTAACGCGTGTATGAGGCCTAAAATGCAGGCTTCATTCACACGCTGGCTTGTACACAATTTTTCGGACAATTTTTAGGCATTTTGCCAAGACACCTTTATGTGATTTCGTGCATGGGATCTGATCTGAAACAAGTATCTCTGTTTCCCCCTAGTCAAAGCACATCCCCCACATTAAAAAGCACCCCCTAGGGACACATTTAACCCTTTGATTGCCCATTAACCCCTTCCCTGCCAGTGTCATTTGTACAATGAAAGTGCATTTTTTTTTAGCACTGATCACTGTATTGCTGTCACTGGTCCCCAAAAAAGTTTCACTTAGTATCAGATTTGTCCGCCGCAATGTCGCAGTCTTTTTAAAAATCTCTGATCGCCGCCACTACTAGTAAAAATAAATAAAAATGACATAAATATATCACATAGTTTGTAGACGCTATAACTTTTGCGCAACCAATCAATATACGCGTATTGGGATTTTTTTTTTTTACCAAAAACATGTAGCAGAATACATACAGTAAGGGAAAAAAGTATTTGACCCCCCGCTGATTTTGTACGTTTGCCCACTGACAAAGTCTATAATTTTAATGGTTGGTTTATTTTAACAGTGAGAGACAGAACAACAAAAATATCCAGAAAAACGCATTTCAAAAAAGTTATAAATTGATTTGCATTTTAATGAGTGAAATAAGTATTTGACCTCTTATCAATTAGTAAGATTTATGGCTCCCAGGTGTCTTCTATACAGGTAACAAGCTGAGATTAGGAGCACTCTCTTTAATAGAGTACTCCTAATCTCAGCTTATTACCTGTATAGAAGACACCTGTCCACAGAAACAATCAATCAATCAGATTCCAAGCTCTCCACCATGACCAAGACCAAAGAGCAGTCCAAGGATGTCAGGAACAAGATTGTAGACCTACACAAGGCTGGAATAGGCCATCGCCAAGCGTGAGAGGGTGACAACAGTTGGTGCGATTATTCGCAAATGGAAGAAACATAAAATAGCTGTCAATCTATCTCGGTCTGGGGCTCCATGCAAGGTCTCACCTCGTGGAGTTTCAATGATCATGAGAACGGTGAGGAATCAGCCCAGAACTACACAGAGGAATCTTGTCAATGATCTCGAGGCAGCTGGGACCATCGTCACCAAGAAAACAATTGGTAAGAAACTACACTGTGAAGGACTGAAACCCTGCAGCACCTGTAAGGTACCTCTGCTCAGTAAAGCACATGTACAGCCCATCTGAAGTTTGCTAATGAACATCTGAATGATTCAGAGGAGAACTGAGTGAAGTGCTGTGGTCAGATGAGAACAAAATCAAGCTCTTTGGCATCACCACAACTCGCTGTGTTTGGAGGAGGCGGAATACTGCCTATGACCACAAGAACACCATCCCCACCGTCAAACATGGAGGTAGAAACATTATGCTTTGGGAGTGTTTTTCTGCTAAGGGGACAGGACAACTTTACTGCATCAAAGGGAAGATGGACGGGGCCATGTACCATCAAATCTTGGGAGAGAACCTCCTTCCCTCAGCCAGGGCATTGAAAATGGGTTGTGGATGGATATTCCAGCATGACAATGACCCAAAATACACGGCCAAGGCAACAAAGGAGTGGCTCAAGAAGAAGCACATTAAGGTCCTGGAGTGGCCTGTCCAGTCTCCAGACCTTAATCCCATAGAAAATATGTGGAGGGAGCTGAAGGTTCAAGTTACCAAACATCAACCTCGAAACCTTAATGACTTGGAGAGGATCTGCAAAGTGGAGTGGGACAAAATCCCTCCTGAGATGTGCAAACCTGGTGGCCAACTACAAGAAACGTCTGACCTCTGTGATTGCCAACAAGGGTTTTACCACCAAGTACTAAGTCATGTTTTGCGAAGGGGTCAAATACTTATTTCACTCATTAAAATGCAAATCAATTTATAGCTTTTTTGGAATGTTTTTTTTCTGGATATTTTTGTTATTCTGTCTCTCACTGATAAAATAAACCGACTATTAAAATTATAGACTGAGCATTCCTTTGTCAGTGGGCAAACATACAAAATAAAGAGGGGATCAAATACTTTTTTTTCCCTCACTGTATCTGCCTAAATTGATGAATAAATTAGATTTTTTACATTTTTTTATTGGGTATGTTTTATAGCAAAGTAAAAATATTTAGTTTTTTTCAAAATTGTAGGCCTTTTTTTGTTTATAGCACAAAAAATAAAAAATAAAAACGCAGAGGTGATCAAATACCACCAAAAGAAAGCTCTATTTGTGGGAAAAAAAGGACATCAATTTTATTTGGGTACAGCGTCGCACGACCGTGCAATTGTCAGTTAAAGCAAAGTAGTACCGTAGCACAAAAATGGCCTGGTCATTAAGGTGGTAAAACTTTCTGGTCCTTAACCACTTCAGCCCCGGAAGGATTTCACACTTTAGGACCAGAGCACTTTTTGCGATTCGGCACTGCGTCGCTTTAACTGACAATAGCGCGGTCGTGCGACGTTGTACCCAAACAAAATTTGCGTCCTTTTTTTCCCACAAATAGAGCTTTCTTTTGGTGGTATTTGATCACCTCTGCGTCATTTCTGATTGCCGCTATAAACAAAAGAAGAGCGACAATTTTGCAAAAAAACCCCAAATTTCTTACTTTTTGCTAAAATACAAATCCAAAAAAAAAAATACAAAAAAACATTTTTTTTCATCAGTTTTAGTCGATTTATATTCTTCCTCATATTTGTGATAAAAAAAATCGCAATCGGCGTTGATTGATTGGTTTGCGCAAAAGTGGCCACGTTTACGGATGATGAGAATCCATTTTTGGGGTTTTTATTTATTTTATTTTTTTTACTAGTAATGGCGGCGATCTGCGATTTTTAGCAGTACTGCGATATTGGGGCAGACATGTTGGACCATTTTGACACTTTTTTGGGACCATTGGCATTTATACAGCGATCAGTGCTATAAAAATGCACTGATTACTGTGTAAATGGCATTGGCAGTGAAGGGGTTAACCTGCAGGGGGCGCTCTAAGGGTTAACTGTGTTCCCTGGGCGTGTTCTAACTGTGTGTGGGCTGCCCTAGCAGGGGAAGGGAAGTGATCACAGCTTCCATGTAGAGGAAGGCTGTGATCACAGCCCTTCCCCCTCTCACAGAACAGAGATCCGTGTTTACTTACACGGACTTCCTTTCTTTCAGTGCGGGGGGCATCGCGGGTAGCCGGCGGTGATCGAGTCCGCCGCACCTGCTCACTGGCCCTCCCCGAACACAGTGAGCGCGCGGGCGCGCCTCCGGCGGCACGCGCGCGCTCACAGTGAGCGATCCCGCAGCCACCGTCGTATGACGGCGGTTTGCGATATCGAGCCACTTTGTCGCCGTCGCCTGCGGTTGACGGTCGGCAAGTGGTTAAAGGAGTTGTAAAGGCAGAAGGTTTTTTTATCTTAATGCATTCTATGCATTAAGATACCAAACCTTCTGTGTGTGGCAGCCTCCCCAACACCCCTTTAATTACTTACCCAAGTCCCATCTCTCTCCAGCGATGCCCACGAATGTCTAAGCCGCCCGGGACACTCCTCCTGATTGGCTGGGACACAGCAGTGGCGCCACTGGCGCCTGTGGCTGTCAAAGACAGTCAGCCAATCAGAGGAGAGAGAGGGCGGGGCCAGGTCAGGGCTCAGTGTCTGAATGGATACACGGAGCTATGACTCAGCTTGGGTGCCCCCATAAAAAGCTGCTGGCTGAGGGGACACTCCATAGTAGGGAGGAGCCAGGAGCACTGAAAAGGGACCCGAGAAGAGGAGGATCTGGGCTGTTCTGTGCAAACCCACTGCACAGAGGAGGTAAGTGTAACATGTCTGTTGTTTTTTTGTTTTAAAAAAAAGACTTTACAATCACTTAAATTTTTTTTTACATTTTTATCAGTTACTTCCTGGTCTCTTGCCTAGGCAAAGGGTGTTCATTCATCCCAGGAGTCTTCAGGAGGGGAGGGGAGGGGAGGAGAGGTTTTCTCAGCTAAGCACACCCTCCTGCACACATGCTTGAGTTAAGAGCAGATGGATTCCAGGAAGCATTTACTTCCTGGAATCCATCTGCCCTTACTCAAGATGGCCATAACCAGAAATGCTAGGGGGGGTTTAAAGTGATTTCTCAACAAAATAAAGCATGGAGACAATGGTAGATGAGAGAGTTTACTTTGAATAGTAAACATTAAATTAAATCGTGTTTTTGGTTTGTGGTGCCCAAATGCCTTGTAGTTCTGCTTTAAATAGAAGATTTCACCCAGCGAAAGCCGACTTCCCTTTAAATCTTGGTGTTGCCATCATTAAACAGCCAAACTTTTTTTTTTTTTTTAATTTCCCTTGATTCCCACCATTATTTCTGTTTTCTAAACTCCTTCTTTCCCAAAGGCGCCCCCACCCCCCCCAGTTAATGGGGCAAGACTCTGATAACGTATGGTTAATGAAGCAGTTGAAACAATTGACACTGCATGGTGTTCTGCGCTCCGCTCCTTGTCCATTAACCCATTCACGGCTGAATCTCACTGGAACTTCGTGCCTCCCACCCATCCACATTGCAGCAAGAAGAAATAAGGCGTCTCAAACCTACTCAGCCTGATTTTAAGCCATTCGGAAAAAAATGGACTATTTTCAAATATGCGGTGATAAATCTCGCCGTGTCTCCATATTGCGGCACCGCACTGAAAGTTACTGCCGGCCTCTCCTGGAGGGGCCATCACTTTGTCATAATCATTATGCAGTACCCAGCCAGGGGAGCCCTGCAAGTCCTCCGCTAAAGCTTCAAATATTTACAGTGCCGTTCCGAGAGTATTTCTCCTCGCCAACCCGTCCCCGAAGACTTTCCCAGGCCGGTGGAGCCAAAACTCAAGGGGGATAAATCTTTTCATTACGATAAAAAGAGGTTTATGGGTACGCGGCATTCGCGGCAACATCTCATCTGTGTCGCGGCTCACACAAGGACGGCTAAAAAGGGATATTAAGGACGAGTTCTGAATACAATCTTCACCGGCTTGGAGAAGGGTCCATCTCTTTATTTTCTCTACGGTTTAACCATTTGACCCCCTTCCTGACCAGGCCGTTTTTTGCGATACGGCACTGCATCACTTTAACTGACAATTGCGCGGTCGTGTGACGCTGTCCCAAATAAAATTGATGTCCTTTTTCCTCTACAAATAAAGCTTTCTATTGGTGGTATTTGATCACCTCTGCCATTTTTATTTTTTGCGCTATAAACAAAAAAAAAGGCGACAATTTTGATTAAAAAAAACAATATTTTTTACTTTACGCTAGAAAACATCCAATAAAAAAAATTGAAAAAAAATCGAATTTCTTTATCAGTTTAGGCCAATATGTATTCTGCTATTATTATAGACTGATCATTTCTTGGTCAGTGGGCAAACGTCCAAAATCAGCAGGGGGTCAAATACTTTTTTTCCTCACTGTATGTATTCTGCTACATATTTTTGGTAAAAAAAAATCCCAATAAGAGTATATTGATTGGTTTGCGCAAAAGTTATAGCGTCTACAAACAATGGGATATTTTTATTTAACCACTTGACAACTGGGCACTTAAACCCCCTTAACAACCAGACCAATTTTCAGCTTTCAGCGCTCTCACACTTTGAATGACAATTACTCAGTCATGCAACACTGCACCCATATGAAATTTGCGTCCTTTTTTTCACACAAATAGAGCTTTCTTTTGGTGGTATTTAATCATCTCTGAGTTTTTTATTTTTTGCGCTATAATTAAAAAAAGACCGAAAATTTTGTAAAAAAATGAATTTTTCTTCGTTTCTGTTATAAAATTTTGCAAATTAGTAATTTTTCTTCATAAATTTTGGCCAAAATTTATACTGCTACCTATCTTTGGTAAAAAAAAAATAATTAGTGGATATTATTTGGTCTTTGTGAAAGTTATAGAGTCTACAAGTTATGGTGCCAATCACTGAAAAT
>BLSH010071284.1:933297-945454 GCA_018402905.1 Glandirana rugosa | reverse complement strand
TAAACATGAGCCTTAGAAATTCAACAGACCTTTTACCTTACTATACCACGGACCTGTCACTGGACCCCACCCGGCACCAGTGTTTCCAGTCATACGGAATTCCCCCGTTTTTACTTGTCTATCCTACACTCTTCATACGGAAATTCTACCGTTTATATATTGCAATTTAGGTGGTTGGCTCGCTTTCAGGGAACTGTAATGCTGTTGTCCAAGACCTTATTGGATCGTATCGTTCTCCTGGAGATGGAGGACCAATGGATGACTACACACAGCCCTGAAGGACGACACCTTGGCGGCTCCGGCGCGGTTAGGATTCCTCACTGGGCACGGCTCGGTTGGTGGATTTAACGTTATATATTTGCCATCTTAAAGGCATACTTCTCACATCCTATCTGTTCATTTTTGCCCCCTTAAGGCATACTGACCTTTGTGACCACGGCCCACCCCAGGTCACTGTCCAGGCACCATATCATTCCATTTTCCAGACAACTTAAAGATTCCGAGTACAAATTGTAAGGCTGACCGCAGGTCAGCCTGTATTTGTAGGAGGAGTCTGGGTCATTTATAACCCAGCCTCCTCCTACTTGCTTGCTCTGTTTTCCTGGGGAAGTTTCCCCACCCTCCCGTCCCCTATTTTATGGTTCTCATTCACTATCTTCCTAATTGGGTATGCCCCCTTAAGGCATACTGACCTTTGTGACCATGGCACACCCCAGGTCACTGTCCAGGCACCATATCATTCCATTTTCCAGACAACTTAAAGATTCCGAGTACAAATTATATTTACTTGTTTTAACCACCTCAATACTGGGCACTTTCACCACCTTTCTGCCCAGGCCAATTTTCAGCTTTCAGTGCTGTTGCACTTTGAATGAGAATTGCGCGGTCATGCTACACTGTATCCAAACAAAGTTTTTATCATTTTATTCACACAAATAGAGCTTTCTTTTGATAGTATTTAATCACTGCTGGGTTATATTTATTTTTTTGCTAAACCAACGAAAAAAGGCTGAACATTTTTGAAAAAAAAAAATTTTTTTTTCATAGTTTGTTATAAAATTTTGCAAACATGTAATTTTTCTGATTGGTGCTAATGAGGCTGCACTGACACTGATGAGGTGGCACTGGTGGGCACTGAGGATGCTGCACTGTTGGGCTCCGATAGGCAGCACTGAGAGGCTACACTGATAGGCAGCACTTATAGGCGGCACTGATAGGCACTGGTAGGTGGCACTGATGGGCACTGTTGGCTCTGCATTGATAATCAGTGCCGATGTCCCTTGAACACAAGCCAGTTAACGGCTCGCTTTTTCTCTCCTCGTGCTGTTAGCGTACGGAAAGAAATGCCGATAACAAGCTTGTGTTTACAACCGTGATCAGCTGTCACTTCGGACACTGCTGATCACGTTGTAAAGGGTCGATGTGATCGCCGCTTTACCCTGATCTGTGATCAGCTGAGTCCGAAGTAAAAACCTATCTTTTTTAGTTTTGGTCAGAAAATTTTGTAAATAAGTAATTTTTCTCCTTCACTAATGGGCATTGATAGGCTGCACTGATGAGGCGGCGCTGATGGGCACTGGTGGGCACTGATATAGGTTGCACTGATGGGCACTGGTGAGGTGGCGCTGCAGGAGGTACTAATATGCAGCACTGATGAGCACTGATAGGTGGAACTGATATGTAGCTCTGATAGGTGGCACTGATGGGCACTGATAGGTGGCACTGATGGGCAAAGATAGGTGGCATGGATGGGTGGCCCTGATGGGCAATACTGATGGGAACTGAAAGGCAGCACTGATGGGCACAAATTGGCTTCATTTATGGGCACTGTTGTGGCTGCATTGTAATCAGGGCACTGATGATCAGTGCCCTAATTACCTATACACGACCCCTCTGAGGAAATGTAGCTGATTGGCTCTCCTTTCCTCACACTCTGTGAGTGTGAGGCGAGGAGAACTGATAAACGGCATCTCCTTGTTTATATGTGATCAGATGTGATTGGACACAGCCAATCACATGGGTACAGAGTCGCAGTCAGGGACACATTGCGCATGCGATCGCCATGCTGAGCACCCCCGCGGGGGTGTGATCACGGCTAAACTTGGCACCACCATGTGATGTTGTCCCAGAACAAGAGGATCCCCGCTCCGCCGTCATTTGTCTATACAGCAAGTGGAAGACAGTTAAACCTTTTTTTTTTTTTTTTTTTTTAATTTCTTCAGTTATTTCCCAGTTTCTCCCCCAAAATGATGTCACGAGTCTTCATGAGCATTTTTATTTCTTGCATCTGGAGGAAGGGCTTTCTCAGTTAAACACACCCTTCTGTCTGCACGCCTGAGCTAAAGGCAGATGGATTCCAGGAAGTAAATGCTACATGAATCATTTGCCCTCACTCAAGATGGCTGCAGCTAGAAATTCTAGGTGGATATTTTTCACAGTGATTACTCAACAAAACAAAGCATGGAGACATTAATGAATATGTTTGAATATGTGTGGAATGAATGAGTTTCCTTTCAATATTGAAAATGTGTTACATTTTTATTATGTTGAATAAAACTTTCTTGATTCCAAAAAGAAAAAGTTAAATTGAGTTTGTAGTGCTCAGCTCAGAGTTTAGTTCCACTTTGAAAAAAATAGCCCTTCAGCACCTTAACCACTTCAGCCCCGGAAGGACTTCACACTTAACTGACAGTGTGACCGTGCGACGTTGTACCCAAATGAAATTTGTGTCCTTTTTTCCCCACAAATAGAGCTTTCTTTTGGTGGTATTTGATCACCTCCGCATCATTTCTGATCACCGCTATAAATAAAAAAAGAGCGACAATTTTGCAAGAAAAACAATTTTTCTTACTTTTTGCTAAAATACAAATCCTAAAAAAACATTGTTTTTCATCGGTTTTGGCCGATTTATATTCTTCCTCATATTTTTGGTTAAAAAAAAATTGCATAATTGCAAAATTCCCTTGCATTTTATACCCATTGAAGTGACTGGCCTCAGGTGATAACCAGAGATAAGAATAAGTCCTTCTACTTAAGTTGTACCTGCTTATCTGTGGCACTCTCTCCTCTACAGCTTTTGAAAGTTCAGAATTAATTTGGCTTGTCTGAGCTTTCAGAAAGTGGGGGGTGGAGAGTTAAAATTACACCCTGCCAAGTTTAATGAGAGCTGATTGAAGGGAAGGGAAGCCCCCCCTTCACACAGCACACAGAAAAAGAACTGAGCTATCAATCACAGGATGTGAGCTGGAGCTCCCTCCTCTGTCACCTTTGTTGTCTTGGTGTCAGGAAAACTTGTCAAAAGTGACTCATGCTGATAGAAGAGGAAGGAGGCAGCAGACAGAAATTACACTTTGTGCTCTGGATTGAGACAAGCACACACTATAGAGTAGGGTTGCCAACCGTCTGGGATTCACCCGGACAGTCCGGGTTTTGACTCATGTGTCCAGGTTTCAGACTGCCTGAAAGCTGGACACAATATTCATAATGTATTGTGGATCCACAGGTAATCAAGTACCACAACCGCCAAGCGCATAGAGGTGCACGCGGGCCCCATCCCCATACACGCACAAGGGAGGAGAGAGGGCTTGATCTACTCCTCCTACTCTCACCCCCTACCCATCTGTCTGCCCATGCTCCAATGTTCCGACATTCTGTTCCTCAGAAAAGGGATGTGTGGGCTGGAAATTTGAAGCTCAGCAACTGGCAGTGCCTCCGAGTGAGTATGCTAAGGTAAGAGAAACAAAGGGGTGCCCTGTGGACTCTGACATAAAGAGGGCTTTGGGAACCCTAATTTAAGGTGGAATGCTGGAAACTCTGTGGGAGTGGAAGGTTTGGTGAGCAGAAACCCCCTTACATCAGAGTTCTGCTTTACATCAAAGTCCACAGTATTCCTCCTTAAAATGTTTTTGCCGTGCGCCACTAAAGTGTTCAGGTTTGGCTTGAAGAAAAGGTGGCAACCCTTCTATAGAGGTATATGCTTTGTTCCTATTTTATGTCTGAGGTTTACAACCACATTAAGCCCCCCGACTCCTCACCTGTTATAAAGACTTGTCTTTGACTTACATACATACCTGTCCAGTAGATCCAGCTTTAGCCTCCTCTATTTAGGTGTTACAGCCCAGGCCACCATCTTGGCTCTACTCAGTGACCGTGAGCCAACTGTCTCTTTTGGCTTCTGAAACTCAGTGCCAACTCTGCCCAAGGATGCTTCTACTCCAGAAGTCTCCTAG
Source organism: Glandirana rugosa (assembly GCA_018402905.1). Taxonomy (NCBI): domain Eukaryota; kingdom Metazoa; phylum Chordata; class Amphibia; order Anura; family Ranidae; genus Glandirana; species Glandirana rugosa. Next base: position 941,225 of record BLSH010071284.1, on the reverse strand, counting down.
GATATGTAATGGAGAGAAGGGCCTAGGTGAGAATGGATATGGGGCTGAAAAGCATCTCTGGCTGCAATACTCACCTCCCCTCCTGCACACTTAAAGAGGAACTTCACTCCCACCCCCTTACCGGTTGTGGTGGCTTAATTTGGATTCACAAACTCAGGCGTTGCCCTGATACAGTCCATTGTTTAGGTGCTACAGCCCAGGTCCTCCACCACCATCTTTGTCCTCCTCATTGATCGTGAGCTGGCTGCCTCTTCCAGGTTCTGGAAGCCAGTCGCCAATAATGTGCGCCAGTTCTGCCCTTGGCCACCATGTTTCCCCCCCCTCAAAATGCCTTGACAGATGGGTGTCAGCCTGGAGGAGTGAATTTTCTGAGGCCGTCTGCAATTGCAGGAAGACCACCCTAAGTAATGCCCACATATGATGCATAGCCAAATAAAAAAAAGTGAAATCCAATGAAATGAAAGGGGTGGGCCAGGAACAATCAGGCCGGGGAGGAAAAGTAGTAGATGATGCTGGAAGCCCTCCGGTCAGGAAATGATGCTGGCTGGGACTTGCTGCAGCTTCTAATCTACATTGTGAGTGGCTCACAGTGTGCAGTGAAATCAGAGTAAGAGATTTCAGCACAGAAGGAAACTGTTCAACTGTGCAAGACTGAAGCTGGGGTTCCGTTAGGCCACCCCTATGTCCTCAGGCTATGATGAGACTGTGAAATAGACATATGCGGTACTGTTCCGAAAGGAAATTTGGACCAATTTTTCATTATTCAGGAATTTGGATGTATCCGAATTACAATAGTAACAAATTTGAACAAATCCGAAATAACGAAACAAAATTTTGGATGACATTCTAATTCAAAATAAATATGAAATGTTTTCGAATTTAATTTGAATTCAAATCGATTTTGAATTTGATTCAAATTTGAATTTACAAATTGAATAAAATAGAATAGAAAAAAAAGGAGGAGAATAGAATAGAAAAGAAAAGAATGGAGTAAAATTGAACAAAATAGAAAATAAAAGCATAAATAAAGGAATAGAATATAAAAGAATAAAATAAAACAAACAGAATATAACCATCTTCTGAAATTCAAATTTCAAATAGAATAAATTCAAAAAATAGAATAGAATAAAATAGAATCTAACCATCTTCAGAAATTTGAATAGAATAAATTCAGATTTGAATGGAATATATTTGAATTGGAATAGAATAGAAAATAAAAGAATAGAACAGAACTCAAAAGAATCAAATAGAATAATATAGAAAGAATATAACCATTTCCCAAAATTTGAATAGATTATGATAAAAAAAAGACTAGAAGAGATTAGAATGGAAAAATACAATTGAATAGAATGAAATAGAAAGAATATAACCAGTTCCCAAAATTTTGAATTTCGAAATAGAATAAATTTGAATAAAATAGAAAAGAAAAGAACGGAAAATAAAATAATAGATTAGAATAGAAAAGAATAGAATATAATAGAAAAAAATAATAGAATATAATAAAATAGAAAGAATATAACCATTTTCTTAAATTCAAACAGAATAGAAAATAATAGATTATTATGATATAGAATAATAGAATATAATAGAAAATAAAAGAATAGAATAGCATAAAAAATAGAATGAAATTATGAAATAGAAAGAGTATAACCATTTCCCAAAATTTGAATAGAATAGAAAATAGCGGTTTATTCAGGATTACAAATCAACTGGGGTAAATCGCAGATTCTACCAATGGACAGCAAGGCACGGGCAGTTGCTGACCCCACTCTACCCTTACAATGGGCATACAAGATTAGATACCTAGGTATAGACATATCCCCTAACACTTCAGATTACTGCACCCTTAATTTAGTACCTTTAATGGACAATATGAAAACTAAACTGAAAGCATGGTCAACCCTTCCCCTGTCCCTCATAAGGCGCATTAACCTCTTTAAAATGAAGTTGCTACCCGGCTTTCTCTATGTGCTCCGGCATGCGCCGGAGTGGATCCCCAAAAAATTATTCAAATCAATCAACTCCAACCTGATTGCCTTTCTTTGGGGCTCATTGCAACCAAGGTTTAAACTGACAGTCCTACAACGCCCATGGTTACAGGGAGGACTGGCTTGTCCAGACCTCCACAAATATTTTCTGGCAGCCCTGCTCACTCATGCCCACAACTGGTTCCTACAGGATAGGACGAATGCAGCGGTGGCACTGGAGGCCGCATATGTGGGCTCTTTTGAGGCCCTCAAAAATCTATTGTACAGGAACACTGTGGCTCCCCAAGCCTCAACCACAGCCATGAGAGCAGTGCTGAGGGCCTGGTCATCGGCTCAGGCTCTTAGACCTGGTCCTTCCGGCCACCACTCACCACACACTCCTCTCTGGCACAATCCAACACTATCGGAGTTTGCCACCGTACCGACCCGCAGATTTGGGCAGTGAAGGGCATAAAGTACCTTGAACAGCTCTGCTCTGCGGGGGAGTTGAAGTCCTTCGACGCCCTAAAATCACAGTTTGACCTTTCCAATACCTACTTTTTTAGATTCCTCCAGCTGAGACATGCCTTTCGCACACAGTTTAAGCACCAGCCCGTAGCCTTCTATACCTCAGCTCTAGAAGACACGATTAGAGATGATACCCTCACTAAACCCCTTTCTAGCATCTACAAGACTATGGCCCCCTCAGTTCACAGTGGACTAGAGTCCCTCAGAGATAGATGGGTGCTGGATGCCCCTGAGCTAGATAATGAGGACTGGGAAGAAATGTGGGAAGGCCCCTTCCTCCAGATGGTATCTGTGAAAGATAGACTGATCCAGTTTAAAATCCTACAAAGGATCTATTTAACACCGGCACGTCTACACAGAATATATCCCGCTGTCCCGGCTGGGTGCTGGAGGTGCGTGGCGGACTCGACAGACTTTCTCCACATTTTTGGACATGGCCCAATATACAACCCTTCTGGGCGGGGGTGGCTTTGGCCATACAATCCGTGACCACTATTCAAATTCCCCAGACGGTGGGGGTCTGCCTGCTGGGTCTGGTGGGCGCCCTGGCACACACCCGGGCCTCTAGAACGTTGATAGGGTTGCTCCTGTTCTATGCCAGGAAAGACATCCTCCTACACTGGAAATCCCCGTCAGCTCCAACCCTGGCATCCTGGAAAAAATTAATTAATGTTAACCTGCCGCTATACAAGGCTACCTACTTGGCGAGAGGATGCCCAAAAAAATTTCATAAAGTTTGGGACATTTGGGTGGAGGACCTGTCTACAATTCTGATCCCGAATCCTCCAACTAGTCCAGGGCAAAGTAGGGGTAGAGATACGTGTAAAGAGCATGACAAACCAATGCCCACCCCATATACTATGTAAAGGGGTCTCTCTCCTGAACGATGACCGAAGTGCCCTGTGGATGGCTGCTGCCTATACTTTCCGAAAATTCAAGTGCCTACTGGAGCGATGAGTGTTGTTAGTATAGAGGTTGTGGTTAGATTGTTGTGATGTGTTAACCCGAGCCTGGGTATGCCCGATAGGCTCTGTTTTGTAACTAAAGTGAAAATCAATAAAAAGAATTAAAAAAAAAAAAATAGAAAATAAAAGAATAGAATAAAATAAAAAGAATATAACCATCTTCCAAAATTCGAATTTCAAATAGAATAAATTCAACTGGAATTTGTTTCAAGTTTTATTTGAGTTTTTATTTAATTGAGTTCAATTCGACTGAACTCGGAAAATTTGAATCAAATTCGAAAGACAAATTTAGCAAATTTAACTAGGCAAATTTATGTAAATAACGAATCGAAACAAATGTTTTCATTTTGCACAAGTCTAGAGGGAAGGATCAGCAGAAGACAGATTAGCCTCTCCCTCTTCTCTCTCCTCCTACCAGCATGTTCCCTGTCAGCTGATTGGCTCCTAGTGCTGCCATTCCCTCGCTGCACAGAATTCTACTGAAAAGTAATTCTAGCTCAAGAGTCAGCTTATCTCGCCGGTTGCATTTAATGGATCATTTCATGAAGATGTAATTGCGCTCACTTGTATGTTTTAGATCTGCCTGGAGTTCAGCTTTAATTACAGGTAATGAGGTTCTCTTGAAAAGTAAAAAGAGAGAGGTAAGTGAAAAGTTCTTGACCCTCTCAGGAATAATTATCATCAGGTAAGAGGCGGCGTGACCCGCTGGCTGGTCAATAACGCCCGGCGCGGATTGGAAGCACGGACGGCTCTGATTAGTGAGACGCACAACCCAGGTCCCTAAATCATCTCAATTATATGGAGTATTAATCCCATTCAGGAAGAGAGAATCAATACATAGCTCGCCGGGGACCGGGATGTAATTAATGAGGTTTTTTACTCTGATTAATATTTGTTTAAAGGGATATATCATTTAAAAAGGGTTTTATAGAGAGCTGGAGGAATATTTCAAAGGGACAAAGAGGCGTTCCACCAAGAGATCGGGTAGTAATATGAATTTTAATGCGGGTGTTCAGGAAATGTAAAGTCCTCATTGCTTCCATTAGATAATGAGATCTGCCTAATATACAGCGAGGGAAAAAAGTATTTGATCTCCTGCTGATTTTGTGCGTTTGCCCACTGACAAAGAAATGATCAGCCTATAATTTTAATGGTCGATTTGTTTTATCAGTGAGAGACAGAATAACAACAAAAATATCCAGAAAAACGCAATTCAAAAAAGTTATAAATTGATTTGCATTTTAATGAGTGAACAGGGCCGGCTCTACCACTAGGCGGAGTAGGCAGCCGCCTAGGGCGCACTTATGCCCAGGGCGCCAAGCCCCTGTCCATATACTACCCCAGCCTGTCCATATACCTGCGGACCATGGCTGGCATGAGGAAGCGAGCCAATGCTGCCATTATTTGACTTTAGGCTGGGTCCAGAGGCACAGGTGCAGGCCTGTGGACCACGGCTTAAAAAAATATGAAGAGAGGCGCTGCAAAAATCTCCACCTCCGCCACCTCCATCGTATACATGGACAGGGCAAAGGGGTGGAGTCAGGGGTGGAGCCAAAGGGGCGGCAAAATGATGTTTCGCCTAGGGTGCCAAAAATCCTTGCACCAGCCCTGTGAGTGAAATAAATATTTGACCCCTTCGCAAAACATGACTTAGTACTTGGTGGCAAAACCCTTGTTGGCAATCGCAGATGGCAGACATTTCTTGTAGTTGCCCCCCAGGTTTGCACATCTCAGGAGGGATTTTGTCCCACTCCTCTTTGCAGATCCTCTCCAAGTCCTTACGTTTTTGAGGCTGATGTTTGGTAACTCAAACCTTCAGCTCCCTCCACATTATTTCTATGGGATTAGGGTCCGGAGACTGGATAGGCTACTCCAAGGACTCCTTAATGTGCTTTTTTGCTTTCTTAGGCCACGCCTTTTTGCCTTGGCCATGTGTTTTGGGTCATTGTTATGTCGGAATACCCATCCACGACCCATTTTCAATGCCCTGGCTGAGGGAAGGAGGTTCTCACCCAAGATTTGTTTTGAGGCTGATGTTTGGTTACTCGAACCTTCAGCTCCCTCCACATATTTTCTATGGGATTAAGGTCTGGAGACAGGCTAGACTCCACCAAGACCTTAATGTGCTTCTTCTTGAGCCACTTCTTTGTTGCCTTGGCTGTGTGTTTTGGGTCATTGTCATGCTGGAATATCCATCCACGACCCATTTTCAATGCCCTGGCTAAAGGAAGGAGGTTCTCACCCAAGATTTGATGGTACACGGCACCGTCCATCGTCCCTTTGATGCGGTAAATTTGTCCTGTCCCCTTAGCAGAAAAATACCCTCAAAGTATAATGTTTCTATCTCCATGTTTAATGGTGGGGATGGTGTTCTTGGCGTCATAGGCAGCATTCCTCCTCCTCCAAACACAGTGAGTTGAGTTGATGCCAAAGAGCTCGATTTTGGTCTCATCTGACCACAACAAGATTAGTTTTGAGGCTGATGTTTGGTAACTCGAATTTTCAGCTCCCTCCACATATTTTCTATGAGATTAAGGTCTGGAGACTGGCTAGGCTCCTTCAAGACCTTAATGTGCTTCTTCTTGAGCCACTTCTTTGTTGCCTTGGCTGCGTGTTTTGGGTCATTGTCATGCTGGAATACCCATCCATGACTCATTTATTTTCAATGCCCTGGCTGAAGGAAGGAGGTTCTCACCCAAGATTTGATGTTACATGGCCCTGTTCATCGTCCCTTTGATGCGATAACGTTGTCCTGTCCCCTTAGCAGAAAAACACCACCCAAAGCATAATGTTTCCACCTTCATGTTTGACGGTGAGGATGGTGTTCTTGGGGTCATAGGCAGCATTCCTCCTCCAAACACGGGGAGTTGAGTTAATGCCAAAGAGCTCGATTTTGGTCTCATCTGACCACAGCACTTTCACTCAGTTCTCCTCTGAATCATTCAGATGTTCATTAGCAAACTTCAGACGGGCTGTACATGGCTTTCTTCAGCAGGGGGACCTTGGGGGCACTGCAGGATTTCAGTCCTTCACGGTGTAGTTTGTTACCAATTGTTTTCTTGGTGACTATGGTCCCAGGTGCCTTGAAATCATTGACAAGATTCTCCCGTGTAGTTCTGGGCTGATTCATCACTGCTTTCATGATCATTGAAACTCCTCTAGGTGAGATCTTGCATGGAGCCCCAGACCGAGGGAGATTGACAGTTATTTTGTGTCTCTTTCATTTGTGAATAATCGCACCAACTGTTGTCACCCTCTCACCAAGCTGCTTGGCGATTGTCTTGTAGCCCATTCCAACCTTGTATAGGTCTACAATTTTGTCCCTGACATCCATGGAAAGCTCTTTGGTTTTGACCATGGTGGAGAGATTGGAATCAAATTGATTGCTTCTGTGGACAGGTGTCTTTTATACAGGTAACAAGCTCAGATTAGGAGCACTCCCTTTAAGAGAGTGCTCCTAATCTCAGCTCATTACCTGTATAGAAGACACCTGGGAGCCATAAATCTTGCTGATTGATAGGGGATCCAATACTTATTTCACTCATTAAAATGTAAATCAATTTATAACTTTTTTGAAATGCATTTTTCTGGATATTTTTGTTGTTATTCTGTCTCTCACTATTAAAATAAACCGACCATTAAAATTATAGACTGATCATTTCTTTGTTAGTGGGCAAACGTACAAAATCAGCAGGGGGTCAAACACGTTTTTTCTCTCACTGTATAACATTAGTTATTGGTAATGCTTAAAAGGTTAAATTAACCACTTGCTTACTGGGCACTTAAACCCCCCTCCTGCCCAGACCAATTTTCAGCTTTCAGCGCTCTCACACTTTGAATGACAATTACTCAGTCATGCAACACTGTACCCATATGAAATTTGCGTCCTTTTTTTCACACAAATAGAGCTTTCTTTTGATGGTATTTAATCACCGCTGGGTTTTTTATTTTTTGCGCTATAATTAAAAAAAGACCGAACATTTTGAAAAAAAACGCATTTTTCTTAGTTTTTGTTATACAATTTTGCAAATTAGTAATTTATCTTCAGAAATTTTGGCCAAAATTTATAATGTTACATATCTTTGGTAAAAAATAACCCAAATTGGTGTATATTATTTGGTCTGTGTGAAAGTTAGAGGGTCTACAACCTATGGTGCAAATCACTGAAAATTGATCACACCTGATGTACTGACGGCCTCATTTCTTGAGACCCTAACAAGCCAGCAAAGTACAAATACCCCCCAAATGACCCCTTTTTGGAAAGAAGACATTCCAAGGTATCTAGTAAGTGGCATAGTGAGTTTTATGAAGTTGTCATTTTTGCCCACAATTCTTTGCAAAATGAAGATTTATTTTTTTTTTTTCTCAACAAAATTATCATTGTAACAGGTTATTTCTCTCACATGGCATATGCATACCTCAAATTAGTCATGTAGTCCACACTAGTTAAAAGTCACTAAACGTGGTA
>BLSH010071284.1:920329-930655 GCA_018402905.1 Glandirana rugosa | reverse complement strand
GGGTTAAGATTTGATAAAAAGACTTAATAAAGGTGTTAATAAATGGGGGCTGGTTGTATATACACATCTACTTAGGGACCATTTTAAATCTCCTTCCGACCCATATTTTGTTATATAGGGGTCATTTTCCCGGGCGATACCTCACTTCCAGATGTTTAATACGCTGGCCTGGTGCCCTATACACATGTCGAAGTTCCAGATGCTTCCCTTCCTGAGGGTCGACTTAGGGGGATTGACGGGTCTTATAAATCCACGTTCGCCGTTTTATCAAACCGTTAATTAAGTTTTATACCCAGCCTTCCTCTAAATTTTACCAGGGATTCATCTACACATATATGTTGGTCGGGGGTAAATAATTGTGGAAATAATTCAGAAAAATAGTTTAGAATTGGGCTTATCTTGTAAAGCCGGTCATAATTTGGGGCATTTCGGGGGGGGCACTGGGCATTGTCATTAAAATGAAGAAACCTCATAATCATTGAAAATCTTTTCCTGGACATTACGGAGGAGAAGACCGGCATGTGGTAGATGGGGCGGGTGGACCAGCAGGAGCGGAGTTCATTTTTGCTGTTTAGTCCCATGCAGAACACAAGGCCCAAAAAGATTTTAAATTCATCCACTGTTACATCTCTCCACTCATAGGGACGGGAATAATAAGCGTTTGGATTCTCCTGTATAAATTGCTGTGCATATAGGTTGCACTGGGCAACTATGGACTGCAGCATGTCCGAAGTAAAAACGAAATAAAAAAAATCAATGGGAGAGAAATTTTGTGTGTCCACCTGGACTCCTGGTTGGGCAGTAAAAGGGGGAATCCTTGCTTCTCCTGAATTGGGAGGAAGCCACAAGGGGTGCTGGAGTGAGTAGGGAAGGCCGGCATGAGACCTAACCCTTTGGGGCTGACGTACGGCAGTGCTGGTGGATGGCACTGGGGTGCTGGTGGATGACACTGGGGTGCTGGCGGATAGCACAGCGGTGCTGGTGGATGGCAATGCGGTGCTGGTGGACGGTATTGAATCCTCATCAACGCGCCTTCGTCTGGTGGGTGGACAATATTCCTCATCTGAGTCCAGGTCTAATTCACTACTTGAGACCGGATCGTAGGCCATATCAGACTCCGTCTCAGACTCAGAGGAACTTGCAGGAGAGAGCTCCCCGTTGCTCTCCTCAGCTGCGAGAATATCGTAGGCCTCCTCCAGAGAAAAGGATCTTTTTGCCATTGTTGCAGCACTAGTTGGCACTGATGACACCTATGGCACTAATGAGGTGATGGGCACTGATGTCAGGTGACACTGACGGCAGATCAGATGGCACTGATATGTGGCACTGGTGACAGGTTGGTGGAACTGATATGTGGCACTGATAACAGGTCTGGTGGCAATGACACGTGGCACTGATGACCGGTCAGGTGGCACTGACACGTGGCACTGATGACAGGTCAGGTGACACTGATGAAAGATCAGGTAGCACTGATGATATTTGGCACTGGTGACAGGTTAGGTGGAATTGATATGTGGACTGATGACAGGTCCGGTGGCACTGACACGTGGCACTGATGACAGGTCCTGTGGCACTGACACGTGGCATTGATGACAGGTCAGGTGGCACTGACACGTGGCACTGAGGACAGGTCAGGTGACACTAATGACAGATCAGGTAGCGCTGATGATATGCGGCACTGGTGACAGGTTAGGTGTAACTGATGTGTGGCACTAATGACAGGTCCGGTGGCACTGACACGTGACACTGATGACAGGTCCGGTGGCACTGACACGTGGCACTGATGACAGGTCAGGTGGCACTTTGACAAGTGGCACTGATTGGTGGCACTGACACGTGAACTGATGACAGGTCAGGTGGTACTTTTTATGACACGTGGCACTGATGCTATGTGGCACTGATGCTACGTGGCACTGACTGGTGGCACTGATTGGTGGCACTGACTGGTGGCACTGACTGGTGGCACTGACTGGTGGCACTGGCAGATGGCACTGGCAGAGGCACTGGCAGATGGCACTATGATGTTGGGCACAGGTGAAGTGTTTGATGTACTCACAGTAAACGGCGATCTCTCTCTCCTCACACAGCGGTGTCTGTGTGAGGAGAGAAGGCAGGCAACGAGAGATGATCTCATATGTTTACATTTGAGATCATCTCTCATTGGACCCGCTGTTGATGTGGTAAATGGCCGCTGTGATTGGCCATTTACCACGATCTGTGATTGGCTGTGTCCAAGGGACACAGCGATCACAGAAAATCCGGGCAGCGCGCCCACGATTGCGGGCGGGGGGCGGTTAAAGGGGACGATGTCCATGGACGTCGTCCGGGCATTTCAGATCCGCGCTGGAGCCGTACTTCGGCAATAGCGCGGATCTGGAGGGGTTAAGGATGCCATTTGTCCCTGTTTGATGGGGGACCATCCCCATTTGAGAGGTCCGTTCAATGCAAAAAAAACCCCTGTGCAGCCCCCCTCCCTCCCCTCCTTATATTTACCTGAGCCATATTTCGATCCAGCACTGTGCACAAGAGCATTGGCTCTCTCCCTCCTAACTGGCTCAGAGACAGCAGCCATTGGCTCCCACTGCTGTCAATCACAGCCATTGAGGAGGGAGTGACGGGCGGGGTGGAGCCATGCTCTATGTATCTATGGACACACAGAGCCATATTGGGAGTGAGCATGCACGAGTGCCCTCATAGCAAGCGGCTTGCTATGAAGGGCACTTAGTGGGGAGGAGCACGAAGAGGAGGATCGGGGCTGCTCTGTGCAAAACAACGGAATAGAGCAGGTAAGTATAACAAGTTTGTTGTTGTAAAGTAAAAATATTTCTAAGGTTTAACTTTGGGCTAAGTCCACTTTTTCCAAAATAATAAATGCACCCATATTCTTTTTTTTTTTTTTTTTTCTAAATTGCATTTATTATTTTTTTTTTAACAGAGGAGAGGGAAAAGCCTGTGTATTGCACCTGCCATCAGTGGATGGCAGGTGCAATGCATAGGCTCCCGCAGACTCTTTCTGCAGCTGTTTGTGTGCACAAAGGTACGGACCTTCATTTACATGGCTGCAGTGTAGTTCCAATATGAACTAGGAGTCCCTCTACTGCGGGGGTGAGGAGAATGGAACGTGTTGTTTTTTCATTCAGAACTTCTGAAAAAGTTTTCATACCACTTGACACATTTTATCATTTTACAGCCAAAAACTTAAATGTATTTTATTTCACAGAAGAGCTGTATTTATAATGAGATGAAATTACACACAGGTGGACTTGATTTACTAATTAGGTGACTTCTGAAGGCAATTGGTTGCACTAGATTTCAGTTAGGGGTATCAGAGTAAAAGGGGCTGAATACAAATGCAAGCCACACTTTTCACATATTTATTTGTGAACAATTTTGAAAACCATTTATCATTTTCCTTCCACTTCACAATTATGTGCCACTTTGTGATGGTCTATTACATAAAATCCCAATAAAATACATTTACCTTTTTAGTTATAACAGGACTAAAAGGAAAATTTCAAGGAGTATAAATACTTTTTCAAGACAGCGTAAAACAAGCCATCACTAATCTCTCAAGCCACATGCACTGTGGAGTAATTCATCCTCAAAGATCCCAACAAACACTCTGAAGTCAGATTTAATATGTTTCCAACAGCTTAAGGTCTACCTGTCCACACTATGTAGTTGTGGCAATGCACGATTAAAGAAGTACAGGGAATTTGGCTTCTCTTCTCCTATGGATCACAGAAGTGCAGTTAGTTTTGCAACTGACGTCACAGAGCTGGGGCAAGATGGCGACAATATGATCAGGATCTGCCCACATGTCTGGGTTCTGAGAGCCTGAGCCAGCCCCTCCAGTGAGCGTGGGGAGGGCAAAGCCGAGAGCCAGTGACTGACAGTCATGGAGTCCTGAGAACCGAGCAATCAGCAGTCTTTAATCGCTCGGTTCTCAGTCTTCAAAACGGCAGGGGACCCATTCTGCATCCACTTAGGTAAGTATGATTCTTGAAAAAAAATGCAGAACTTCTCTTTTAACTGTGTTAGTGCTATGCAGCATCCGTAAAGTACAACCAATGGCAACATACATATTTTAGTAAATCCTCATATAAAGACCTGAAAGTTACACATGGTAATAAACATAATAACTGAAATGATTATTTCCCTACCATGTAGCTGTGATTGGGGTCTATAATCCCCTCCATCAGTTTTCTTTAGCTGTATAGTGTAGTGATGATGGGAGGAGTTCTGCAGAGGTCAGATGTTATTTCCTGTCAGTGAAAAAGCTCATCTATCCCACAGACATCCAGACTTCTATGATGCTCAGTCTATTTTACATAACACACACCCATCCACCAATCAATAGCTGAGTGTGTGCTATGTAAAACAGCCACAAGATAGTACAGGTTACTTTGCACACAGATCTATTAATCTGTGTGCTTCTCTCTGTCTGCTTTCCTCTGGTAATTTGTAATCTGGCAGAACAGGAGGAGCTAGCAGCTAATGCAGTGGGCGGGCAAAGGCAGGACATAGGTGGGCGGGGCTTCACGGGCCGATTATGGGCGGAACCTAATCATGATTCAATGTAGAATGAATGCCCTCAGCTTCCCATGTGATTCAAAGCCCCACCCTCAGTGATGTCAAGACGTTTTTGCAGAGAGAATAGACGCAAATGGGGACATCATGATTCTAACACAGGCAATTCAAAAACCAGGAAGTAAAGTTGTCACTTCACTAAAGGAAGTGCACATGAGAGCTGGGGACAAGGTAGAGATCTCACCATCCTTACTGCTTTTTACAAAACAATCAGTGACATGTTCAACAGACTGTAAAAGGTGCATAACATTGATTTCTTCATTTTGACCATAGTTCTTCTGAATGGTACCCCCAAGGCACCTTGCGATGGATGTGCATTGCAATGTGGCAACACAGTAAACTGTGCTGTGGGGTGCACTGCCAATGTGCCAATGGCTCCCCAGCACACTTGCAATGGAATGTGCATTTCAGCATGAATAACAACACATCGCAATCTGCATTGCTGCACATTACTGCAACAACAAAGTGTTACCAGGCTTTTAGAAACACCTACTGTGTGTTTACAATATAGGGCTGGCAGTTGTGCTTCGAAAATTAATTTCTCCAAAATGCTTATAGCTACAGAGGTAAATGAAGGCTTTTTTTTAACAAGTTTTACTGCTTGTTCAGAGTATGTGTGTTTCAGGTGTATAATATCGGCACAGGTTTACTTCAAAGGTCGACCTCTCTGTCACTTTACAAGTCTGTCTAAGTACATTCCCCATCACAATATACAGCAACCGTATCATTTTTCTCATATGCTGTACAGTTTTCATTTAAAAGCCATCCTTGAGCTCTAGTAAAGTGCCTTTGCCTATGGTGTGATTGTGTCATCAGTCTGCTGCAGGTAGTAGAAAAAAATTTCCTCAGTCTCCTCTTCTCCACAGTGAACTCTCCAGTGAGATGCTTGTTCAGAGATGACAATCGTGTAAATCCTGATGTCTAAAAACTAAATTTACCTAACATCCTAGCCACCTAACTAGGAGGGCACTACAGTTCCAATCTGATCGCTTGGGGGGGGGGGACTTAGACAAGTCTTTTTCCTGTCTGCAGCAGACTAATGACATCATCTCAATTTCTGTCAATTGATTGGATCCATGGATAACCACTTCCGGACCAGTGATGTACCCGACTTGGGTTGGTTATTCCTGGATAGTGTTTGCAGCCGCAGGCATCATTCTTGTACCGGTTTTTAGAGCTGCGGTCGATTCCCTTATAAAAGCAATTCTAGCAACTAACTAGCCATTGGATATTTACAAGAAGCGGGAGGGGACGTGTCTACATCCCCCCCCCCCCCCCCTTTCCGTGGCTTGCCCTGGCTTTTCTATCCCACAGGGAGACCACTTCCTGCCTGCGCTACATCCGAAAGACAGCTACAATGTGATCTAACTTTGCTCTGAGGACGTCCTTGTACGTCTTGGGTGATGTGCTCTGTGATCACCAAGTCCTTCAGACTCAGCTGATCACAGATCGGGGTAGCGTGCCAATTACAGTGATCCTTGACCACGTGATCAGCTGTGTCCGATGACAGCTGATCAAGGATGTAAACACAAGCCGGTTATCCTCACACTAACAGCATGAGGAAAGAAAAAGAGCGCCATTAACTGGCTTGTGTTCAAGGGACATCAGCACTGATCAGTGCAGTCCCAACAGTGCCCACCAGTGCTTCCAATCAGTGCTAATCAGTGCCTCCTCATTAGTGTCACCTTTCAGTGCCACCTATCAGTGCCCATCAGTGCCACCTACCAGTGCCTATCAGTGCCCATCAGTGCCGCCTATAAGTGCTGCCTTTCAGTGCCACCTATCAGAGCCCATCAGTGCCCACCAGTGCAACCTATCAGTGGCACCTCATCAGTGCCGATCAGTGAAGCTTCATTAGCACACATCAGAAAAATTATATATTTGCAAAATTTTATAACAAACTATGAAAAATGTTTGTTTTTTTTTTCAAAAATGTTCAGCCTTTTTTTGTTTGTTTAGCAAAAAAATAAAAAAACTCAGTGGTGATTAAATACCACCAAAAGTGTGAATTTTTAATTTTTTTTCAATTTTATATGGGTACAGTATTGCATGACCGCGCAATTGTGATTCAAAGTGTGAGACAGCTGCAAATTGGCCTGGGCAGTAAGAGGGTGAAAGTGGCAAAAAGCGATAGCCCCACACATGTGAGATATCACCGTGATTGTCAGACCATGGGTAGTAATTCTAGCACTAGACCTCCTCTGTAAATCTAAATTGGTAACCTGTAAATGCTTTTAAAGCGTTGCCTCCGGATAGTAAAACTTACATCGTTTGTCGCCATTGCACTGGCTTGCACAACTTTAAAGCATGAAATGTTTGGTATCTATTTACTTCAATTGTATTTACAAAATGGGTTATGTATTGTTGAAAAACCTCTGCGCAAATACTTGACATAAAAATGTTTTATGTGACATAAATTGCAACGACTGCCATTTTATTCTCAAGGGCCTCTGCTTTAAAACATATATATAAAGTTTGAGGGTTCTAACTAATTTCCTAGAAAAAATACTGATTGTTAGATATAAACAAAAATGCTAGAAAAGGCCTGGTCTGGAAGTGGCATAATAAATGGTTCTGCATTTAGGAAAAACAGTATTGTTGCTGTACAGCACATCATGACATGCCAGCAACGTATTCTATTTATTATCTAAATCTAGAAAACAAGTTTTGGCTTACCTACAGCAATTCACTAAAGAGCCAAACACTTCCCACCAAAGAGACTTATTGGTATTTGGGTAACCCAAAATCTGCCCAATGCAGGAAGCTCTTACTTATTTCTAGACATGTGTGGTTCAGTTTGTTTCCTTCTGAACTTCGATTCAGATGTCAGAAATACAATAGTAATGCATTTAAATGAATCCAAAATAACAAAACGGAATTTCAGACAAAATTCGAAACAAACTCAAAATGTTTTCAAATTCGATTTGAATTCCCAAATACAAAAGAAATGAAAGGAATGGAATAGAAAAGAATATAATATAAAAACAGAGTAAAACAGAACAAAATATGAATATAAAATAAGAAAATATAAGAAAATTATAAAATAGGATAGAAAATAAAATAGAATAGAACAGAATAGAATAAAATAGAATATTCAAATAGAATAAATTTGATTTGGTATAGAATAGAAAAGAATAGAATAACATAGAATAGAAAAAAAATAGAGTAGAATAAAATAGAAAGGGTATAACTATCTTCAGAAATTCAAATTTCAAATAGAATAAATTGGAAATGGAATAGAATAGAAAAGAATACAATAGAAAAAAAAAACAATAGAAGAGAATAAAATAAAATAAAAAGAATATAACCATCTTACAAAATTAAAATAGAATAAAATTCGGGGGCGTGACTTGCAGCTCATGGAGTAGGTCGCATGGTGTGATAGCTCCGCCGTTCATCCTGGCTATTCCCCTGTTACCAGCATCCTGAAACCGCTTCTTTACCTCTCATCTGCCGCATAGTGATCCCTGTGCAACGCTCTCCTGTCTGGTACCCTCATTGTCGGGGAGATTATGTCCCGTAAGGCTCCCAAGGATCTGCAGACAGCGTCGGACCATGCGGGGCAAGATGGCGCCCGCACACAGCGCTCGGCGAAGGAAGCTGCCATGAAGCTCTTCTCTAAAACCCCTGGCAAGGATCATCCCCCCAAGACGATGCTGGGGGCCGCTGACCAGGACTGTGTAACCGGAGAGTCGGAGGCTCCATGGCCTGACAACCCGGAGGCCGCATCTGCCTGGGACGCAGTGAGTACACCTGCCACTATAGGCCTGGTTAGCAACAGGGAGGATGCCAGCTCTCCCACCCCTGAGCCCACACTGCGGGACATATTTCTAGCTGTCACCTCCTGTAATGCCTCTGTCACGGCCCTGACTTCTGAGATTAGGGGAGTGAAATTGGAACTGAACCTAGTAAGACAGGATATGCAGAAGCTGAGAGACCGCACGGCAGCTCTTGAGGACAGGGTGAGCAATGTGGAAGATGAGGTGGCGCCATTACAGAGAGAGCTGCGCCATGTTCAGTCGGTCTCTGCGGGTCATCCCGCCTGGAAGATATGGAAAACCGGCAGAGACGTAACAATGTTCGGGCGGTAGGCATATCGGAGAAAATTGAGGGCAAAAACCCGGTCGCGTTCATGGAAAAATGGCTCATCTCTACTTTTGGTAGGGACGCCTTCTCCTCTATGTTCGCCATAGAACGGGCCCACAGGGTCCCTCCTAGACCACCACGACCTGGTGAGCCTCCGCGGCCCTTCCTCCTTAAGCTACTGAACTTTAAGGATCGGGATGCTGCACTATCCCTGGCCAGAACCAAGGGGGATCTTATGAAGATGGATAATGCACGTATCTCATTCTATCCGGACTTTTCCGCTGAACTCCAACGCCGCAGAGCCAAATTCACGGAGGTGAAAAAACGCCTCAGACGCTATGAAGTAGCATATGCCATGTTATACCCTGCCAAGCTTCGTGTAGCGGTTAACGGAGAAACCAAGTTCTTTGAGAATCCTACTCAAGCATCTGACTGGCTGGATAGAGTGGAGCACACTCTCCCGAAAGCATCTCACCCCACAGCCTGATTATATTGTTATACCCTATTGCTGCAGATGGGAGTACAAGAAGATGGCGTTATCCACTGAATGCTTTATCCCTGCTTTTTCATTGTTTATGTTGTAAGGCGGTTATGGAATCCATGAGCATACTACATACTTTATGTTTCAACACTAAGTTGACTTTTGCAAGCTCTATCGAATCATACCTGTAGTGAGACGTTGGGGCCCCCCCGGATAGTTGTCCTGTGTGGACATGACTGTTGGTTGTCGTATTCAGGACTGCTCTGTGGACACGGAGACTTTCTGCTATGCAACCATTCCCTGTTATGGTTTTGCACTTGGCTTGCCCCCTGCTGGTTGCGGGATGGTTATAGCCAGTTACTGTGTTTTTCCAGCTGGAGTTGGCCTCTGCGGTCCAGATGCAATTTTTCTTTTCCTGCTATTTGACAAGGATAACATATTGATGGTGACGCGGATGTGGGAACTGCTAATGCCTAACTACATTTACCCAGGAGTGAGATTATTGTGTCTGATCTCTATTGTTGGTGGGATGTGGGTTATATGCCAAGTTAAACCACAGTGTCCCCCTCTCCCATCTCCCTCCCCCCCCCCTTCTTATGTATAAATGGCTGATAAGTGTACATTAGTCTCATGGAACGTTAGGGGGCTGGGAGATGGAGTGAAGCGGGTGGCCCTTTTTTCTACTATAAAAGCCCATAAGCCAGATGTGGTGTGCTTGCAGGAGACGCACCTGAGGGCGGACACTGTCTCTGTTCTTAAACACCGGGGATATCCCACCCAGTTTCACTCTGTATACTCAACCTATGCCAGGGGTGTTAGTGTCCTCATAGCTCATGCTGTCCCCTTTCAGCTTCTACGTTTAGTGGTGGATGAACATGGACGGCATGTGTTCTTGTTATGCAAACTACGGGGTCTGTTATGTATTATTGCAGCTGTATATGTCCCTCCACCCTTCTCTCTGCACAGCCTACAGGCCTTGGCGCGATTTCTCACTATCCATCCTGATGTCCCCATCTGGGTGATGGGGGACTTCAATGCTGTCCTGGACAGACAAATGGACAAATTCTCGCCTCGGCGGGGTCAGGATGCTCAGGCGGGAGGTCCCACCCCTTTTGCTAGATTTCTTTCTGAACTGGGCCTGAGGGATGTGTGGAGGGACAAACATCCTA
>BLSH010071284.1:893257-912295 GCA_018402905.1 Glandirana rugosa | reverse complement strand
GGGTTAATTTTCCACAGTAGTTCGTCGGATAACAGTCTCATGATGTTGTCGTGAGTAGGTGATTGGTGATTCTTCTCCTTCTAGGATACTGAAATGACCTGGTCGGACTGCTGGACACCTTCTTTCCGTATATAAACACACTTAAAATACCCGTATTGGTAACAGTCAATGTCCCTCCTCTACAATTACCTGTGTGGACAGTAAACCCACTCACCATTACTCCACGCCACTCCTCCGAAATATAACCGAGGAGTGGGTGAATGGGGCTGAGTTGCAACCGCACTCACAACTGCGCACAATACCCATGGTTGCAGAGCGGTAGTGCACCATATAGGGGTCAAAACAGGCAGTGAGGAGCCAATATAAAGCCTCCTCACCGCACCTCATTACCACTCACCCAAATGACAGGTGTGTCCATTAACATCTCCTCCCTGTAACTGACAATGGTTATGCCCATAAAATTCACACAAATATATGCCTTTCTTCCACAGGTCGTCAGGCTGGTCCAGTAAAGTCATAGGATCTTCCTCTTCTTAGTGGTTAGTGGATGAGTGCTGTTGTAGTACTCTGACAATAGGCTGCTTGATGACACCTTTTAATTGGGCAAGTCCATGACTTGAATGAAACTGGCTGTCATTCAACCCAGAAAAGTTGTAGAGTGTCATCTGGTGGCAGCAAAGAAATACTGCAGACAGTGACCCTGGATTGAAGGCAAGTACTGAGCAAAAGCAGTTTTTTTTTTTAACAGCCAATCGCGATGGTAAACACTTGCTGAATATTGTTGTCTATAGCGTGGCTGGTTGCTACATTACTGATAAAAATCTGGGCAGTACTTAAGCCTGACTCATGTCACCTAGCCTGTCTCCTGATAAAGTCACGTGACAAGTGACGCAACGTGTAGGGTGGGGCTGGGTGACGTCATCACGTTTTTACAAAGTAGGACACTTATGTTCTCTGTGACACTGAAATGATTTTTACATGCGGTTTTGAGTCTTTTAAAATGTGAGTGGTTCTTATTTTAATAAACTCAATTAAAGTAGGGTGTTAAAAAGTGCCAGCATCCTGGAAATAATTGTACCAAGAAAGACCCTCTTTGTATGGGATTATAAAGGCACAGGCTGCTGATGAAGTTTTTATATAAAAGTAAAAAAGCTTTAATTTATGCAAAAATCATTATATTATAATATATACATTTAAAAAGTGTACACATATATAATGAGCAGCTTCAGATACATTAATTACTATAACATCTCACAATTCATATTACAGATGGAAAAACTACACGCAAGAACTAGATGAAATGGCATCGGACGCATTTCGAGGCAGGGTTCCCTTCTTCAGAGGTGCCTAGATCTAAGTTGAAAAAACCCATCAATGAAAAGTGTACAGAAGGAAGGGAGCTGCCAAATTTAAAAACACAGGATCTCTACTGCTGCCATTCTGATATGTTTCCAGATGAAGCCAGGGGTCTAAGCATCACAGCCACACAGAACTGCGGAGGTCATCAAACAGGGCACAAGTGAATATTTTTCTCATTGCTGAATATTGTTATCTATAGCGTGGCTGGTTGCCATGCTATTGATAAACATGGAGGACAGTACTTAAGCCTGAAGCATGTCACCTAGCCCAGCTCCTGATGAAGTCATGTGACAAGTTGCGTAACGTGTAGGGCGGAGTCATGTGATGTCATCAAATTTGACATCACGTGATTGTGATTTTTTCATGCAATTTTGAGTCTTTTAAAACGTGAGCGGTCCTTATTTTAATAAATGCCTGATTGATGAGAATACTACACTATGAGAGATGTATTTGATTTGAGCTATACAGTGATATGGTGAGCTTAGCAGAACTTTTAAAGCGGCATACATGTAGTGGCGCCAATAGAACGTTGAAGAGATCCTGTACCCACCTATGTTGCCCTGATTATCTGGGGAAGGAGGATATGACCTATACACGCATATGGGTTCACATTTGAAGGTGAGGGCACATCCTTACACCATTGTGATCACAAATATAGGGTAAATGCTGCACTGGAGTTTTGGTATTACATTCATGGCATTTGGAAGCATTGATTGAGGGTGTTTCTGGAGTCACAAAGATTTTTGTTTTCTGTGGGACTTCATTATGCATGGTTATTCAGAGTGGTATTTTTTATAATTTTTGAGTTTGTAAAAAAATGTGGTGGTTAATTTGTTATTCACATATTTCACTATTATTCATTCATTTATGCAGTGTCGCAGCGCATAACATTTATGTTTTAATTTACAACTTTATGATTAGCTTTGGCAAACATGCGAAAAGGAGTCTCAAGCTCCACCTGCTGGATGCAAATAATAAATATGAATTATTCACATATAATATTTGATATTTTTCTGGCTTAAACATTGTATTTACATTTTTTTGGACTCCTGAATATATTAAAGAAAATCTATAAAGCACAAAATATTCCCTTTAACTAACAAGATTAAACAGAAGAACATTCATATATGAACCTTGTCCTTTTTATTTATCCACTTGTAGAGCAGAAAATGAAACTGTTATTTTTAATGATCATTTGCTTCATAATCCTCGTAATTCAGGCAGAAATCTGCGGGAACTTTAATACCACATGACACCAGAATGATGAATTGCTCTATTAACCAGCATTATATCTTACAAATTGCGCTTTCTACAAACAGCCTGTACAAATTAGCATCAAACACATGGAGGCTTTATTACAAGACAATAAAAAAATAATTAAACTGAAAAGTGTCATTAAAAAAAAGAAAACTGTACAAATCTATGTATGTCTTGAATCCATATGTGCAAAAAAAAAAAATATATATATATACAAAAGGAAAAGTTTATACCGGGAGCAGTACAAATGAGGGGAGGACAAACATGGGACTTTATATGAGGCGTGCATCCACTAATATATATATATAAGGTACATATATATCTATTGTGTATATCCATTGGTAAGTATAGTTCATATGTATCATTGGTATAACCATAAATAACAAAAAGTATATAAGAACAAATGTTTATTGTAATAGTACATTCCAGCCAAAAAATAGTACAGAATTAAAAACATAGGTCAGATAATTGCCCACAGCAGCATCACATGGGAATCATAGCATTCATAAAATGTGTACCAGTAAAAACTGTACAAACACAAAATACCAAAATAGGATTAACTGTTAAACATATTGGAATTGATGACCAATAATGGTTGGCAGTTGGATAGTTCCGTAATAAAAGCGGTCAGGATTGCATGCCAATGCTCTACGTGTTACGTGAAAAAAAATCACTTCCTCAGGAGCGGGTGCAAGCCATATATTGATCAGTTAAAACTGTACACATATGGTATGAATAGCCAGGGGTGGACTATGAACATCCCACCCGGGAACTGAGGGGGCTATATCCATGTGGATCAGATGGCAGACAGCAGGCTGCAATGGGGGGTCCTAAATGGCCCATAGAAGTAGGGTTGCCACCTCATCCTTTTAAACCCGAACACATATTAATTACACAGGGTCTGTGGCTCATTAAGGTGGTAATAAAACTCACTTGGTGCCTCATCTGCCTTAAATCAGCCTCAGAACCTGTGTAATTCATATGTGTTCGGTTTTAAAGGGATGAGGTGGCAACTCTAGTACATGTGTAGCGCCCCCATAGTGATAGGTGGGTTTTGTAGTGAGTTTTTGCTAGGAGAGGCAAAATTTAGTCAGGCCTGACTGTAAGTCCAGGCCTGAATGTTTTTATCTGCGCTGGGGAGTGGCTCAAGGAGTGGCTGGAGACAGGAAGGAACACCCCTTGGAGTTTCCTCCCCCTTGAGCAGAGAAGGTTCTGGAGAGGGGATGGATGAGGAGGTGTCACTTCCTGATGTATGACAAGGAGTATGACAGATTTACAGTCTGGATTGGCAAGGGGCAGGCCTCCTTAAATGCAGCCGTCTGCCAGCAGGGGGGAGGAGAGTTGGAGTGAAAGCGTGGAAGATGTAGCAGAGGTACTGCGGAGGCCTCTACCCCAGAGGGAGCCCCCAGTCTGGGGAGTGACCTTGAGGCCTGGAGACTCAGGTGCAGCCAGGAGTGGAGTGGATTCCTGGAGAGGCACAAGGGAGCAGGAGAACAGCAGAGGTGCTACTGAGAACATTTTAAAGTATCCACTGGAGCCAGTGAGTGACAGACCCTGGGAGCTGGAGAAGAAAGGCCGGAGCAGGCTGGGAGAGGAATAGTGGACAGTCTGTGGAAGCCTTGGGAGCCAGTCAGGGGGAGGGGTGTCACTGTGAGGAAAGCAGGTCAGTGGGATCTGGTAGAAGGATGGGCTGGGAGTTGTAGTCCATCAAAGGCCTGGCTAGCACCAACGTACTAAGCTACACTTTGAAGGGTCCAAGACCCTGGCCTGTAATGGGTGGTCTGGAGGCCCTGCTGATAGTTTGCAGGCCTCACCATGTGCTAGCTGCGGTGAAGAGAAAGGAGTTATGTGAGCCTGATAAATTTCCCTTCAGGTCAGGAACTAAGTGATGTGCTGGAGAGAAGTGAAGGAGCAATAGTCTGCAGAAGAGATGTGCTGGAGAGAAGTAGAGCTGTATATACGGTTGTTTATATAGATGGTCCTGTAACCAACTCTTTAGATACAGAAAACCAGGATACCCCCTGAGCGGGACTTTATGAAGGTGACAGCACCACACAAATTTATAAAATGTAACAATTTATTGATTCTTGACGTATAAAAAGACTTGTCACTCAAATGAGGAACAGGTATATAGACGAATATACATATCTACCACATAAAATGTTTAGTACAAGAACATACAGTCCAATTGTGCACCCGCATGTGTTGCAATGAGAGATTTCAAAGTTGACTGTTCCGTAGTCCGAAGATGGAATTCGGTATTCGGACATCAGAACAGTCAACTTTGAAATCTCTCATTGCAACACATGCGGGTGCACAATTGGACTGTATGTTCTTGTACAAAACATTTTATGTTATACCTGTTATGCTTATACTGTATACCTGTCCCTCATTTGAGTGACAAGTCTTTTTATACGTCAAGAATCAATAAATTGTTACATTTTATTAATTTGCGTGGTGCTGTCACCTTCATAAAGTCCCATTCAGGGGGTATCCTGGTTTTCTGTATCTAATCAATAAGCATAGGTGTGCGCAGCCTATTGCATTAGGGTGTGCACCACAAAAGCGCAAACAAAAATGAGTGTGCGTGTGTATATATGTTAGAAGGGCAGAGATCGTGTCAGTAGTTTATTTTTATCAATTTTATTTATTTTTTTACAATATTCTATTTTATTATTTTATTTATCTTTTTTTTTAGGAGCCCTGCTGGGGGGCTTTGGTGAAATATCAGGGGTCTAAACAGACCCCTGATGTCTCACTTTTGAGACAGAGAAAGAGACTTAGGACAGAGATCCCCCAGTCCCTTTATCTGCAGCCAGGCAGTAGGGGGAATCTGCACAGTACAGGATGATTAGGGTGTGCCCTGGCACACCTGTCACCCTATGTGCGCACGCCTATGTCAATAAGGGATGGCGTAACCATCACTAAGGCTTGCTGATAGTGGAACAATACATGTAACCAATTCTTTGGGCATCCCGCGGTCTCCCCTTTTCCCCACCCAAGTTAAATCCCCTAAATAAAACAAACAGAAACAAGAGCCAGCCTGTTCAGTGTCTATGGATGTGTGAGATATGGTGGGATTGAGGGCAGCTATAAGGTGAACCACAACTACCAGCCACTCCCAAGGGAGCACATGGCTACACATGTTTCCAGGATCTGCACAAAACTTCCGCCAGGGTTTACAGAAGTCATTTCCATACAATAATGAGATCTCAGTCACGCCACTTCAACACGCCCCATGCAGCTTACAAAGAAAATGACATTTGGGATTATAAAGCGGCACAAAGGGATGAAGTAGATGGTGTCGTTATATTGTCTCTGATAAATAGGTTCTTAGATTGATATGATCACAAAAGCCTCAGTAATTCCTAAAACAGGAGAACCTGCGGTGGTGATACAGGCAAACCGGGATACCTTATTTCTCAGACTCTTATCAGTGACCCTTTCCAATTAGATTAACATTGAGAGTTTGATGTTGTCTCAGGATTTTAGTTTATTTAATCTTTCTTTTTTTTTCCTGTTTTGTTTTCCGAAGGCCTTGGGGCCTCCCTGTGTACGCTGGAGATGGACATTTGTATTCCTTTCGAAAGATAAGATGTTTCTTCTAGACTGTCAAAGGAAATTTGTTGCACAGCAGGAGCCCCTGAAGGTACAGCAGTCAGCGGTGCGCTCCACAAGACAGCTCGAGAAGGGCACCTATCACTTTTTAATATTAAAAAGGGTTCTGCTTCCCACTTGGAAGGAATTTGTCTAGGACGTAACAAACGCAAGCTGACAGAGGATGCTTAGAGCTGTCCCTTTCAAGGCATTTCACAGCGATGGAAGATTGAGCCAAGGCCCCTGAACAAGAGCATCCCGCTGCTTCAGAAAGATACCCAGATTATTAGCTTGGCTAGGTCAAAACCAACGGGTACAGAATGCTGGATGAAGAGGCTCTGCATTATAGAGAGGGCTTCTAACACCTCTAAAAGTACACTATAAAAAAGTGGTATTGACAATGTTTACAGACAATATGCCAACGGTTATCAATATAGGAAAAATGTAACCACCTATAGGTATATGGCCACTAGAGATATTGTACAAGAGAGTCAATATATTGGCATAACCATAACCTAAATGTAACATTGTGAAATTAATTTTGTATGTTACTTCTTTTCTTCAATAAACTTGATTGTGAAAAAAAAAAAAAATAAGTGGTATTATGACAATAAAGCAGAACTCCATGGAAAAATATTATTAGACCGGTATAAGTAAAAATCCGAAAAGCCGTCCAAGATACCGCCTTTCTTTCGTAATAATAGTCAGTGGAGAGGGTGACTATGGTTGGATTGGTCACAGAAAAAGGAAAGCAGACTAAAGAACATCATAAAAATGGACACCAGTCAAAACATGAAACAATGAAAGAAGCAGTACAAGATAGGAAAATCTGGAGAGCGCTGGCCCATAGAATCACCGAGAGTCAAACACGGCTGAACAGCTATCATCATCTATTATCATTATCCCGCTTTATCTGTATTTATTGTCAAATCTTGAATAAAAAGGTTTGCAAAAATACAAAAAGTAGCTTTTGCTTTAACACACACCTCTAAAGCTGAAGTTTATGATTTTTTTTTTTTTTTTGCATAGTTACATAGTCCAGCTTGGACCCATGTACTGTAAGTATGCATATCTAATAACAGACCATTCCCTGTATAAGCTGCAAATCACTGAAGTAGTCGCCACTACTACAGTAGCAGAACTCTTCCAGGTCCAGTGCCTGAAAGTGGCTGAAATTCTTCATTATAACCACAAGGAGCTGCTCACGCACACTGCTGCCATTTAGAGAAACCCTTGTATTTTTTCAATGACTACAAGGCAATCTCAGATTGGACAAAGTGGAAAGGCAGGGAAGTCACAATCTCCACCTTGGTCAATTCGTATTCACTGAAAAAATACAAGGCTTTCTCTGAATGGCAGCAGCGCCCAGCAATCAACCCACTGTGGTTACTATGCAGAATTGCAGCCACTTGGTACTGGACCCCGAAGATTGCTCCTATCATTGTAGAAATGGTGACTACTATAGTGCTTTGTTAAACAAGAAGTGCAGCGCTAATAAATAAAATATGATATCTTAACTTCAACGCACTCAAAGACCACCACAGTACCAGCACCCAGTGAGGTAGAGACGGATGGCTCCTTACCAGATGGCATTGACCGCCAAATGATAGGCTGGTCGCATGAGCCTGTGGAGAAGTATGGTCTCTCCTACAACCCCTTTTGCAGATCCTCCCCGTACGATCAGGATTGTGGACTGGGATCTTCCTCACGTCACTACATGTGAAGTGTGATGTGTGAAAAAAAGATCATAGTGTAATATTGCTTAAGAATAAAATGTATTAGCTAAAAGTTGCACTTACCACATCGCAGTAACTAATACGCCTTGGGACAGCATCCAAACAGTCACACAGGCTAAATGTCTAGCCTGCTTAGGGCACCCAAGTGCTACTATAGTGCTTTGCAGCTTATGATAAATGCTTAAGGGTCTGTCAAGGTCCGATGAATTGGATGCCGCTGGCTAGTGAGGGTGCAGGCTGAGGAAATGTCCATCCAGACCCAAAGTATACTGCAAACTAGGAAGAGATAGCCCGGCCGCCGCACACCTCACCCGGCTTGAGTGGTTAGCAGGTAAAAGCTGTTCCAGCTCAATTCATCCAAAACACAACTCCAACATGTTTCGCCCCACCCTCATGGAGAACTCACCCCGAGGGCAGAGCGAAACATGTTGGAGTTTTGGTCTGGATGAATTGTACTTTTACCTGCTGACCACTCGGGCTAAGTGATGTGTGCGGTGGCCGGGCTATCTCTTCCTATTTTTGCACAGAGATCGGTCAGATATGCATACTTATGTTGGTCCAAGCTAGACCAAACTAACTGTACAATAAAATTCATACCTAAACTGAAGGAACTTTAAATAACCCACATTACTGTTATGCTGCTAGATGCTACCAGTCATCCAGGTCAAAAGACTGCCAGCTTTATTCGACCTACTTTCTCTGAGCACAGGTTGTCATGGGCCTTGGGCTCAGAACACTATAGAGCTGAATGGACGCTTAGTCAACTTTATGCATATGACTTTTAGTACAAGAGTAAGATCCACAAACTGCTGCCATTAAGGGAGAAAATGAAGGACGCCTGAGGTCATTGGTCAAGACTAGGGGGTCTCCAAACATTCTAAACAAAATGACCTTTAGGGTGGTGGAAGTAATAATGCCCAATCGTTGCCAGTGGATAGAATAGCGCCCCATTGTTGGTGACAGTGGGAGGAATAGTGTCCCATCATTGGTGTCAGTAGAAGGAATAGTACCCCATCATTTGTGTCAGTGGTTGGAATAGTGTCTTGTATCAGTGAAAGGAACACTGACCCAAGGGCTGGATAAAGGCAAGCCAAGGGCCATGTCTGGCCCTCAGCTGCAGTTTGGAGACCACTGGTCAAGGCAGAAGACCACAGAAAAAGAGTGGAGAAGACGACTTTTTAAAACTTGAAGTTTGGCTCTAAAGTGTGCCTGTCATATAGGCTGGCTGTAGACAGGTAGATATGCTGATGGCAGCTACCCACTGTCTTGCTTATTTGAAGAGTTCTGGGACCAGGGACCATCACCCTTATAGCCAACAGGTCAATGTGAAGAGTACTAATATATACATAATTGACTTTTCCCCCAAAGACATTTCTAGAACCCTACCCGACCTCAATTAAACTCACCACTTGAAAATGTTCCAGCTATGAATAGCACCTAAGCGATTATAAAGGCAACACCACTAATGTGGCCAGGGGGGAATCTTGAAGAAAATCTGCGCTACGCTTAGCTTGCCCATTTATCCACAAATCTAGGCCTGGCACAAAACCCCAAAGAAGTCCTTGTCACCATGACCTGTAATAGGGATTATTTATCAGTGGATCTGTATAGTGAATCAGCAGGCCTTTTCTTATTTCACACAGCTAATACACCGAAGATATTCCCCATGCGAGATAGAGCCTTACTGTCAGAGAATTCATTTCTGCTTAGTTTTTTGCTCTGAACATATTTCTCATCTCCGCTAGGTTAAGACTCAACATGACACACGCACTGTTTTCTTTGTAGCCTCCTGAAATTGCTAGAACATAATCACTTTAAATTAGTGCCTCTCTTTGAGACGCCCCTCACATAATGCCTGTGTAAATATCTAGAAAGACAGCGCAATAATCATCCGACCACACAAAACAAAGAGCTAGCAAACAAACTGAAGAACTCTGACCTTGTTTTATCAGAAAGAATGCTGTAAATCAGAAAACTTACAATGATGCAAAGCCAGACAAACAAGTCAACTTTGAATGTTCCGCTGATAGGAAGTTCCATGCAAGTCTATGAACTGGCGGGTGTAAATGGACGTGTGTCTACCTCCGAGGCTATCCTAGACCAGAAAAAAAAAAATAGAAAACGACTTAATGCTTTTCTGTTTTTCAGGACCTAAAAATTAGAAATTGGAGGTAGGAAGGTTATTAATAAAGACCAATATAATTCCAAAATATCACCAGCCTTCCTGACACTCCCCCCACCCCTCACCAACCTCCTGGGAACACATTATTCCCAGGTCACCAGCTTGTGAAAGGGTATTACTAAAGACTCCACTGCTTATTGAACACCCCAACCATCAAGGCCCTTTGCTAGAAAAGCTGGGAAAACCAACATGTGGCCACATAACTAAGAGTTATTTCCATTCATTCCAATTCCAGAAAGGAGGACTCCGAAGACTGCCACAATTTTTGCTCAGTTTCCCTCATTTCTCATGTTCGTAAGATTCTCCTTAAAATCATACAACATTTGGAACCGACCATAAAAAAAAAATTACTCTGTGGTTTCCATCGTGATCATATAGCTCTTGTAGGGTTCTCCACAGCTTGTCTCATTTGACGCAATCAAAAGCTTTCTTGTGGTTGATAAGCATATGTGGACATTCTTTTGAAATGTGTGACATTTCTTTAAAATCCAGTGCAGGTTTGCATTATGCTAACAGGTGCCACAATCATGACTGAAGACATCTAGTGATTCTTTTTTGATGGTCAGTGAGGGATGTTGTTGCATGATCTTAAGGAGAATTTTACTAGCACGAGGGATGAGAGAATTGTTTCAAATTGCAGAAGTGCTGTGGCCACGTGCTTGTTTTCCCAGCTTTTCTAGCAAAAGGCTATGTTGGTTGTGGTGTAATGAGTTTCGTTTTCAGTAATACCCTTCCAAACCTCCAATCCATCATGTTTAGGACCTGAAAACAGAAAAGGCCCCAGTCCTTTTTACTATTTTTCCTGATCTTGAAGGTAGACTGATATAAATGGACGCAAAGTCCATTTTCACCTGGCCACCCATAGATCCATAATGGAGCAGCAAGGGTCCATTGTCAAAATGTGGACATAACCTAAAAGGGAAGGGTGACACAAAAGTGACATCCATCCTAATCTATTCCTTCCACTCTGGTCATGGATCCCAAGCCATGCTCTCTTGCCATCTCACCAATGCAGGAGTCCACCCTTGATAAGCTCCAGTGTCGGTGTTCACCCAGATGAATGACGTCACTGCCCCTTCCTACCGACAGTCTTCAGGCTAGAGATGGGCTGCTTATGAGCACTGTCAAATGTGATAGATCAAATGGAAGCAAAGGTCAATTAGAGCAGGGGGCTTCAAACTTTCTAAACAAAGGGCCAGTTTACCATCCTTCAAGCTTTAGAAAGGCCAGACTGTGATCAGTGGGAGTAGAAAAGGTCCAGGTGTCAGTGGGAAAAAATACTGCCTTATTGTTTGTTTCAGTGAGAGTAATTGTGCCCCATTGTAAGTGTCACTAAGAAGAATTGTGCCCCATCATTGATGTCATTGGGCCCCATTGTTGGTGTCATTGGGAGGAATTGTGCCCCATTGCTGGTGTCATTGGGAGGAATTGTGCCCCCTTCATTGGTCTCAGTGGGGGGAATTGTGTCCCATTGTTGGTGCCAGTGGATGAAATGGTGCCCCAAGGACTGGGTAAAGCAAGCACTGTATTAAAGTAAGGGGCCTGATGAAATGAGAAGGTTAAGAATGAGCATAGATTTTTATATAACTTGTTGGGGAGTGGACTATCAGCAGGTACCAGAACCCTACCCCTGTCTGAGAGAATCATCCTTTTTACCCACAGAATCAAAATTCTCTCTTTTTTCTTTTGTATAAATGGCACTAAGGCTAATTAGAGCAAGACTGCATTTGGTTGCTACAGGTAGCACAGGTAGTTCTTCAGATGTTTTTATCGGTGATACCTGCTGCCTGGATTGCCTCCACCCCAGAAGTAGACACAGTTGGACTTTGATCATGACAAAGTACATGAATTATATTACTGCATTTTCTAGCAGGGAATCAGAGATAAGTTTCAGCTCCCCACGGCAATTAAGGTAATGTGCAAAATGCACACGGGGGTCTTGTTTATAGAATCAGCCATTATGTTCAATGTTTCAATTAACAGCCAGAGGTTGTTAATTAATTCCCTTTGTTCTCCAGCACAAAATGCAGATTTGTAAAGACAAAACATTTTTTTAAATGGAATTTTCCGACTTGCTGGCATTAACCTCGGAATGTGTAATGTGCAAATCTTATGAGAGCTCTTTATACTGCAAATTCACATAAAAGCACTTTGGATTGTAAAGTAATTAGTTTACAAAGGTTTTCCAGCCCAATCTTGGGGCTTGCGACAAAAGCATGATTAAAGATTAATTGTTAAATTGCAATGCAGGTTTTTGAAAATATATTTCTAAAGCGTTTCTATGGTAAAGAGCTAAACTCTTTCCCCTAGATCCTAGAAGGGTAATGCTGAGTGATCTACAGCCATCAGTTCATTACCAGGAGGGCAGAGCGCTTCGAGAAGGGTGAGCCCTTACCCGAAATCAGTGGTCTAGGACAGAATGGATGTTAACCAGTAGAAAAACTCCAGAAGCCCTTTCTTGCAATGCCCTTTTTTACAAAATGTCTCTGAGTGGGGGCAGCCATCTTGGTGGAGGCGGGGCTTTGCTTCCACATGTCAGAGCCTCCAGTAAGGAGAACAATGAGCAGCTCATACTGGCATCACAAAATCCCATTGCAAATCTCATGAGACTAGCAGTCACAGGCAGCAGTCCGTTAGATCTCACACTGCAGATACAGTTGTGCTCAGAAGTTTACATATCCTGGCAGAATTTATGATTTCTTGGCCATTTTTCAGAGAATGTGAATGATAACACAAAAACTTTTCTTTCACTCATGGTTAGTGTTTGGCTGAAGCCATTTATTATCAATTAACTGTGTTTACTCTTTTTAAATCATAATGACAACAGAAACTACCCAAATGACCCTGATCAAAATACCATATCAAAATATTTAAATACCCTGGTGATTTTGTCCTGATAACATGCACACAAGTTGACACAAAGGGGTTTGAATTGCTATTAAAGGTAACCATCCTCACCCGTGATCTGTTTGCTTGTAATTAGTGTGTGTGTATAAAAGTTCAATGAGTTTCTGGACTCCTGACAAACCCTTGCATCTTTCATCCAGTGCTGCACTGACGTTTTATGGATTCTGAGTCATGGGGAAAGCAAAAGAATTGTCAAAGGATCTGTGGGAAAAGGTAGTTGAACTGTATAAAACAGGAAAAGGATATAAAAAGATATATTGAGGAATTGAGAATGCCAATCAGCAGTGTTCAAACTCTAACCAAGAAGTGGAAAATGAGGGGTTCTGTTGAAACCAACAACGGTCAGGTAGACCAACTAATATTTCAGCCACAGAATGCAAAGAAAAACCCAGAAATAACTTCAGGTAAAATACAGGACTCTCTGAAAACATGTGGTGTGGCTGTTTTAAGATGCACAATAAGGAGGCACGTAAAGAAAGATGGGCTGCATGGTCGAGTGGCCAGAAGAAAGTCATTACTAGGCAAATGCCACAAAGTATCCCGCTTACAATATGCCAAACAGCACAGAGACAAGCCTCAAACCTTCTGGCACAAAGTCATTTGGAGTGATGAGACCAAAATTGAGCTTTTTGGCCACAACCATAAACGTTACATTTGGAGAGGAGTCGACAAGGCCTGCGAAGTACAGAAGTGAATCGCTGATGTTTTGGGGAGCTACAAAGGAACAGGAAATTTGGTTAAAATTGATGGCAAGATGAATGCAGTATGTTATCAAAAAATACTGGAGAACATTTGTATTCATCAGCCAGGAAGCAGCGCATGGGACGTACTTGGATATTCCAACATGACAATGATCCAAAACACAAGGCCAAGTCGACCTGTCATTGGTTACAGCAGAATAAAGTGAAGGTTCTGGAGTGGCCATCACAGTCTCCTGACCTCAATATCATTGAGCCACTCTGGGGAGATCTCAAATTTGCAGTTCATGCAAGACAGCCCACGAATTTCCAGGAACTGGAGGCTTTTTGCCAAGAGGAATGGGTAGCTTTACCATCTGAGAAGATAAAGAGCCTCATCCACAAATACTGCAAAAGACTTCAAGCTGTCATTGATGTTAAAGGGGGCAATACATGGTATTAAGAACTGGGGTATGTAAACTTTTGATCAGGGTCATTTGGGTAGTTTCTGTTATCATTATGATTTAAAAAGAGTAAACACAGTTGATTGATAATAAATGGCTTCTGACAAACACTAACCATGAGTGAAAGAAAAGTTTTTGTGTTATTCATATTCTCTGAAAAACGACCAAGAAATCATAAATTCTGCCAGGGTATGTAAACTTATGAGCACAACTGTACAAGGCTATGAGGTTAAAGAACAGGAGTGCACAAGCTTGGGTTTCCCCAGAAGGCAGCTGTCCGTGCCAGGCCAATGAGCTCTGGGCAGGGCATTCCACCACCGTACAGCTGCATGTACACAAAGGAGCGGGGATGCTCATGGTATTATTGAACTAATATGGCTGCATGTCCATAATAGGTTAACTTGGCCATATTGGCTCAATGATTTCACAATAAAGGAAACAGCAGAGGGTGCCACTGCCAACTAAGTGCTATATATAGGGAAAGACTTTATTGAAATTCACAAGTGGCAACTCAAAAGATGCCTAAGGATAAGGGGCATGTAATCCACATGCTCTCATCCCTATGTATCTTGTGAGCTGCTACCTGTGATTTTTAATAAAATCTTTTCCCATATACGGCACTTAGTTGATACCCTCTTCCATTTACTTTATATATTGCAGAGATCACTTCAGTCTCATTGAGGAACCGCAACAGATATCTCTGGACCTATCTATGGACTTCTACTGGTATATCCAATGATAACCCTACACCCCAACATCACATTCATGTATATGATTATGGTGTTCTGATTCAGAATCCTTTATTGACCCCAAAGGGAAATTATTGATTTTTTTCGTTGACTGATTGTATCCCTACCTGCACCACTCTCAATAATTTTTTGTATTCAAATGATACAACAAGCATCCCCGTATCTTTGTGTATATGCTACTGAGGGGCAGGGAGTCCCCTGCCCACAGTACATTGGCCCAGTACCTCCGGGTTCAGACTGATATCAATCTCATTGCCCAAATATGGCCATATTAAGTCAATGCTGTTACAGGCATCCCCACCCTTTTGTGTGCGAGCAACAGCAGGGCAGGGAATCCCCCACCCGCAGCTCATTGACCCAGTGCTGACAGTTACCTGCCAGGTTCAGATTGCAATCAAGGTCACTGGCCTAATATGGCCATATTAGATCAATTATGTCACAAGCATCCCCTTCTCTTTGCATACATGCAGCTGATGGGCAAGGGATCCTTTGCCCACAGCTCATTGGCCCAGGACTGACAGCTGCCTTCCAGGTTTGGCCTGAACCCAAACTCCCTAAGTGTATCATATTTTGACAGCTGAGGTGCAGTACTGCAGCTGTGTTTAAAGATGGGGAGTGTCAAAAAGATAAGTATAGGGCCTCTAATTTTACTGTGGGTGGGTGGCATGGGCAGGCTGAGCAATGTATATACACGTTGCTTCGCAAATGTGCACTGGCAGACCAGATTACAGTTCCCAGTACGCAATCACTTTGAGGGGATCACTATGCGATCACATGATCACAATATACACACAACTGTTATGAATGAGTTCCATTCATAACAACTGTGCTTTCTGTAGTAAAGCTGTGATTGCCACACAGCTATCACATAGTACCTGGGCCAATCCCAGCACCCTGTACCATGTGATTAGCTGTAGACAATTGCAACAGGTCAATAGAAAGCAAGCTGTCATGAATGGAAACCTATTTCATGATGTATGTATAAAAATGTTAAAGAAAGATTAACTACTTGCCGACCAGCCGCCGCAGTTACACCGTGGCAGGTTGGCTCAGCTGCACAAATCACCGTACGGGTACATCAGTCCCTTTAAAGGCTACAGCAGGCGCACATGCGCTGCGGTGCATCCCCGGAGCCGATGTGCGTGGCCAGCGCCTGCGATGTCCGCCAGCCACCCCGCGATCGCTCCACAGAGAGTCAGAACGGGGATCTGTCAATGTAAACAGAAAGATCCCCGTTCTATCAGGGGAGTAGAGAGGTCATCTGTTCCTAGTACTCAGGAACAGCAATCTCTCCTCTCCTCCAGTCAACGTACTCCCCCCAGAGTTAGAAACACCTACCTAGGGAAAACATAACCCCTTGATCGCCCCCTAGTGTTAACCCCTTCCCTGCCAGGGACATTTATAGAGTAATCAGTGGCTATTTTTAGCTCCGATTGCTGTATAAATATCACTCGTCCCAAAAAAGTGTCAAAAGTGTTCGATCTGTCCACTGCAATGTCGCAGTCTCGCTAAAAATCGCTGATCACAGCCATTACTAGTAAAAAAAAATAATAAAAATGCCATAAATCTATTCCCTATTTTGTAAACGCTATAACTTTTGCACGTTGCAGTGCCGTATCGAAAAAAATGGCCTGGTCATTAATCAATTCAGCCCCAGAAGGATTTACCCCTTAATGACCAGAGCACTTTTTGCGATTGGGCACTGTGTTGCTTTAACTGACAATTGCGCGGTTGTGCAACGTTGTACCCAAACAAAATTGACGTCCTTTTTTCTGCCACAAATTGAGCTTTCTTTTGGTGGTATTTGATCACCTCTGGGTCACTTCTGATCATTGCTATAAACAAAAAAAGTGCGACAATTTTGAAAAAAAAAACAATATTTTTTACATTTTGCTATTATAAATGTCCAAAAAAAAGATAAAAAAAACAAATTTATTCATCAGTTTAGGCCGTTATATATTCTTCTACATATTTGTGGTAAAAAAAAAAAAAAAAAATCGCAATCGGCGTATATTGGTTTGCGCAAACGTTGGATGTTTACAAACCAAGAGAATTCATTCATGGCATTTTTACTATTTTTTTTTTTTTTTGCTGGTAATGGCAGTGATCTCTGATTTTTATATCGGGACTGCAATATTTCGGCGGACATTTTTGACACTTTTTGGGACCATTGATATTTATACAGTGATCAGAGCTACAAAAAAACACTGATTACTGTATAAATGTCACTGGCAGGGAAGGGGTTAACCTGCAGAGGGCAATCAAGGGGTTAACTGTGTTCCCTAGGCGTGTTCTAACTGTGTGGGGGCTGGGCTTCCAGGGGCATGACAGACCTAACTGATCCCGGTGACAGGGATCAGTAAATCACTGTCATGCCGCCTGACATAGCGGGGAACCTCTGTGTTTACATCGGCAGTTCCCCGCTTTTCTGCTGTACCAGGCGATGGCGGATCGCGGGCGGACATCAAGCCCGCATGACCCCGCTCAGGGAGCGCGCGGCGGGCACGAGAGCGTGGCGGCACACACTTGCCCCCAGCTGTGAGTGCACGAATCGCCATTTATAGACGGCGATCTGCGTACAGCTACAACTTTGCAGCAGTAAATGTATGCGAGGCACTCGGCAACTGGTTAAGGGGGTATATACTTCCGGAGCTGAAGTGGTTAATATGTTTAAAAAATTGAATAAAAAATAATTTACATTTCTTTCTTTTTTACATATTGTCACCAGTCTTATGATGACGCTGTACTGCACTGGTGACAGTATGTAAAAAAAAAAAAAAACTGAAAAAAACATTTTTTATTTAAGTTCTTCATTTTCCAAAAGATTGTGAATCAAGAAAATTCGCTATGCCTCTTACTAAATACAGTAAAACCTTGGATTGTGAGCATAATTCGTTCCGGAAACATGCTTGTAATCCAAAGCACTTCTATATCAAAGCGAATTTCTCCATAGGAAATAATGGAAATGCAGATGATTCGTTCCACAACCATTTATTCATAGATCTTTCAGTTTGTAGTCCATATAAAAATCTTATAGCAATGTGATCGGTTGTGTAACCATAAAATGTCCATCCACAAATGGAAGCCTCCACAAGGGGATAAGAAGCAAAATCCAGCAGGAGCTACAGAGTATAAAAGAGAAGAGAGGCGCCTCTAAGTGTAGTAATATGGTTACATTTAATGAAGGTACAACATTTAGCAACTCACATGGTTGATGATTAAAATAGGCACATCAAAGTATGCAGGCATTCGGGGTAAAGCTGTCCACATAGACCGCCCTCTGCAACTCCGGCTCTCACAGCTGTCAGTCTGCAATGGTGACCGGGAAGACTACCCTGCAGTAGAGCGATCTGAATGCGAGGCTTGAAGCACTCGTGGAGCGCAGCGTGGAAGGGATGATGTTGATGGTGGTGCAGAAGATGGTCTATGTGGACAACTTTACCCCGGATGCCTGCATACTGTACTTAGATGTGCCTGTTTTAATCATCAACCATGTGAGTTGCAAAATGTTGTACATTCATTAAATGTAACCATATTGCTTCACTTAGAGGCGCCTCTCTTCTTTTTTATACTCAGTTGTGACATGACGCTATTTGTATATCAAGACATCGCTTGCAAATCAAGTCAAAATTCATTAAAAATTTTTGCTTGTCTTGCAAAACGCTCTTAACCACTTCAGCCCCGGAAGGTTTTGCAGCTTTAGGACCAGAGCACTTTTTGCGATTCGGCACTGCGTCGCTTTAACTGACAATTGCGCGGTCGTGCGACGTTGTACCCAAACAAAATTTGCGTCCTTTTTTTCCCACAAATAGAGCTTTCTTTTGGTGGTATTTGATCGCCTCTGCGTCATTTCTGATCGCCGCTATAAACAAAAGAAGAGCGACCATTTTGCAAAAAAACCCAAATTTCTTACTTTTTGCTAAAATTCAAATCCAAAAAAAAAATATAAAAAAACATTTTTTTTCACAGTTTTTGGCCGATTTATATTCTTCCTCATATTTGCGATAAAAAAAATCGCAATCGGCGTTTATTGATTGGTTTGCGCAAAAGTGGCCGCGTTTACGGATGATGAGAATTCATTTCTGGGGTTTTTATTTTTTTTTTATTTTT
>BLSH010071284.1:845227-859752 GCA_018402905.1 Glandirana rugosa | reverse complement strand
GGGTAGTGGATAAAGGAGGGAAGTACAGTCTCAGGGGGGGGGGGTAGTCTAGTTACGACTCTGACATGAAGGGAGGAAGTATGTGATGGGTGGGAGGCTCTGATGTGATGAGGAGCTCTGACTCAAATGAGGGGAGTCTGTGGTGATGGGGGCCTCTGATGTATAGGGGGATGTTAATCTGATGGGGGGACTCTGACAGGAAGAGGGAGGCTCTCTAATGATGGGGGCATCTAGCATGAAGGCATGTATGTATGAGTGAAGGGGGAGCTCTGATGTAATCGGGGGACTCTGATGTAAAAAAAAGGGATCTCTGATGTGATGAGGGCCTCTGACTCTTTGTTGGGGGGAGTCTGTGTGGATGGGGGCCTCTGAGGAATTACGAGGGACTCTTATGTGATGTGGGAAGGGGGAACTCTGGTATGTAGGAGGGCCTCTAACATGAAGGGAGGACTCTAATTTGAACAAGGACCTTTGTGATGGGAACACTGGTATTTTATTAAGTAAGGGCTGCCAGATCACATGGTGAGTGGTCATGTATGGAAGCCCGCCCACCAGAGAACTACGGAGGCAGCGTACTTGGATGTTACCAGGAAACTATGTAGAGCAGAGGTGTCAAACTGACGGCCCTCCAGCTGTTGTGAAACTACAAGTCCCATGAGGCATTGCAAGACAGAGTTACAAGCATGATGGGATTTGTAGTTTTGCAACAGCTGGAGGGCCACCATTCTGACACCCCTGATATAGAGCATCCTGCTGGCCACTCCCATCAGTCATGGCCTACTTGCATTGCATGGAGAAGCACAGTGATGACATCACTGTGTCTAAAATAAGGTATGTAATTAAAACGAGGGTTTTAACCACTTGCCGGCCGTGATACGTGTATATATATACAAACACGTTGGGTTTTTGTGATCATTTGCTTTGAAAGGTAAAGAAGAGATTTGGTGTCTTCTTGACCCTAGATCTCCCCAGAAAGATGACCTGTCATCCTTATTTCTATTACAAGGAATATTTACATTCCTTGTAATAGGAATAAAAGCGATAAAAAAAACAACAAAACAAAAAAAACATTAAAAAGGGACAGTGTAAAAATAAAAAGTAAAATAAAATCAGAAAAAAAAAAAAAGTTTAAAGCGCCCCCATCCCTCCATGCTCGCTCACAAAAGCGAACACATACGCAAGTCGTGCACGCATATGTAAATAGTGTTCGTAATACACGTGTGTGTTGCAAAAAATGGCCTGGTCTTTAATGGGGGTAAATCCTTCTGGGGCTGAAGTGGTTAAAGTGTATTTTTCTTTCCCAAAAAATTGCATTTGCATTTGCAAAACCGCTGCGCAAATACCGCGTGACATAAGAAATTGCAACGATCGCCATTTTATTCCCTAGAGTCTCTGCCTAAAAAAAAAAAAGTCTAATGTTTGGGGGGTTCTAAATAATTTTCTCGTAAAAAATACGGATTTAACCACTTCAGCCCCGGAAGGATTTCACACTTTAGGACCAGAGCACTCTTTGCGATTTGGCACTGTGTCGCTTTAACCGCGGTCGTGCAGTCGCAAACCAAATTTGCGTCCTTTTTTTCCCACAAATAGAGCTTTCTTTTGGTGGTATTTGATCACCACTGCATCATTTCTGATCGCCGCTATAAACAAAAGAAGAGCGACAATTTTGCAAAAAGACCCAAATTTCTTACTTTTTGCTAAAATTCAAATCCAAAAAAAAAAAAATATAAAAAAACATTTTTTTCAACGGTTTTGGCCGATTTATATTCTTCCTCATATTTGTGATTAAAAAAAAAATCACAATCGGCGTTTATTGATTGGTTTGCGCAATAGTTGCCGTGTTTACGGATGATGAGAATTAATTTCTGGGGTTTTTATTTTTTACTAGTAATGGCGGCGATCTGCGATTTTTAGCGGTACTGCGATATTGCGTCGGACATGTCGGACCATTTTGACACTTTTTTGGGACCATTGGCATTTATACAGCGATCAGAGCTATAAAAATGCACTGATTACTGTGTAAATGGCATCGGCAGTGAAGGGGTTAACCTGGGGGGGGGGCGCGCTCTAAGGGTTAACGGTGTTCCCTGGACGTGTTCTAACTGTGTTAGTGTTTGACTGGCAGGGGATGGGGAGTGATCACAGCTTCCATATAGAGCAAGCCTGTGATCACAGCCCTTCCTCCTCTCACAGAACGGAGATCCGTGTTTACTTACACGGATCTCCATTCTTTCACTGCGGGGGGGCATCGCGGGTAGCCGGCGGAGATCAAGTCTGCCCTACCCGCTCCCTGGCACCCCCAAACACAGTGAGCTCACAGTGCATGATCTCGCAACCGGCGTCATATGACGGCGGTTTGCGATATCGAGCCACCTTGTCGCCATCAACCTGCGGTTGGCGGTCGGCAAGTGGTTAAGGTTGTAAACAAAAAGTGCCAGAAAAAGCCTGGGTCGGCAAGTTTCGTTAACATACATTTCGGCAAACAGATTGTTAAAATAATAGGGTAAAGGAGGAACCAAGGAATGAAAAACACGAGCAGATTAAACGTCAGCTTTATGGTTTTACCATCACATGGTGTTTACGAGGAAAATCCCTGCTGTTTGGACTCGTTTAAATAACAATAAATCACAGGAGCGCGGGTCACACCCCATCCGCATGGTAAGAATTGATTTGTGGAATTGCACAGGGGAATCTATAGATTTCTGTCTAAAAACTCTAATGACCGGGGAAAGGGTCTGGTTTAATTTGCTCTGTCCAAATACTAAGTAGGACGTTTTATCTCTTATTCTCCATGTTCCCAGGTATGTGGGTGGAAAGGTCGCTTCATAAATCCACCACCAGGAAAGACAGAATTTTGTTGTAATTATCTCCTGCAATCAATATCGCTCAGGTCTTGGTGGACAGAACAGACCAGAGATTAGTATGAAATGCAATTAGCTGCTGCCTTCCCCATTCGATATTCCGCTAGCAGCCGGCTGCAGTAAAAAGGGATACATATGAGGAGGTTGCAAACAATGACGCTGGAGGGCAAATCTTATATTTTATAGGATCCGTGAAATGGTAATCACACAAGTGCTGGTGGCACGGATTCTCTTGTCATGGAATTAATGAAGCACATGACAGATGGTCCTTGTGGTACGGCGCTATGATGTACCTGCAGGTTCCTCCTCAAATAGATTGCCTATGAATGTAAAAAACACTTTTCTGAAGGTGACATTGATGCGTGTTATAAAGTTACGATTATTTTACTGTTACATGAGGAAGCAGAGGTAGGCATTAACCATTTCAGCCCCGGAAGGATTTCCCAGTTTAGGACCAGAGCACTTTTTGCGATTCGGCACTGCATCGCTTTAACTGTCAATTGCGCGCTCGTGCGACATTGGACCCAATCAAAATGTGCGTCCTTTTTCCCCCACAAATAGAGCTTTCTTTTGGTGGTATTTGATCACCTCTGCGTCATTTCTGCTAGCCGCTATAAACAAAAAATAGCGACAATTTTGCAAAAAAACAAACAAACGATTTTTCTTACTTTTTGCTAAAATAAAAATCCAAAAAAAAATAAAAAAACGTTTTTTTCAT
The DNA here is from genome assembly GCA_018402905.1 of Glandirana rugosa. Lineage (NCBI taxonomy): Eukaryota > Metazoa > Chordata > Amphibia > Anura > Ranidae > Glandirana > Glandirana rugosa. The sequence continues at coordinate 856,173 of BLSH010071284.1, read as the reverse complement.
CAGTTTTGGCCGATTTATATTCTTTCTCATATGTTTGGTAAAAAAAAACCCCGCAATCGGCGTTTATGAATGATGAGAATTAATTTATGGGGTTTTTATTTTTTCTTTATATTTTACTAGTAATGACGGCGATCTGCGACTTTTAGCGGTACTGCGATATTGCGGCGGACATGTCGGACCATTTTGACACTTTTTTAGGGCCATTGGCATCTATACAGCGGTCAGTGCTATAAAAATGCACTGATTACTGTGTAAATGTCATTGGCAGTGAAGGGGTTAAGCAGGAGGGGGCGCTCTAAGGGTTAATTGTGTTCCCTCAGTGTGTTTTAACTGTATGGGGGCTGGGATGGCTGGGGGAGGGGAGTGATCACAGCTTCCATATACAGGAAGCCTGTGATCACAGCCTCCCCCTTACATACACGGACCTCCGTTCTTTCACAGGGACCATCGCAGGTAGCCGGCGGAGATCGAGTCCGCCCTACCCCCTCCCTGGTGTGCGCTCACAATACTAGTTATCGCGGCCGCCGCCAGGTGCCGGCTGTTTGCGATAGCAAGCCACTTTGTCACTGTCACGCTGTGGCGGGCGGTCGGCAAGTGGTCAAAGTGATACTAAAGTCTGATTTTTTTTTTTTTTTTTGCTTAAAAATAACAAACAGGTTATACTTACCTGCACTGTGTAATGGTTTTGCACAGAGCAGCCCAGATCCTCCTCTTCTCGGGTCCCATGCCGGGGCTCATGGCCCCTTTCTTCTGCCGAGTGCCCCCACAGCAAGCAGCTTGCTATGAGGGCACCCCAACCAAGCCGTAGCTCCATGTGCCCATTCAGACACGGAGCCTCGGCTAGGCCCCACCCCCTCTCTATCATTGGCTCACTGACTTTGATTGACAGCAGCAGGAGCCAATGTCGCTGCTGTCTCAGCCAATGAGGAGGGAATCCCAGGCAGCTGAGTCTCTCCTGCAACATCGATGGATTGAGACAGGCTCAGGTAAGTATTAGAGGGGTTGAGGGGGGCTGCTGCACACTGGTTTTTTTTTTTATCTTACTGCATAGAATGTCGTAGGATAAAAAACCTTCTGCCTTTTTCCATCACTTTAAGTAGGAGTAGTTAGAGCCACAAGAGCAAAGTCCCTTTAAGTAGCAGATTATCTGGAGATCTTTAGGACACCAGCCAATGTCCACTTTTAATGGACACACAGCTGACTATAAGGCACAGAGGGGTAACTAGAGCACAAGGTCCCCAAGATCTCTCAATGTCTGTACTCACAAGGCCCAAGGATAGATGGATGCCTCCTTCCAATCTTCCAAGGAATGCCCTCCAGTGATATCAGACAGATCTTTGACAGGCAGCTCTTCTAAGCACCAGGGTCTCAGCATTCTTCCCCTCAGGTCGCCCACCTAAGGCTTCACCAACAGCAGCATCTGTGCCCCCCGGGCTAGACTCCACCTCTCTGGGACAAGACCCAAAACTCTCTGTGCTAGCAGAATATATACAGTCTCCCAGCATGCCACCAGAGCATGTCTCTCTGGGATAGGCCAGGGCTGCATCACTATTCATGCTGCCATTTGCATAGCTTCACGCCTATCTTCCAGAAACTTCTCAACTTAACTGGATACAGAGGGATCTATCAGACAGAGCACACAGAGCAGACCTAATTAAACAATTACAGCTCACAGTACAGTGAGCCAAACTATGCTTTTACCTTAATCAAAATTACAGTCACGCAGACTACAGAGTGGCAGCCAGTGGCAGCATTTCCATACGGCGCACAGGGGCGCCGGCCCCCTAATCCATTTGCCCGGCCACTAATCTACATGCAGGGTGCCAGACGCATGGATTCCAACAGGTTTTTTTTTAGAAGCACATGATTAGAGTCGGAAACTCTAATTGGCTTCAAAAAAGGGTGGGACAATATTAATATTCGCTGTTGTCTTCCTGATCCTCCTCCTGGCCAATCAGGAAGCGGGTCCTGAGACCCAGTCATGTTTCAGGACACACTTCCTGTTCAGCCGGGAGGAGAAGCAACGGCCCGGCTCTTCCTTCCCCGAGCCTCTTAAGTTAAAGGTCAGTCTCCCGCTAGGCGGTGGCGGCGGATCGCCTCCGCACACATTCCCGTACATCTAACACCGGGGGCGGGAGGGTCGGGGGGTTGCTTGCAGGGATCGCCGCCTTCCCGTCCAGGGGGGGGGGGGGGGTTGGTGTTATTTAGCACCACCTGCCACTGGTGGCAACTAAACTTACTACATCCGTTGAAAGTTCAGAATTTACAGCTCATCTGAGTTCTGAAAAGAGTGGGCAGAGATCTGAAGTTACATTCTGAAGAGCTCAGTGAAAAGAGGTCTGAGAGCTGATTGGAGGGAAGGGACACACCCCCCCCTCCACACATCACACAGGAACAGAACAGAGACTGTCAATCAGCTGGAGGTCCCTCCCGTTACCTTTTTTTCTCTTGGTGTCAGGAAAACTTGACAGAAGTGATTCATGCTGATAGCAGAGGAGGCTGCAGACAGAAATGACACTTAAGCCTCGTATAGGTCGTACTTACAACCGTTGTATGCGATATCGATCGTTCATATGCGCGATTAGAACAGTCGAACATACGACGGTCGTACAAGGGAGTTGTATGAGCAAACTAGAAAACTTGGTCGTATCAACAAGCGGTCATACGACCGTTGTATGGTGTGTACAGAGCAGTTGGTACAACAAGTTGTATTGTGCAAAACACGCATGCTCAGAAGTCAGGAACGGCTGGATGCTAATTACATGCACCTGAACGTTCTTTCTGTGCTCGTACGATCGTATAGTGCAGTCAGTATGCAACATACGATTTGCGACGATCGTATGTACGATCATCGTCCCTTGTGTACAAGGCTTTAGGGGTTGATTTACTTAAGGCATGTAGTTGCTCCAAAGCTTGGTAAATGAGGTAAAGCTTCACTTTGCAAAGAATACTCAATGTAAAGAAAATAAAAAAAAAAAAACACATTTTTTTTCTTGCACGATTGGATGAGCCAATTAATCAGAGCTCCTGCTCATTTACTAAGCTCTGGAGCAACTCTTTGCAAAGGTGCGCAGTCTATTTGCCTTAAGTAAATCAACCACTTGGTGTTCTTAATTGAGAAAGTACACATCATAGAGGGATATGCATTGTTCATATTTCATGTCTGAGGTTTACAACCACTTTAATGGTTAGCAGGCTACCACTCTAAGGATGCACTGGAATGAAACCACAAACAGCATGACAGTCAATTAAATGGAATGTATTAAGGTAATTCAGTGCAATACAGTGCAAATCAATAAACAGATAAATGCACAGATAAAAAGCACTCTACTAGACAGCAACAGTTTGCTAGCTTGCACTTGAAAAAAACCACAGTACGGTTAACTTAAAGCGGAGTTCCACCCAGAACATTTTTTTTTACATCATTCAAGTCCTTTGCCTATATAGATTTACCTTTGAAGTTAAAAAAAATGTATACTCACCCTAAGTCGCCTGTTGCTAGGTGGTTTCTGTGTTCTGCCCCTATTTGGTCCTAGGCTCCTTTTTACTTCCTGCTTCCCCTGGCCTCCTGGGAGATGTGACTGATCATTTCCCAGGAGTCAGTGGGCTTCCCTGTAATGTGAAATCGTGTTATTTCCAGACAGGAAATGACACGATTTAAGGCGGACCGAGATGGAGGAGTGCATAATGGTTACCCACCATGCACTTCTTTCAGGAAGAGATGCCAGGAGATCCAGGATGGGCTTCAGTTGCCCTCACCTAAAATGGAAAAGCCCAGCAGTGAGAGAAACAAAATTGTGAGTAAAAAATACATGTAATTACTAGGCGGTTTAAAAGTAAGGAAACAAAAGGTTACATCTATTTAGTATTAAGAGTGGATGCCAAAAAAAAAAAAAAAAATTCTGGGTGGAACTCCACTTTAAATCTTTAATGGGCTACTCGAGTTTCTAAATTACTTCAACCAGTTCAGAGACATAAAAAAGGGTTGTGGTGTACACCTTGAGTATATAACCCCAATAGTGGGTGGGTGTATGCGTTCCTAGAGTGTGGGGTACCCCTGAAAGTGGTGAAAGTACCTGGAGCCTAGTGATTATTGTTTACTGGCTTTCCGTGGGGCCCTTCTTTAGGTGGTGCACTGTCCCTTTAAGAATGTTAATCAATCATACAGGCAAAGCTGTTAAGTGTGAGCAGTCTCTGTTTTAGCTAACCATGTGGAGCGGGCAGTTAGGGCATGTAGTTCAGCTTACTACTTCCTGGCAGGTAGCTGGTCCCCATGGTTTGGCAAACCATTTCCCAACAATCAGGTCCCTGATCCTCACACAGGCCAAAGTCTCTCCACTCAGACCCTGTGATTATCTCTCATATAGTTACATAGTTTGTGAGCTTGAAAAAAGACACAAGTCCATTAAGTCCAACCTGTGTGTGCTTTTGTGTCAATATTATATTGTATATCCCTGTATGTTGTGGTCGTTCAGGTGCCTATCCAATCGTTTTTTGAGCTGATCTATGCTCCCTGCTGAAACCACTGCTTGTGGAAGAGAATTCCACATCCTCACTGCTCTTACCGTAAAGAACACTCTACGCAGTCTGAGGTTAAACCGCCTTTCTTCTAATTTTAGTGAATGGCTGCATGTCTTTTTATATTCCCTTGCGTGGTAAAGTTTTATCCCTATTGTGGTGTCACCATTACTGTATTTGTACATTGAAATCATATCCCCTCTCAAGCGTCTCCTCTCCAGAGAGAATAAGTTCAGATCTCGTAATCTTTTCTCATAACTAAGGTCCTTCCAGTCCCTTAATCAGCTTTGTTGCCCTTCTCTGGACCCTCTCCAGTTCCAGCACATCCCTCCTGAGGACTGATGACCAGAATTGGAGGGCATACTCCAGGTGCAGCCGGACCAGAGTTTTGTATAGTGGGAAAATTATCATTTTACCTCTGGAATTAATCCCCTTTTTAATGCATGCCAATATCCTGTTGGCTTTGCTTGCAGAAGCTTGGCATTGCCTGCCATTGCTGAGCTTGTCATCTAAGACCCTTAGGTCCTTTTCCATCCTAGATTCCCCCAGAGGCTCTCCCCCTAGTGAGTAGTTTGCATTTACATTTTTGGCACCCAGGTGCATTATTTCACACTTCTCTACATTAAACCTCATTTGCAATGTAGTTGCCCACCCCATTAATTTGTTCAAATCTTATTGCCCTGCATAACTGGGATAAACAGATCAATCTCGGTATTTGCTTACGATACTAAAGCCTCGTACACACGGTTCGACGGTCGTATACAACAGGTCGTACTCACGACCGTTGTATGCGAAATCGATTGTTCGTATGCGCAATTTGAACAGTTGAACATACGACGGTCGTACAAGGGAGTTGCATGAGCAGACTAGAAAACTTGGTCGTACCAACAAGCTCTCATACAACCGTTGTATCGTGTACAAAGCAGTTGGTACAACACAGTTGTATTGTGCAAAACACGCATGCACCAAAGTCAGGAATGGCTGGATGCTAATTACATGCACCTGAACTTTTTCTGTGCTCGTACGATCGTGTAGTGCAGTCAGTATGCTACATACAACAGCCAACGTACGATTCGACACGGTCATACGCGCGATCGTCGTCCTGTGTGTACGGGGCTTAACTCTCCAGATTGTTTATGAATAAATTAAATAGGATTGGACCCAGGACAGGACCCTGGGGGACCCCACTCTCCACACAGGACCATTCTGAGTACTCCCCATTTATCCCCACCCTCTGGACCCCTGTAGCCAGTTTTCAATCCATGTGCTCACCCTTTGGTCCATGCTGTCAGACCTTAGTTTGTATAGTAAATGTTTATGGGGAACTCTATTAAATGCCTTTGCAAAATCCAGATATACCACATCTATGGGCCTTCCTTTGTCTAGATGGCAGCTCACCTCCTCATAGAAGGTTAATAGATTGATTCGGCAAGAACGGTTCTTCATGAATTCATGTTGATTACTGCTAATGATACAGTTTTTACTACTAAAATCTTGTATGTATGGAGTCCACAGAGGCTCGCAGCTGCACAGTTTTTTCTCTCTGCTGCCACAGCTCTGCACATCTAGGAGAGAGGGGGTTAAGCGGGCAGGCAGAAGAGCACATTCAGCAGGTCCCACAGGGGGCCACCAGTGAAGTACACCGCTCAAGAGGGCTTCCAATTAACCCTCTGCGCAAGTTGCTCTTTCGTTGGCAAAAATTTGAAACCCATTGCACTTCCTCCAGAAGAATTGTGGCTCAGAGTGGTCCACATAGTGGATCTTTTCCAGATGAACTTGAGGTAACAGATGCTTATTCTGGAGCCTGCCTTTATACCTAGGAATGTTGTTTTGTCTTAAATGTCTGTCCTGTGTAATGCCCTATCATGAAAATCTTGGTAAAGATGGCAAAGAAAGGAACTAGAAGAAGCAAAGATCAGATCAAAGAGGGATTTATGTCAGTCACCCTGCACCTAGCTCTCATAGATCATTGATCCCCCATAAGCGTTCCACTGCAAATAACTCCCATAGACCATTGATGCCCATAGGCTTTCCACAAGATTTTGGAGTGAATCTATGAGAATTAATACCTATACAGCCAAAAGGGGATTTGAAAGGTCAGGTGCCGATGTTGGATGAGAAGACTTAGCTGGATATCAGCATTCCAATTCATCCCTAAGGTGTTCATTAGGCTTGAGGTCAGGGCTCTGTGCAGGCTGTTCAAGTTCCTCCACACCAAGCTAGTCAAACCATATCTTTATGGAGCCGGATTTACATATTGGGGAACAGTCATGCTGAACAGAAAGGGGCTTTCCTCAAACGGTTACCAGGTTGGGTGTGCACAATTGTCTAAAATGACATTGCATGTTGTAGCTTTAATAGCCCCCTTCACTGGAAACACCTAAACTCAATGGTTTTGTAATGGGATGACCAATAAGCACATATAGGTTGGCTATATGGTACATCACATGAGCAAAGACGGAAAATGTATCGGGAAGTGGACCTGTGCCATGCGCCAACCCTCAGTGACTCTTCTGCAGAGAACTGCCATGGCGGATAATCTTTTTGCAAGACCTCTCTGCTCAGTGCATTCTGTGTGGTAAAGAAAAGGAAGGACATGCAATAAGCACAGGAAGTAAAGGGGGGCATACTAAAGGAAGACCATAGTGCAAGACTTGCTACACCATTGGGTTTTATAATGGCTTCCACAAATACCTCCATGTTGCATTCTACATGAGAAGGAAAGGAGGAAGAGGTTTTGTAAGCTGGTCAAAGCTCAAAAGCCATTTTCTTCACAGATATAAATAACAATTACCAACATGCCAATGACCATGCATTGCCTTCACAGATATTTGACACAAGACAAATGACTTGGAATTGTATATTTGTAATGTAGGTTTACCCCAGGCAATTGGGCGCAGATGCAATGAAATTACCGTTGCCCTCTCTTCCCAGGAAACACACGCAACAGACACACAGGGTGACAGTAAGACAATTTTACTGTAATTATCGCCTCCAGGCATTGGAGTTCAGGAACTCACAGGCGGGGCTACAATAAATAGACATTTGCAATGTTACATGACAGCCCAGCTGCTCTGTGCCCATATACATCACTGCAGGGCTACTGTGGGGCACACTCAGCATAAGTGACAGGAACACGTCTCTGCTCTGCCTTGCAACAGCCTCTGGAACTCGTATGATATCTGTGTTCCCAGATCCATAGCTCTCATGTGTGGGGAAGGGGGAGCCTGGCACAATAAACTAGCTGATTTCAATTTGACTACTGCAAAATATTGCAGCCTCTATTGTCCACATTTGATGGACCACTTAAACTATTCATTTAGCACAAGTTTGTCTGCCTTGCAACCACTTCCCCTGATAGCCTCTTTAAATTTCTTCCACAATGTCTCCCGAATTTACATTTCTTAGTCAAGGTAAAGAACCTCTCCTGTGTTGGACAGGGCCATTGCAGGATGGAGGCCACATTATCATGTTCCAAGTTAGAGGCTGAGATGACATCAGGGCTTCCTTTAAACTCCTGGTCCAAACATCCTAGGAATGGAGAACTGGGGATAATTGGACCCAAAGTGGTTTAGGGGCCAAAAGTCCAGTCCACAGAAGCTTGTTGGGTAGATGCAGCATCGTGTGGTAGGCAGTAAACACATCTCATCTCACGCTCATCTGTCCGTGCCCCTTACAACTGTGCAGCGGATTGATAATGGACAGAAGACTCAAGGATGCAGACAGCATCTGCCACGAGGAGGAATGTGTTGCCTGGTTGGTCCAACCCAAATGGGGAGCTTCCTGAAAAGGTAGATGCAGTCTCTGCTCTCGCTGTACTCCAACAGAACCTCTCCCTATTGCTAGCACTGTCCCTGTCAGACGGGGAACCTGTCCCCTACCCTGTCCACTTACACAAAGCACGCCAAACCCAAGGGTCAGAGTCTTAAATAGGCTCTGCCTAACCTAAGCTGGCTACCAGGGTCACATAGGGCATGTGCATCTAACCGGATCACTGACCGGGTGACCGATGAAATCATAGAGAAACCCAGGCTCTCTTGGCTTCCTCTCCCATTTGCATTGCCAGTCGAGCGCCACCTGCAGTGGAGAATGTAAAATGCACATGCCTACAAGATCACTTTTGGCCGAAGTCTGATAGGAAAATCAACAAAAAACAGGAGTTATCATAGTGAAGCAAACCAGACAGCAGCTGGCAGGAACACTAGAACCCATGACAGTACAAGTTCTTTAGTTCTACCAACAACTATATGGTGCAAGCGCAGTTAGAAGTGAAAATGTAACAAATAACTCGCTCAAGAACAAGTTCTGGGCAGTTTAGTAGATTGTTTAAAAAAAAAAAAGAGAACAGGATGCATTTCTAATTTCAGTTGTTCTGTCCCACTTGCATTTTTGGGTTGTGTTGGACTGTATCAGGTTGTTATTTTTTGGTAGTAAACTGATATCTAGTGAAGGTTTTTGGCCAATACAACCTCCTTACTTTGTGATTGTGGTTTCTCCCTCTGTCCTGCCCCTCCTGTTTAGTGCTAGTTAGTTTAGTCCTAGCTAGACCCTCCTTGTTTCTTCCATGTTCCCCCAGTCAGTGTTAATACTTCGCAGAGACAGGGCTTAGGAAAGTCATTCTCTTCTTACTCGTACTAGACCGGAAAAACATCCTTTGTATTAATTTATCGGAAGTAAAATTGGATACAACCTATGTCTTATTGAAGAGTTAAATTGTTACTAAACCCACAACAGTAAAATCAGTCTGCATACAGTTAAGACCATATACAGTATCTCACAAAAGTGAGTACACCCCTCACATTTTTGTAAATATTTTATTCTATCTTTTCATGTGACAACACTGAAGAAATGACACTTTGCTACAATGTAAAGTAGTGAGTGTGCAGCTTGTATAACAGTGTAAATTTGCTGTCCCCTCAAAATAACTCAACACACAGCCATTAATGTCTACACCGCTGGCAACAAAAGTGAGTACACCCCTGTGAAAAATGTCCAAATTGGGCCCAATTAGCCATTTTTCCTCCCAGGTGTCATGTGACTCGTTAGTGTTACAAGGTCTCAGGTGTGAATGGGGAGCAGGTGTGTTAAATTTGGTGTTATCGCTCTCACTCTCTCATACTGGTCACTGATAGTTCTACATGACACCTCATGGCAAAGAACTCTGAGGATCTGCATAAAAGAATTGTTTCTCTACATACAGATGGCCTAGGCTATAAGAGGATTGTCAAGACCCTGAAACTGAGCTACAGCATGGTGGCCAAGACCATACAGCGGTTTAACAGGACAGGTTCCACTCAGAACAGGCCTCGCCATGGTCGACCAAAGAAGTTGAGTGCAGTGCTCAGCGTCATATCCAGAGGTTGCCTTTGGGAAACAGACGTATAAGTGCTGCCAGCATTGCTGCAGCGGTTGAAGGGGTGGGGGAGTCAGTCTGTCAGTGCTCAGACCATATGCCGCACACTGCATCAAATTGGTCTGTATGGCTGTTGTCCCAGAAGGAAGCCTCTTCTAAAGATGACGCACAAGAAAGCCTGCGAACAGTTTGCTGAGGACAAGCAGACTAAGGAGATGGATTACTGGAACCATGTCCTGTGGTCTGATGAGGCCAAGATAAACTTATTTGGTTCAGATGGTGTCAAGCATGTGTGGTGGCAACCACGTGAGGAGTACAAAGACAAGTGTGTCTTGCCTACAGTCAAGCATGGTGGTGGGAGTGTCATGGTCTGGGGCTGCATGAGTGCTGCCGGCACTGGGGAGCTACAGTTCATTGAACCATGAATGCCAACATACAGTCCCTGACAAAAGTCTTGTCGCTTATCTATTTTGTAGAAACACCTGCTATTAACCTGACTTTTAATTAATCAATTGGTGTTAGAAATAGCTCATATGAAAAGCTAAAACCCTCCCAAATGATGTTTAATGCACTGAAATAAATTAGTTTCACTGAAAAAAGATTTATCATTTAATCAAGACAGAAAGGTCAAATTTTGGCAATGTATAAAAACATAAACGTCATTTAAACAAGTTAAAGACATATCCGCTGTTTTGAAAACAGAACGGTTTTAAACTGGAAAGACAGAACTAATTTACTATTTAGAAAAAAGTCACTTTGATTAAATAAAGTCACGTAATTTGTAGTAAACCCTCCCAAAATCGAAAAGTATACTCGATAAAGATTGTGGTTAACTAATTAATTTTCAGTCCAATTATCGTCCACAAAGATGTTTTATCTATTCGCTGTTCTGAAAACAGTCCCTGACATACAACCGTAAGTACCAAGTTACTTGACATCGAGGGGTCACGGCCGTCGTGAGTACGTCGGGGTCTGGTACTGTGAGGGTGGTGGTACGAACTGACATCCGTTCTGTGTGAACAGAAACATGAGGAGTGCACCAACGGTGGTGTGTACGAACTGTGGTAGACTTGGT
>BLSH010071284.1:831408-845217 GCA_018402905.1 Glandirana rugosa | reverse complement strand
TGACCTCTACAAAAACTGTTCGGGTCCAGTCCGTCTGGGGCGTTCTGTCGACGAGCTCTCCTGGCAAACAACCGAACTTTTAGGTTCCGGTCGGGTAAAAGGTGACGTCGTCTCGAGGTGTTCTGGGCCAGTGGACTTCAGGGACACAGTTGGTCTTGTCAAACAGCCTAAGACAGAGCTTTACAGGAGGTACCAGCTTAGTCACGGGTCTTCGGTCGTGATTTGTTTTCTGTTAACTTTTTGGCACACCGTAAACGGTTCCGGGTGTCGGACGATTTTCCTACCTGCGACCTTTTCAACGTCTTCCACCTAAAAAGTCTACTTAGAAGACAACTTAATGTGGTGTCAGTGGCGTTTATAACGTCCTCTGGATGACCTCGGCGTACCTAGGCTCTAAGTTTGTATTCCTTCCACCCTGCAGATCTCTTGCACACCCCCATACTGGATGTAACCCCAGACCATGATTTTTCCGCCACCAAACTTCACTGTTTTATGTTTGAATCTCGGATCCATGCGGCTCCAGTAGGTCTCCTGCAATATTTGCGGTGACTGTGGTGTAATTCAACAGAAGATTCATCTGAAAAATCCACCTTCTGCAACTTTTCCAGCGTCCATCCTTTTAGCAGGCTGTGGGCCTTGGCAAATGCCACACGGTTTTTCAATTGTCTTTTGTTTAGTGCTGGCTTCTGGGCACTGATTCGACCATGGAGGACATTTCGAGACAGAATCCGACAAACTGTTCTGGTTGACACAGGGACTTCAGGTGACCGGGTCTTGTGGAGCTCTGCTGCAGTGGAAAATGGGCTGGCCTTGGATTTTCAAGCCAACAAACGGTCCTCTCGAGCAGCTGTCTTGCGGGGTCTGCCTGACCTGGGCTTGTCAAAAACATCTCCAGTCTCTTCAAATCTTTTTTTTATCCTCTGTACTTGACGCTGAGACACATTGAAGGTGCTTGCCACATCAGCAGTGGATCTGCTCTTCAGCCTCTTGATAATCAAAACTTTAGTTTCAGGGTGAATCTTAGGCATGTTTGCAGAGGTCTAGTTGCAGTTGATGTGAAGGTCTAGTGTACTGGGGTTCTTTTTATACACATCTGAGCCCTAATTGATCCATTATTAGTCACAGGTGAAGCTCATATGACAAGGCGACAACACTTATGTTTTTGCAAAAATTGACTCAATGTGCTTTACCAAGCTGTGAATATTAGAATACTATTTGACAGTTTCGTTTTGCACTGAAACATTATTACAAAAGCTGTTGGGATTAAAATGAGACATTTCTTGTAAAAAAATCTTGATTAGAAATATATTTCAGCGGCACTTCAGGTCAATTTGTACACAAGCGACAAGACTTTTGTCAGGGACTGTATACTGTGACACACTGAAGCAGAGCATGATCCCCTCCCTTCGGAAACTGGGCTGCAGGGCAGTATTCCAACATGATAACGACCCCAAACACATCTCCAAGACGACCACTGCCTTGCTAAAGAAGCTGAGGGTAAAGGTGATGGACTGGCCAAGCAATTCTCCAGACCTAAACCCTATTGAGCATCTGTGGGGAATCCTCAACCTGAAGGTGAAGGAGCGCAAGGTCTCTAACATCCACCAGCTCCTTGATGTCGTCATGGAGGAGTGGAAGAGGACTCCAGTAGCAACCTGTGAAGCTCTGGTGAAATCAATGCCCAAGAGGGTTAAGGCAGTGCTGGAAACAGTGATGTGGCCACAGAAAATATTGACACTTTGGGCCCAATTTGGACATTTTCACTTAGGGGTGTACTCACTTTTGTTGCCAGCGGTTTAGACATTAATGGCTGTGTGTTGAGTTATTTTGAGGGGACAGCAAATTTACACTGTTATACAAGCTGTACACTCACTACTTTACATTGTAGCAAAGTGTCATTTCTTCAGTGTTGTCACATAAAAAGACATAATCAAATATTTACAAAAGTGTGAGGGGTGTACTCACTTTTGTGAGATACTGTATGTAAAAATCAGTGTTTTTTTGCTAGAAAATTACTTAGAACCCCCAACCATTATATATATATATATTTTAATAGAGACCCTAGTGAATTAAATGGTGGTCATTGCAATTTTTTATGTCACATGGTATTTGCGCAGCAATTTTTCAAACATAAAAAAAAAAAAAAAAAAATGAATGAATTAAAAAAAAAAAAAAACACAATATTTACCCCAATTTCTGTAGAATGTGAAAGATTATGTTACACCGAGTAAATAGATACCAAACATGTCACACTTTAAAATTGCGCATGCTTGTGAAATGGTGATAAATTACGATACTTACAGTATTTTTTCGCACCATAAGACACACTTTTTTCCTCCCAAAAAGTGGGGGAAGTGTCCCTGCGTCTTATGGTGCGAATGCTGCAAAAAAAACCCAGCCCCCCCCGGTCGCCAGCACCATACAGCGCAGCCCCAGCGGCCGAATGAAGTACTGCCGCGGCGACCACTCGGGCTGCTCTGTCTTCTATCTGAACGGGGTCAGCCTGCAGAGTGGAGCTGCACCAGGTGCATGTGTGATGACATCATCACAGTGCAGCGGTGCCGGGAGATTTGAATCTCCCTGTCTGCTCTCTTTCAGGCTGAATTTAACGGGTACAGGTATGGCTGTTATTGATTGACACTGGTATATGGCTGTATTTCATGGACTCTGGTACAAGGCTGTACTTGATTGGCACTGGAATATGCTGTATTTGATTGGCACTAGTATATGCTGTATTTGATTGGTACTGGTATATGCTGTATTTGATTGGCACTGATATATGGCTGTATTTGATTGGCACTGTTATATGGCTGTATTTGATTGACACTGGTATATGGCTGTATGTCATGGACTCTGGTATATGGCTGTATTTCGTGGACTCTGGTATATGGCTGTATTTCATGGACTCTGGTACAAGGCTGTACTTGACTGGCACTGGTATATGCTGTATTTGATTGGCACTAGTATATGCTGTATTTGATTGGTACTGGTATATGCTGTATTTGATTGGCACTGATATATGGCTGTATTTGATTGGCACTGGTATATGGCTGTATTTGATTGGCACTGGTATATGGCTGTATTTGATTGACACTGGTATATGGCTGTATTTCATGGGCTCTGGTATATGGCTGTATTTCGTGGACTCTGGTATATGGCTGTATTTCATGGACTCTGGTATATGGCTGTATTTCATGGGCTCTGGTATATGGCTGCATTTCATGGACTCTGGTATATGGCTACATTTCATGGGCTCTGGTATATGGCTGTATTTCATGGGCTCTGGTATATGGCTGCATTTCATGGACTCTGGTATATGGCTGTATTTCATGGACTCTGGTATATGACTGTATTTCATGGATCTGGTATATGCTGTATTTCATGGACTCTGGTATATGACTGTATTTCATGGATCTGGTATATGCTGTATTTCATGGGCTCTGGTATATGACTGTATTTCATGGATCTGGTATATGCTGTATTTCATGGACTCTGGTATATGGCTGCATTTCATGGACTCTGGTATATGGCTGCATTTCATGGGCTCTGGTATATGGCTGCATTTCATGGACTCTGGTATATGGCTACATTTCATGGGCTCTGGTATATGGCTGTATTTTATGGACTCTGGTATATGGCTGCATTTCATGGACTCTGGTATATGGCTGTATTTCATGGACTCTGATATATGGCTGCATTTCATGGGCTCTGGTATATGGCTGTATTTCATGGATCTGGTATATGCTGTATTTCATGGACTCTGGTATATGGCTGCATTTCATGGACTCTGGTATATGGCTGCATTTCATGGACTCTGGTATATGGCTGCATTTCATGAACTCTGGTATATGGCTGTATTTCATGGACTCTGGTATATGGCTGTATTTCATGGATCTGGTATATGCTGTATTTCATGGACTCTGGTATATGGCTGAATTTCATGGACTCTGGTATATGGCTGAATTTCATGGACTCTGGTATATGGCTGAATTTCATGGATCTGGTATATGCTGTATTTCATGGACTCTGGTATATGGCTGTATTTTATGGACTCTGGTATATGGCTGTATTTCATGGACTCTGGTATATGGCTGTATTTCATGGACTCTGGTATATGGCTGCACTGGTAAATATTTTAGTACACCATTTGGTTCAGAATATTTATTTTCTGGTTTTCCTCCTCGAAAGCTTAGGTGCATCTTATGGTGAAAAAAATATGGTATAAATCTCCTTAGGTGATGCTTTAAAATTTTTTACAAGTTACCAGTTTAGAATTGCAGAGGAGGTCTTGGGCTAGAATTATTGCTCTCACTCTAATGTTCGGGATGATACCTCACATGTGTGGTTTGAATGCTGTGACCTACATATGCATTCACTTCGTGTGAGCGTGTTTTTTTTTGTATTGTTTATTTTATTTTTATACATTCTGTTTATTTTTTGATCACTTTTATTCCTATTACAAGGAATGTAAACATCCCTAGTAATAGGAATGGGGCATGACAGGTCCTCTTTATGGAGAGATCTGGGGTCTATAGGTCCCCACATCTCTCCTCTAGGCTGGAAAGCCTAAGAGCCTAAGATAAAAAAAAAAAAAAAAATCAGTCCGCCTAGCTTTTTAAATTGCAGAGACTCGCCTGCTGAAAAAAAAACAATATCTAAATGATGCCTGCAGCTGCACCCATCATTCAGATATCACCAATTAAAGCCCAGGATGTCATATGATGGCCCACGGTGGGCAAGTGGTCAGATTGTAATGCGTATGGTTAGTTTAAGGGTATAAACTTTCTGTCATGTTGGAAATAAGTTTGTTTGATATTTGATTCATCAATTGATTGCATACATGAAGCGAACATTGGTTATAGGGTTTCATCAATTTTTTTAGTTTGGATATTTTCTCATCCAGCTTAATACCCAATCCTTTTTACAAATCAAAATAACAAATGCAGCTCAAACATAAAAATATAGAAATGTAGATTCCTCCCCTCTCTACTATGGTTACAGGATTATGCAGAGATGCATGAATTAATACTCTAAAAGAAAGGAGAAGTCATATCTGGGAAGAATTACATTCTGAAGAATAGATTTATGGAGAAAGGGAGGATTAGTGTTTCTGTAATGTATCCAAGACTGTGCCTTCTACAAGATAATGCAGCAGTCTCAGCATGTGCTACGATAGAACAATATACAATGGAAAGTAAGTGGTGCGGTGCAAGCTTAAAAACGATCACTAAAGGGTAATGTAAAAATTCAGATTCAGATGAAAGTGCAATTTACTTTTGTGCACTTTAAATATTATTAGTTAATTGCAGTTAAAAAAATAAAGATTTGTTCCTATCATGATTTGCCCCCGCTGAACTCAAATGAATTCTTTACACACTGCAATCTGTACCAGTAGTAAAGCCCCATCTACCCCCCTTGCATTATCCCACCCCTGGCCCTATCCAATCACTTGCACTCCCACTCACCATGCTGATCCTTTTCAATACTTCCCCTCGCCTCTATTCAATGACACTCTTCCCCCTTACCTGTATGCCAGGTACCATGCAAGACCTTCCCCTGAATGCCTGATAACCCCAGCCACCTGTGCTCCCATGCTGACCCTTTTTATCCCATTCCTTCTTCTACCCCAATGACACCCCATGACATTCTGTCCTCTCAGCCCTTTCCCCTCATCTTTACTCCAGGTGCCATACTAGCCCTTCTCTTTAACTAACACCAGCCACTACCAGCTTTCCACCCCACATACTTCCCCATCCTCTTCACATTGGTCTACATACACCTGTTCTCAGCCATGGCCTACTCTTCGTCTGCACTCCCATGATTCCACCATGCAAAATATTGACTGTTCCTCTTTCCCCAGGCATGTCTCTTACCTGTAATCCCATGACTCTTCCCCATTTCTCCATGCCTTTCACCTGTACTCCCATGCCCCTTCCTCAAACATCTCAGTAACATTGTACCTCACATGTGTTCCCATCAACTTTTACAATTCACTTCTCACGGCCAGGGGGTCAGGCTCAGGGACCCATAGCTATTGCAGTAAAGGGGCTACCACTGATCAGCTGAATAAGTACACAAGCAGGTCACCCTCGCGGATGACACATGCTGACACGAGGTGCAGGGTCTAAGCACTGATCAGTATTCACCAAAGCTGATGGTGGAGATGGGTTTTGCTGTATGTTAGTGCCAGATCACGGTCCTCAGAATCACTCCACCAGGAGGTGAGCAAGCTGGGATCTAATAGCATATATAGCAGGTAGGGATCAATCATAAGCATAGTCAGTAAACAAGCCAAAAGATTGGAAGTGGTTACAGGTTTGGATCAAGCTTAAGCGTAGTCAAGGAAAAAGCCAAATGCTGATAATAAACAGTTGCAGGTTAGGATCAAGCAGAAGTGTAGTCGAGGAAAAAATCAAAGGTCGATAGTGAATAGTAGTGGAGATAAGGACAACTGCAGGTGAGCAAAGGACCAATATATCAGCTAGAAAGAGCACAATAATCTGACAAACAGGAAGTGCAGAGGAATGGCTTGAATCAGGAAATTTGTGGGAGGAGCAAAAGGTTAAAGGTTCAAGAGAAACAAGGCAAGATTCTCTAAGGGACTCAGGCAGGGAGCTGTCCAAAATTTTAGGTGGCTCAGCAAAAGGAGACACCTCCAGACACAGCAGAGGCTGCATGTTCAGACTCGGGCCCTGACATCACCATACAGAACCCTCCCTTGACTGCCATGACTCCATCCACCCAGTACTGCATTGACTCTTTCACCATTTAACCATGCAAGCAGTTGCATACTACAGAAATTTATATTCTCCTAGTCCTCATTTACAGGCTTGACTTCCTAAGCAAGGCTTAGCATGACCATCCATCAATTACTTGCTGCACAACCCACCTGGGCTTTCATTTAATCTTGCTGGATCAGGGAATTGAACTCATGACCATACGTTCACAAAGCACACAACTTTCCCCACTAGGTCACAGACTTGGTGGTGGCAACTCAAAAAAATGCATCCTTTTAGATAGCATGTGCCCACTTTTTAAACCTTTTTTAAACTGGCGGTGCTTTTTAACTTTTAGCTCTAGTGAAATGAACCAGAGTTTGCCTTAAAAAAAATAAGAAAAATATATTATTTAGAAATGTCTAGGAAAAACATAACACTTGCCTCACAATGGAATGAAACCCACAAATCAGACTTTATATATGGAACTTGAAGGACGGGCAGCTATAGAAAGATCTCCTAAGTAAGAAAACAAAAACCTTAAGGCCCATTTACACCTATGAACCATGTCAATGTCAATGTTCCCTTCTAGATGTGGCTTTCAGGTTTGAATCAACCTTGCACTACCGGGGACTCAAACTCATGACTTTACAATGTTTGACAGGCTATGCTACCCACTAGGCCCAGGCAGAGTTAGCCATGATGGCTCCCCAAAAATTGATTCTTATTAGACACAGAAATTTGATACCAAACCCACATGAAAATGTCACCTAGTTAGGGCTTAGATCTAGTTTAATCTAAAGATAGTGCACGATGGACTGTTATGGAGGCTCAGCACTGATTTGCATGTTGGAATACCTAGGCTTATCAAGCACTTAGTATTTTATCTCCACATCATTTATTTAACAAATAATGCAGATACAACCTATTATCTACACTTTTTATTCACAATACCTTCCTATCTTCCTGGAGTGCGTTGGCAAACACACAAAGAATGATACTATAAATGGCATTTTAAACAGCAAAAAAATGGAATCTAAATGGTTTTGAAAAGCTTGAATAACACAGAAGAGCAATGGTAAGTGCTCGGTAAATGTACTTTTAATATTCTTGTTTGGACAAAGGATCATATTTAACATTTGCCCTTTGCTGTTGGACAGCTCAGCAAATAATGAAGTCTTGGAAATGTTAATTTTCTGAGAGCAGCCAGACTCTATAAAGGCTAAGGTTTACAAAAAGTAGTGTGTAAACCTTTACCTTGTGAAATAAAAGGGGATAGTCAAGAGCACTAGAGGTTCAGTAGGATATGGTCCTTGGGCATCACAGCAAAGAGCCTCTTAAAGCCCAAGTCTGGTAGTGGCAGAATCGCTTGTAATTCATTAGATGCTATGTGATTATAAACATTTGTCCTTGGGCCACTAAAGTTTTTTCTTTCCCTGATAGAAATTTAGGGTCAACTATTTTGACCTACCTCTCAACTTTGAGATGTGCGCAAATCACACACCCTTGTCATGCCACCAGTTTTGCAGACGACAAAGAATTAAAGCTGAATTACAGGTATGGCAATTTTTACATAGTTACATTGGACCAGCTTGGACTGATTGGCAGGGACATAACAGATCTAACTGATCCCGATCACAGGGATCAGTAGATCTGTGATGTCCCCTTTCACAGAACGGGAAACCGCTGTGTTTACATCGGCGGTTCCCCGTTCTGGCTCCCTGTTAGATGATCGTGGGTCTCGGGCGATCCGCACTGTAGCCATCAATCGGCTAAACAATAAGTTTCAGAATAGGCCT
The DNA here is from genome assembly GCA_018402905.1 of Glandirana rugosa. NCBI lineage: Eukaryota > Metazoa > Chordata > Amphibia > Anura > Ranidae > Glandirana > Glandirana rugosa. Next base: position 836,702 of record BLSH010071284.1, on the reverse strand, counting down.
GGTCCTTAAATGGTATAGAACCTGGCACTATAGTGCACTTTTAACAATAAACCATATAACAAGAGCACTGGAAATATCAACCCCCTCCTTCTGCCTGCAAGAGTGAACGCAGCTCGTATCCTTTGAAATCTTCTTAGACACTTCTAGAGATGTTGATTTCCTGGGTCCATCGCAGCTCTCAATGGCTATTTTTATTAGTTTACTAGATCAACAAGGTATCTGGGACAGAAAGCAAAGGGAAATCTCGCCAACAGGACACAGGAGGTTATTTTTTTTAACCGATCTGTACATCACAGCCCCTTATATTAGGGACCCCATGAGAGTCCCCATACATCATAGCCCCTTATATCAGGGTCCCCATGAGAGTCCCCCATACATCACCCTTAGATCAGGGTCCCCTGGGTGGAATCTATAAGTGGTGGGACTTATGAGTGGAAGGGGTCAAAAAAGAAGGGCGGGGTCAGGTGCCCCCCCATCTTAAAATTTAACCAGCCATCACTGATCTGCAAAATAGGCAACCGTAGTCCACTGTTGGCTACATCTGTAAATAAAATACTGATTCCACAATCTATAAAATGTACATAGAAGACCAGTGCTAACATCTAATATTGGAATGCACACAAAATTTTAGTAACTTCTTGTAACATAAAAAATCTAATTGACAATCAGTGGTCACATCAGTGTTGTTTGTTAATAGCTTGTATACTTAGCATTTGGTCAGCAACTTTGACTAAATAATTGTCCCTTTTCAGATTGTCCTAGATCCCACATAAGGAATTTATTATTGCTGCCCTGTGATAAAACATAGAACTTCTGTCTGTATTCACAGAGAATAGGGCAGTCCCAATAATTAACTGTCTGAAAAGGAAGGAGGATTGGAGGGAGGAAAGGGGAAAAATTAAGAAAAAAAAAAAAAGAAAAGAAAAGAAAAGAAGGGAGAACAGATTAAGGAAAGCCAAGGAAAATGAAAGTGAATGGAAAGAAAAATGGAAAGAAAAAAGGAAAGGAAAAGGAAAAAGGAAAAAGGAAAAGGAAAAAAGGAAAATGAACAAAAATGAAGAAAAGGAAAGCAGGAAGAACAAAAAAAAAAAAAATAGAAAAAGAAGAAAGGTAATGAATTGAAAGGATGAATAAAGGAATGGGAAAGAAAGGGGAAAGGAAAGGATGCAGAAAGAACAAAAAAAAAAGAAAGTAAGAAAAGGAAAAGATTAAGAAAGGAAAGGTGAGAGAAAGGAAAGCATGAATAAAGGAAATCAGATTTCATGATATAATGAGGAAGAAGAAAAATAGAGAAAAGAAAGAAAAGAAAAAAATGAAATAAAAAAATGGGGGGAAAAAGGAAAGAAAAGAATGCAGGAAGAACAAAGGTGAAAACATAAAGTTAGAAAAGGAAGAAATTAAGAAAGGAAAAATGGAAAGAAAAGAAGCAGGAAGAAAGGAAAGGAGGAAGAAAAAAAATAAAAAAGGAAAGGATGATGGGGCAAGAAAAGAAAAGAAAAGGGCAGAAACAAAATGATACAGAAGGGAAATGAGGAAGACAGGAGTTAGAAAAAAGGGGAACAGAAAATCAAAGAAGGAAAGGTGGAAAGAAAGGAAAAATGTCTACTTTTCAATTGCCCACCCCCCATCTAAAATGACCAGTTTTCTGTCTTTAGCTTCAATACTTGAATCACTGAGCCAAAACAAACATGCAGCAGATGAAACTTGTTCTGTGTACTTGTTCCAATCAATAGAGGGGAATTTATTAAAACCATAGCAGACAGAATTTGGAGTCGCAGTGCATGGTAACCAATCAGCTTCTATCTTCAGCTTGTTCAGTTAAGCTTTGAAAATGAATGCTAGACGCTGGTTGGTTGCCAGGCATTGCTGCTCCAGTCATCTTAAATTCTCCTTACAGTGTTTAGGCAACTGACATCTTCAAAAGGAGATCAGCAATTGCCGTTCTTGTATTTCTGTAATGATAGGTTACATTGAAGCATTTATATAATTACAAAAGAGAACTAGTAACACCATTATCTAATATGTATATACAGCCATGACAAAAAGTTTTGACAATGACACAAATACAAATTTTCACAAAATCTGCTGCTTCAGTGTCATTCTGACCGATGACAGCCCCTTCTTGCATATCAATGCTTGGAGTATAATCAAAGCAAAAGATGAGCCGGCACTCTTGGGGATCAGATAATAATAAAGTGCTTCTATTCCATCGTGACAACGGCAATCAACAGCTAACACGTTTCGGCAGCAGTAATGTGCCTTGTTCACAGCTTACTTCTTAGTGAAAAAACCAACATATAAATACATTTTACAGGCTCTCATAGTCTGGTGTGTCTCCTCCCACATTTAATTAAGTGATAATCACTAATGATCTACCTGGGAGTTCAAACACTACCATACTATGGGTACAAAAATAAACACAATAAAGCTAGTATTCATGAAAAGATACAAAGTATATGTATTCACATAAAATAAAAAGTAAAAAGATACAAAATGCTGCACATATGTATTAGTGTGTTATACTTTTACAGAGATTGCTACTAGCAGGTGAAGGAGAGGACCAGACAACTCTTTAAATGTGTTCCTAAAAGGTTCATGTGTTTTTGCTAGATGGTCAGAATCCTTAGTTCTATAGATGAAGATATGTTAATGCAATGGTAAAGGTAAAGGTAAAAGTAAAGGTAAAAGAGTACTAAGGATGGTCAGAGGGGTAATGCTTGGAGTATGTCAGAATTTGTGGGATTTTTTTTTTTTGTTCACCTGCCTCTTGAAGGTTGACCACAAGTTGTCAATGGGATTAAGGTCTGGGGAGCTTCCTGGCCATGGACCCAACATTTTGAGGTTTTGTTCTCCAAGCCACTTAGTTATAACTTTTGCCTTATGGCAAGGTGCTCCATCATGCTGGAAAAGGCATTGTTCCTTGGATGGTTGGGAGAAGACGCTATCGGAGGATGTTTTTGTTGCATTCTTTATTCATGGCTGTGTTCTTAGGAAAAAATGTGAGTGAGCCACTCCCTTGGCTGAGAAGCAACCCACATGACTGGTCTCAGGATGCTTTACTGTTGGCATGGCACAGGATTGATGGTAGCCCTCACCTTTTCTTCTCCATTTTTTTCAGATGCCCCAAACAATTGGAAAGGGGATTCATCAGAGAAAATGACTTTACCCCACTCCTCAGCAGTCCAATCCCTGTACCTTTTGCAGAATAGGAGTCTGTCCCTGAAGTTTCTCCTGGAAAGAAGTGGTTTCTTTGCTGCCCTTCTTGACACCAGGCGATCCTCCAAAAGTCTTCTCCTCACTGTGTGTGCCGATGTACTCACACCTGCCATTCCTCAGCAAGCTCTGCACTGGTGGTGCCCCGAACCCTCAGCTGAATCAATTGTAGGATCCAGTCCTGGCACTTGCTGGACTTTCTTGGGTACCCTGAAGCCTTCTTCACAAATGCAGGGGAAATGTTTTTTTCATGGGATTAAGTTAATTTTCATGGCAATGGAGGGACTTTGCAGTTACATGCAATTCACCTGATCCCTCCTTATAACATTCTGGAGTAGATGCATATTGCCATCATAAAACTGAGGCAACAGATTTTTGGGTCATTCACAAAACTTTTCGCCACAGCTGTACACACATATACTGTATATACACACTCACAGAGTATATAGCCCCCAGTATAGGGCCATAAAACCATCTAACAGTGAGTCATTGATGTACTTGTAGTTATAAAATCCATCCAGCTGAGCTATGAAATGACTTGCTGTGCGATATATGTAGATAAACCATGTCCAATTCTGGGCAAGATGTATGATTAAATAGCCAGAGACTTCTTAACTGAAGGTCAGCACAGCAAAGGGGAACACATTTATTGCTAATAAATGTCAGGCGCATTTAATACCTTACTTTCTTCTACTTCTGGGACTCTAAAGGATTTGTTCTGATGCAAATTTTGGTCCTAAAGGCCATTCAGAGACATATTCTGAGGACACTTAGTATTTTCGAATGCAATTTTCGTATTGTACAGTGTTCCACAGAAAGAAGGCGCATTTTAAATGGATTTTCTTGAGTTTTTTTTTTTAACTCTTTTCAGCTAGGGCTGCTCTTTTTTTCCCCCAGAGGCACTACAATGCTTACCTAGCCCTGCTTGTCATCATTCCACACCTAATGCAGCAACACAGCCAGGTTAGTCTTACAACATAGAATTTAGAGCTTGCAACATATCTTTCTTGCAGCGCGTGTTAAAACTGAACTCAGCAAATAACACACACATCGCGTTAGGGCGGAGCTAATGACATCATCACGTAAAACACATTGATCAATATTACTATTTATATATCTGAGATTTATTGGTTGGGGTATGTTATAATTTTTTGTTATAATTTGCACATTTGCAACACTGCAATCAAGTATTACATACAAAGTAACAAAAAATATTGCAGCTCTTTTTTCATTAATACACTGTTAAATGTAAGTACCCAAATGTGACCTGATATCAGCCTGTTGTAGCCTCTGTACAACAGAGCTGAAGTATGAGAGGAAGAATCAGCATAAGGAGCCAATCAGTTCATGTGCTTGCAAGAAGCATGCTCATAGGAGGAGACAGCACAGTGACAGAGACGAGAGAGGAGCTCATCACCGTGCTGCTTCCCAGTCACAGGCTGGGACCAGGAAAACCTGGGCTCAGAGAAGGTACCATATGACTTTGTGATGACCGGTTACAGCATCCAGAAATGTAAACAGGTGAAGATTGTGCCACCACCACGCCATATTCATTAAGCAGAAAGGTGGCCGCTCAGTATGGGACCTGGAAACTAGCATTACTCATTGTAGTAGCAGTGTCCACTACAGTGATTTACAGCTTCCATGGGGATCCCACTGGTGGAACATACATACTTATTGTCAGGTCATCTGAGGCCAGGTGACAGATGCAGGGCTATCTTAACCGCTTAACAACCGCCCCATAGACAAAAGACGTCTACAGGGCGGTTGCTTAATTCTGGGAGGACGTCTATTGACGTCCTCCCAGAATCGCGGTTCCCGCGCGCCCCCTGGGGCGCGCACACGGGAACATCCGTGACCGTCGGGTCCGGGGGACCCGACTGATCACGGATCGGGGTGAATGGCCGCTGTGCGCGGCCTTTCACCACGTGATCGCGCCGTCAAATGACGGCGTGATCACATGTAAACAAGCCGGCGGAAGCGCCGGCTTGTCTCTCCTCTCCGCACCGATCGGTGCAGTGTGAGAGGAGAGAGGGGGGAGAGAGGACACGCTGCAGCGCTGTGGGCAATGTGTAATGCCC
>BLSH010071284.1:798325-829905 GCA_018402905.1 Glandirana rugosa | reverse complement strand
TCCCGTGACATGTCCCCCCTTCGTCTTCCATATCATGTCCCCCAGTTCCCCCGTGTTATGACCCTAGTCCTCCCGTGTCATGTCCAAGATCCTAAGAAGGTCCCAGTGTCGGTAGGGCCCTGTTAAATTATTTTTCGTACTGACAGGGCCGTTTAGACCCCGTCGGCCGTTCATATTCGTTTCATTCTAATAGTACCCCGGGTACCCGTCACGGGTCCCCACGGGTACGTAATTGGTGAACTGTTGACCCGTGAATTTGGGGGAATTGTTGGTCTGGTTAAAAGTCGAAAGTCGCGAGAGTGTGAAACTTACTGTTAAAGTGTTGCATGACTGAGTAATTGTCATTCAAAGTGTGAGAGCGCTGAAAGCTGAAAATTGGTCTGGTTGTTAAGGGGGTTTAAGTGCCCAGTTGTCAAGTGGTTAATGCATGGGCACCCCTGGGCACTGCCCATGGGCCCCATGATAATCTTACTTTGCTTATACTTGCCGGCTGCCCCAGATTTGCCGGGACAGTCATGCTTTTTATTAAATTGTCCCGGGATGGCTGTGACCCTGGAAGAATCCTAGAACCTGTACTGTGCCCTCCTGATCCCAGTATTGTGCCCCCTTGACCCCCTGTACTATACCTTCTGCTTCCCCCCTGTACAGTGCCCTTTGTGCTGATTAGTCTTTGATTTATGGCATGTTTTCTTATTGTTTAAAATTGATATTAGTGAAAGTGCTAATGAATATATGTTTATTTCTATCAACTCTTTATACGGTCTTGAGAGTAGGTGCATACATTTGGGCAGGCTGGTAAGGGTCCCAGTGCATTACTTTGCCAGGGGCCCATGAAGCTATTACGATGGCCCTGGACAGATGCACACCGTTGGGGTTAGCAATGCACCCCTATCAGTGCGTACCAGTGCCACCTATATGCTTCAGCCCTCTTAGCCATATAACAGAGTTCCTGTACAAACACTGTACCTCTTTTCCAGCTTCCTGTTATAGCTGCAAAGGGTGGGACAACTCAACATTGAACCCTATGGACTAAGACTGGGATGCCATTAAAGTTCATGTGCGTGTAAAGGCAGGTGTCCCAATACTTATGGTAATATAGTGTGTGTGTGTGTATATACATACACACATACATACACGTGCACACATATACATACACTATGTATATAAAATACACATGATTGGTTTTAAAAATCATGACTGCCACATTCTATCCTGCTCCAAGCCAACATTCACAGCACATTTGAAGACCTGCAAATGAAGATTTCAGCCATCCATCTTTCTTGGGAATTATTTATAAGCCTTGCTATTGGGCGGAGGTGTCTTCTTCCAGAAATATAGCAGCGAGCTTGCACATCAGACATGATAAGATGCTTGAATATTGCTGATGTTGATGTCCCTCACCTCCACTCTCGTCAGTCATTATCTTTTGTATAAAATTTTACACCAGGCTCACGTTTTTATCACCTCCGCTTATTCTGGAAACACTTTGGTTCAGCTCACACAGGCTGAGACGCGCCGTAATTGTTTAGTGCTGCGGAGAGCTTTATAATTCTCGGAGTGGCGATGAAAAGTCATTTTGAAAAGATGAATTCTGCCAGCCTAAAGTCATTGAGTATTGTTACAAATGTTCTTACATTGGAGGTTTATCGGCAGGCCCAGGTACGAGGGAACAAAGCCCTCCGGCGTTATCCGACAAATCAGAGCACCCAGCAAATACCTAGCGAATTCATTTCTGCCGACTGAGACATTCAGAGGATATTAAATGATTACTGAGGCGTTTTTTGTAGTATGCTGAACAGAGGCGTGCATATATGACAGATGCTTTACAGACTTTGGGAACGTTTCAGGAGGAGATAAAAATATACATTTGCATGGCGGGGATTGCCTTGCGGACGTCAGGTGAAAGGCAGGACAAGGACATTTCCCTACACAAATCAATGTACCCAACTGCCTTCAGGTGATGATACAAAGCGAAGAAGGTGTAGCTGCAGCTTAAAGGGCTGTCCCACCTAACACAGACATTTAAGGTTTTTGGTAGATGGTGGAGAGTTAAACCATCTGGCAGTTTCTCCTGTTTCTTGTAAAACATTTTGGGGATCTTGCTTTGCTTCCTGAGTGCGCACACCTACTGTACCCAATATATGTAGTTTCCACCATACCTGATGTATTTTCTATTTGCAATACCAGTGTACTGGCTGCAATACCTGTTTTTACGTACCTGGAGGGTGAGCCAGGCGGTAGAGGGAGACCTCTCCTACAACTCCGGCTTACGGACCGCTGGCAGCGGCCATGGAAGCGCGGTGGGGTAAGAGTGCCTGATCAGTCCTGGAGGCAGCTGGGCTGGATGCTGATGCAGACTGGCTGGACAGCAGAGCAGGATGCTGATGCAGACTGGCTGGACAGCAGATCAGGTTGCTGACGCAGACTGGCTGGACAGCAGAGCAGGGTCGGGCAGGCCAGGTAGGCAATCACCGGACAACAGCAGGCAGAAGGAGAAGGCAGAAGCAGGTCACAAGGCAATCAGAGGTCAGGGCAGGCAGCAGACAAGCAGAGTAGAAGGACAATCCAGGTCAAGGTCACAGGTAAACGGGTACAGGAACACAGGTTACAAGATGCAGAAGCTGCAGACCAAACAGCAAAGTGACAGTGTGGAGGACCGGCTTAAATAGGGCCTTTGGCGCCAACGATCGTTCGCATTGATGTGCGCGTACGCATGCGCGTGCGCATTGGTGCGCGAGTGCGCATGTGCGTGCGCCGTGGGCTTCCTGACACCTGTGTACTGGTTGTATACTGGGATACTGGCTTGCAATACCTGTGTACTGGCTGCAATACCTGTGTGCTGGCTGCATACTGTGTTACTGGCTGCATACTGTGTTACTGGCTGCATACTGTGTTACTGGCTGGAATATACCCTACCTGTGATGCTGAGCTGTATACAGTGACCTATGATACTGAGCTGTATACTCCTGACACAATATGTGGAATACAGGGGACGGAGTGGGTGGATTCTATAAGGGGTGGGCTTATGAGAAGTAGGAGGGGTCTGGCGCCCCCCCCATCCTAAAACTTCACCAGCCGCCACTGTTATATTTATTTTATATTAAGAATAATGTAACAGGAGGAGCTGCAACACACAAAGGTGGGGAGAAAATCCCGAATTCACAGGTAGACAGGAAAAAAAAATCAGAGACCTTAGTAAGGAGATCTAGCTGTTGAAGTATCCAAAACATACAAGAAGCCAACTCAGCCCACCATGCTGTACCTAGAACTAAATACCACTTTGGAGCCCAAAAATGCAATAGGTTTTGGTTGCATTTTGGCTTTAATAAGCCAGGGGACAAATGCTTTTCTAGAACATGTAGCACTACCCTCTTGAGGGCTACTTAGAGTTACCTGTTCATCTGCACCACCCTGACCCTGCGAACCCTCCACCCAACCTGACACTCTATGTTCAGACATTTTGCAGGCCCCTTTAAATGACAATCCAACACACGTTTAGATAAAATATTCTCTTCTTTTACTGGAACGAAGATACGTGGAAAGGAGGATATTGATCAAATGAGTCCTGGTCTGGATAACAGCCAAGGCTCAGGTGAGAAATCCCAAACAGTTTAACTATAGTTCACAATCACAGATGCAGAATATATATACACGTATGTACAGTGGGATAATAGTTAGAGAATGAATGAGTGATTATAAAAGGACCCACTAATCACTGCAATATGATACCACACTAAAGGGAAATCCAAGGCCGGCCTATTAAACCTTGCGATATAATGAGAGATCAGATAGAATAAGCATAGGATAGGGGTCCTTTAACTAGTAAAAGAAGAAAACAAAAAGTGCCAGGCCGTATCTAGTGCAGCAGGGGGTATTAAAAACAATAAGAAATGCACTCACGTGGTGCAGGGTAAAATATGTTTATCTGGAGCGGCGCTCAGCTGAGCCGCCGGAGGTTCTGACAGTCCGTGACAAGATCCCTGATGTTGTTCCACCCAAAGGTGTGGGGAGAGGGGAGCCACCGTTGTCTTGACAAAAACCAAAGAATTTCCAAGCTCAACTTACTGACCAGCTTGCGACCAAATGAATTAACCTGGCTAACAGCATGTGTTAAAACATACTGTTGGCCAGGTTAATTTGGTTGGTCACAAGCTGGTCAGTAAGTTGAGCTTGGAAATTCTTTGGGTTTTGTTTGACATGCATCTGCCCTTCCAGTGCTCCTTACTCAGAGGCGTAACTAGAACCTTCAGGGCCCCGGTGCAAGAAATTATGAAGGGCCCCCTGACCCCTGGCCAGGGCCCTTCCCTCTTCCCACTGATGCTGGGGCCCTTTACTCCTATTGTGGGTCCCATTATTACGGTACTGCAGTGGGGCCCTTTCACAAGTTCTGCAGCAGGCCCCAGGGGGACCAGGGAAGCACACAGGGGCCCTGGGAACAGCAGAAGACAAGTAAACTGGATAGAGGAAAATGGAGGAGATTGGGTCCTCTAAATGCCGCCCCCGCCATCCCTCCTATTCAGGTGTACAAGGGAGGCACATGGGCCCCCTGGACCATGGGGCCCGGTTGCAATTGCAACCCCTGCAACCCCTATCGTTACGCCCCTGTCCTTACTGTAAAGGCCAGTTATAGGAGGGGGCAGGTGACATTTGTTTGTACCAGTGTCTTGACGTCAGAACGCTGGAACAACGCCTGTCTGTGTTGGCCAATCAAAACGCGTTTCAGGAGGCTACAGCCTCACCTCCTCCTTCAGCTGGTCTGTCTAGTGCTGTCTGTGGTCTTATATACGAGAGTCAATCGCAAGCAGGGGGTTGGGATGAAGGCAATTGTCTGCAGCTGTAGCTGGAGTGAATTGTGTCCCATAGCAAACCATGATCGGCAGCATATATTTGACAGACAATGTTAATAATATAAAATGATATATATTGTACAATGAAGATAGAATCTTAACAAATCTAAAATGAATGTGTATAGTTTAAAAACAATAATGTGATAAAAATGGGGAGAAATCTGTGAACTGAGTATGTCAGTATCTTAAGTCAATGGAGTGTTTAGATATTTGGAAAATTGCAAGTGCAGCACAGAATTTACTGTTATATGAGAGGAACAGAGTTGTTCGATTCGTGGTTAGATGGAGTGTCAGGAAAAAAAGTCCAAAACGTGTTTAGGTATTTGGAAGCAATGCAAGTACAGTTCAAAATGTACTTTTGTATGAAAACAGAGTAGTTAGATTTGTGGTAAGATGAAGTGTCATGAAAAATAAAAAAGGGGGGGGGGTGCAAAACTGAGCCCAGGTGGTACCCCGATTTGGGAGGTGTTTGAGCAAAATCAAGGAAAATGAAATGAAAAAGCAAAAACAAAAAATGGGAGTAAATGCGATATAACAAAACTGCGAGAAGAGAATCTCTGATGCAACAATGCTGATGTTAAGGGAATTTGTTTTTTTTTTGATAAAGTTAAAAAAAAAAAAAAAAAAACAACCAGGGGAAGGGGCTGTGTGGTGCTCTAAAGGATGGTGCGGACTTCTAAGTCTTTGTTCAAGCCTTCGTGTGAGAGACTATTGAGTTAGAAAATCTAGTATGTCTCCTGTACACATGGTTGCTTGAATCTTTCACCATCTGGAAGGGTTTTGGATATGGATTGGATAGCTGTCACTCTGAGAAGGGCAGGGTTCCTCTTGTGGTGGATCAGAAAATGTCTTGGAATACTACATTTAAGATATGTTTCTTTGAGGCTTCTTCTATTTTCTCCAAACCTGGTCCGGAGTGGCCTGATGGTACAACCAACATAGCATTTCTTGCAGGGACAGGTGATGAGGTAAACAACAAAGTCACTGCAACAGTTGAAAAATTCTTCAATGGGGAATGTGTTACCTCGTCTGTCAGAAAAAAAGTTTTTTGACCGTGCGCACAAGTGAGGCTGTCCCTTTTTCGGCATTTATACATTCCTGTGATGGAAAAGATTCTGGGGATGGAATTAGGCAGAGAGTCTTCTTTTTCGCTATTTGCTGGGAGAAGTATTCAGAAAAAGATCAGGTGGGCACTCTGGAAGCAATCAGGTTTTTCACATTTTTTGATCTGAAACGCGTTTTGATTGGCTGACAACACAGACAGGCGTTGTTCCAGCATTCTACTCAGAGTTTTGAGGACACTGGCGGCTCCTCTCTCCCCACACCTTTGGGTGGAACAACATCAGGGATCTTGTCACAGACTGTCAGCATCTCCGGCGGCTCAGCGGAGCGCCGCTCCAGATAAGCATATTTTACCCTGCACCATGTGAGTGCATTTCTTATTGTTTTAATACCCCATTGTTTAAATAAACCCTGCTGCACTAGATACGGTCTGGCCCTTTTTGTTTTCTTCTTTTCCCAGTTTCCATCCCGGGCATCCCAGCCTTTGCCAGAAGCAACCTCATACCCATCTGTTAAAGGCAAGCAGCAACCAGAGACAGTGTGTTCCACACACAAATGACTATGTAAACATTTACCCATGCTTGTATGCCAGCAGTGGATTACATGTTTCAAGATCACTGAATCTTAGATCTTTGTGTTTCACACACATTGTGTTTTTTACAAACATATAATACATATGGATTTTATTTACCTTTGTTTGAAGTCTATAGCGCTGACTTGCACTCCTCCTTTGGAGTGCTCATTTTTTCCTTGTTCCGTTGTATCGTCCTTTAACTAGTAGTAAACAGTAATGTCCAGAGTGTAGGCCTGCAGTAATCTTCACCGCCAGTTGGATCTCTTTGAATTGTATCCAAGATATGACACAGTGAGGTTACAGTAAGCAGGACAGCTTAAACTGGATAGCGGTATTTCGTAAAGTACTTTAGGGTAAACATGTCTATGTAATGGAATAAAGTGATCCCATGTGCAAGGTGTCTGTACACAGTGTCCAAGAAAGATGACAGGACAGGAGTTGTAACTAGCTGGCAGCTGCCTTCTCACCAACTGAAGAACCCGATAGGAACCTCCAGAACAGAGATTCTGGATAAGATGTCCTTCTGCGGAACGAATGGGCATGGCCGACCAGCTGCTGAACACGGGCCATTGTCGGATCTGATGGAGTGGTACTGCGGTGATGTCTTGTGAACAGGAAACAGCGTTGGGCCCTCTGGGGCCAGGCTGGAGTCACTGGAGTGCCGCGTGGTAGGCCGCAGCCCTCTCGAACAGCAGAGAGGTGTGCACTCGATGAGACCCAGGAAGAAGAGAGTGCAGGGCGGATCTGCTGACCCTTTTATAGTTGCAGAGAGCCCTCTGGGATGTGTAGTCCAGGGGTAGTTCCACAGCATCAGAATGTCTGCTCAAGAGACTACTAGTCCCACAATCCTTCCTGCTAGGCTCAGCGGTATGAGGTCAGTTACTGGTGCCCAGCACTAGAGGGACACGGGCACAGTTGAAGAATGATGGGGCGGGGGTCTACAGAACCAGGTAACTAGTCCGTGTCGGCTACAAACAAACTAACTACTGTTTATGGCTAAGGAGTTTATAGGCACCAAACTGTCATATCTACTATATAGCCAAAAGCATAAGGACATCTCTCCAAGTTATTGAGGGAGGACTTGTCCCATATTAATGTCCATGGTTTTGCATTGACAAGCTCACATACGTAGGTGTGATGGGCAGGTGTCTACAAACCTTTGGCCCTATAGTCTAAATCTGGTAACTGAGGTGTCTGCACGGCAGAAGTAGGAGTCAGCCTTGCTTATCTTTCATGTATTGATCTATTACAGGTATTTATACAGCGTTAACAGTTTATGCAGTGCTTTCATGCTGTACATTTACATCAATCCTGGCATTTAAGGAGCTTGCGACCGAAGGTTCCTATCTCACATATGTAGCACTACCCCGTAGGAGCCGTTTTAGTATGTTCAGTCCATTATTCTGCCTCTCAACCCCAATAACAGCCTCAGTCCCCTCTGACGCACCTTGAATCACTATGTGAGTTAGTTCCCCTTTAAGAAGTGATAATAATAGAATCACACAAAGTTGAGAAAATGAATAGCATTTACTTAAAATAATGTAGTTGAGGTGAACTTTGTCTTAACATAAGACATAGAATCAACTTCAATTTAGGTAACAAGAACACCAATGAATAAATTGGTATCTTATTAATATCTTTAAGATTCAATACAAAGAAATGTCTGTGTGAACTTATACACTGTATGTGAGAGTGGGTATAGAAGAGCAGTGGAGTGATCACTGTATATCAAACCACTCCCTCCTATTCACTCCCCTGACAGCCAAAAGCAACAAGCTATATCCATTAAAGCGGTTGTATGCTCATGTAAAAAAAAAAAAAAAAAAAACCTGTAAGGCAAAGGCATAATAAACTAGTATGCACCACATACTAGCTCATTATGAAATACTTACCTCAGAACGAAGATTTGTCAGGGTTGCATGAGAGGGGGAGCTGACATCTTCCCTCGGGGGATCCTTCCGGGTTTGCGGCTCTGGCGCTGTGAGTGGCCGGAGCTGCGAGATGTCACTCCAGCGCATGCGCGCTTCTTTCTGGCAGGGTTTCCGGCAAGGTCCATCACTGTGTGCTGGGACATCAATGTCCATGTGCCGCTGACGTCAGTGGCTACATGCAAGGTGAATATCTCCTAAACCGTACAGGTTTAGGAGATATTCTTTTTACCTTACAGGTAAGCCTTATTATGGGCTTACCTGTAGGTAAAAATTAGATTTTGGGCATACAACCGCTTTAAACAACCTGCAACCAGTTATAAACAAGGATACAGCAATTGACTGTAGGTAAATCAGTATAAAGCAATTGACTGTAGGTAAATCAGTATAAAGCAATTGACTGTAGATAAATCAGTATTTCACCTGCTTTGATAAAAAAAAAAAAAGAGTTCTTTGGCGACTTTAACTTTCAGTTAAACTAATTTTAGGGCTTACTAGGTGGGAGGAAAGAATGAATGGTATACTGTAGTTACTCAGAGTTCCTATGTTAAAATTCAGAAGATCTTCAGCCGGCTTTATATTTCCAAGAAGTGCACTGTATTGGCATGAATCATTAAATTGTAGCAATATAAAGAAGCTTCACAGTGATCACTGATTTTAGAATAGTACTACAAGTAACATCTGGATTGTATGAAGAAACAATAATTGTAATCCAACTTTATGTTTCTGTATGGAACTCACATATTCACTGTGAATATGTTGAATGGCAATATACAGTGGGTACGGAAAGTATTCAGACCCCCTTAAATTTTGCACTCTTTGTTATATTGCAGCCATTTGCTAAAATAATTTAAGTTCATTTTTTTCCCTCATTAATGTACACACAGCACCCCATATTGACAGAAAAACACAGAATTGTTGAAATTTTTGCAGATTTATTAAAAAAGAAAAACTGAAATATTACATGGTCCTAAGTATTCATATCCTTTGCTCAGTATTTAGTAGAAGCACCCTTTTGATCTAATACAGCCATGAGGCTGGTATGGGGTGGTTCTGGACTTCTTGGGGTGGATACCTAACAAGTCAAAGTCTCTTGATGAGGCTGCTCTCGAAATCTCTCCCTTGATCAGAATGGATACGTTGGGGAGGGCCATAGTGCACAAAGAACTTCTCCACCAAGATCATGGCCACTCTGAATGCTTGTTGGTTCCTCATGGGAAATGCCTGGGCATACCGAGTGAAGTGGTCAGTCACTACCAGGATATTCCCTTGTCCCCTCATGGCAGGCTCCAAGCACAGAAAGTCAATGCACACCAGCTCCATGGGTCCCTAACTCTGAAGATGACCCACTGGGGCAGCTCAGTGAGGCAAAGTCTTTCTTTGAATACATCTTATGCAGGAGTGACAATAGCCCTCAACTTCAGCCCGCATGCAGGGCCAGAAAAACCGGTCCCTCACCAGGTGGAAAGTCCTCTCGGGCCCTAGATGGCCATGGTTGTCGTCTAGGGCAGTTAATACTGTCTCCCTGTGTTTCTCTGGCAGGAACAACTGCCATTTTTCTTCAGTATCATCAGAGGGGCCCCTTCGGTAGACCACCCCTTGATTCAGCTGCAATCGATCCCACTCTCGGTGCAGTAGGCGGGCTTCCTTCAGGGAGTCAGCAAGTAGCAGGTCAGGGCATTTGCTCTCCAGGTGTCACGTACCTGGTGGTGGAGTCTGATTGTGCAGAGGGCAACCTCTCTTACGGTCCTGGTTCGGGAACCCCTGATAGAGGAAACAGGAGATTCCGGAGCACAGGGGGGCACGAGGGCTGGTGCGGATGCAGATGGTGTTGTGAAGATCCTCCAGGAGCTCGTGCGGACAGAAGAGTGGTAATGCAGGCCGGGTCGGTATTAGGCAGGCTAGTGCAGTACAAAGGAACAGGCAAGCGGGTCGTCGGGTGCAGGCGGGTGGTTGAGGTACAAGAGGGTTAGGCAGAGACCTGCTCGTAGGCAGGCAGAGGGTCGGTACAGGCAGAGTTCAATCAGAGGTCAGGCAAGCCGGGTCACAGATACAGGAAGACTGGAAAAACAGGTCACAGGAACTCACTAACACGCTGCAGATCAGACAGCACTTGCTACAGGAAGCAGGAAGTTCAAATAGAGCTGCTCCTCCAGTACTAGAGGAAACAACAATCAAATGTAATTAACCCTTAGCACAGTCTTCTAACAGCCTCCGGATGCCCAAACGAGTTCTCTTGGTCGGGTTCCTTCTCCAGAAGGTCCTGATCAGGGCCTCTGCGTGTAAATTCTCTTCATGCTCCCAAGAGCTCTCTTCGGGCCCATAGCCCCTCCATTTAACCAGGTATTGGATGATGCCACCACTTCTTCTCCTGCAATCCAGAATGGACTCCACCTTGAATTCTTCTGATCCATCAATCAATACTGGTGCTGGTGGACCTGTCTGTCGATCAGGAAAAGGGTCGGAGACCTTAGGCTTCAACAAGGACACATGAAAAACTGGGTGGATGCGGAATGACTCAGGCAGTTCCAGTTCATAGGCCACTTCATTGACCTTTCGTTTGATGGGAAAGGGTCCTATGAACTTAAGGCCAAGCTTCTTTGATGGGCATGCCAATCTCAAGTTGAGGGTGGAGAGCCATACCAGATTACCTGGCTCCAAGTTTAGTTCGCCCCGCCTCTTCTTGTCATAGGTCTCCTTATTGGCCGCCTGTGTTTGTGCCATTGTCTCCTGCAGGAGTTTGTTATTGGAGGAAAAGAAATTCAGTAAGTCAGTCACAGTGGGCACCAAGTTTTCCGGGCAGGCATTGGACAAGAAGGCGGCATGGTAGCCAAAGTTAGCAAAGAAGGGTGACTGCTGGGTGGCCGAGTGAACCAAGTTGTTATATGCGAACTCCGCCAGCGGTAGGAGCGTAACCCAGTCGTCCTGGGAGAACGAAGAGAAACACCGTAGATATTGTTCAAGAGTCTGGTTGGTACGCTCAGTCTGGCCGTTCGTCTGGGGATGGTATGCGGAGGACAGGGACAGGCTGATCTTCAGTGACACAAAGACCCAGAACTTGGACGTGAATTGCACGCCACGGTCAGATACCACATCCGTTGGGATCCCGTGCAACCGGACAATCTTCTTAATGAATATTCTGGCCGTTTCTGCGGCCAAAAGTGTGCCTTTCATAGGTAGAAAGTGGGCCATCTTAGAGAATCTATCCACTACCACAAAGATGGTAGAGCAACCTTCGGAGGGGGGTAACAATGAAGTCCATGGAAATGTGGCTCCAGGGCCTCTCTGGAACAGGTAACAGTTTAAGAAGTCCCCAAGCCCGAGTTTTACTCCCCTTACATCGGCTGCAGGTAGTGCACGATCCCACATAGGCTTTACAGTCCTCTCTAACTCTGGGCCACCAGAACGTGCGCTGCACTAATTCCTAAGTCTTACGTGCCCCGAAGTGCCCAGCGAGGCGGTGGTCATGGCAGAGTACTTAGACTGCGGTTCGCAGATGCCCTGGTACAAATATCTTGGTGCCATACCTGAATAACCCGTCCTTGGGCTGCACAGGAGTTCCCGGAAGGGGGTTTGGCCCCAGGGAAACTTGCCGAATCCGCGACAACACGTCCTCCTGCAACAACAAGAAGCTTCCTGGAGACAATATAGTGTCAGGGGATACTGGAGCTTCAGGTATGTTGAACATACGAGACAAAGAGTCTGGTTTGGTGTTCTTCGACCCGGGCCTGTAGGTGATGTGAAAGGAAAATCGGGCGAAGAACAGCGCCCATCGGGCTTGGCGAGGTTTCAGCCTCCTGGCAATCCTCAGGTATTCCAAGTTGCGGTGATCTGTATAGATGAGAATGGGATGTGCTGCCCCCTCTAGGAGATGCCGCCATTCTTCCAGGGCAGCCTTGATAGCAAGAAGTTCCCGGTCCCCCACATCATAGTTTCTTTCAGCGGGGGATAGCTTGCGTGAAAAGAACGCCACTGGATGAAGTAGCGCCTTAGTACCCTGCCTTTGAGAAGGAATAGCCCCCGACTGCCACCTCGGATGCGTCAACCTCCA
The DNA here is from genome assembly GCA_018402905.1 of Glandirana rugosa. Classification (NCBI taxonomy): domain Eukaryota; kingdom Metazoa; phylum Chordata; class Amphibia; order Anura; family Ranidae; genus Glandirana; species Glandirana rugosa. The sequence continues at coordinate 817,443 of BLSH010071284.1, read as the reverse complement.
GAACATAGGGCAGAGTGGGGTCTGGGTGCTTAAGGATGGGTGCAGAGGTGAATAGTCTCTTAAGCTTCTCAAAGGCTGCTTGCACCTCAGGAGTCCAGCGGAACGGGACTCCCTGCTTGGTCAGGTGTGTGATAGGGGAGATGACGGAGGAAAATCCCTGGATAAACTTCCTGTAGAAGTTTAAAAATCCAATAAATCTCTGGATTCCCTGTCGACCGGGGCAGGCCAATCCAGAATGGCAGAGACCTTTTGGGGGTCCACCTTGATGCCTCCGACAGAAATTATAAGTCCAAGGAATTGTATGCTTGCCTGCTCAAATTCACACTTTTCTGGTTTGGCATAGAGGCCGTGTTGACGGAGGCGACCAAGTACCTGTTTGACATGGGAACAGTGGAGCTCCAGGGAAGGTGAGAAGATCAAAATATCATCAAGGTAGGCGATGACAAAGAGGTCAAGAAAGTCCCAGAAGATGTCGTTTATAAAGTGCTGAAAAGTGACTGGGGCATTGCATAACCCAAAAGGCATCACCAGGTACTCGAAGTGACCGAAACGAGTACGAAAGGCTGTCTTCCATTAATCACCTTCTCTGATCCGTACCAAGTTGTAAGCTCCCCGGAGGTCCAGTTTGGTGAACACAACAGCGGTCCCCAGGCGCTGGAATAGCTCTGGGACAAGTGGAAGTGTGTATCGATTCTTCACTATGAAGTTATTGAGTTACCGGCAATCGATACATGGTCGCAGGGAATGGTCCTTTTTCTCCACGAAAAAGATACCTGCCCCAGCCGGGGAAGTAGAAGGACGGATGAAGCCCTTGTTGAGGTTCTCTTCAATACAAGTCTTCAGAGCGCTGATTTCCAGCTCAGAAAGTGGATATATTCTGCTGAAGGGAATTTCTGCGCCAGGGAGGAGCTCAATGGGGCAGTCATATGGTCTATGAGGCGGAAGGGTCTCAGCCCCCTTCTTGCTGAAAACGTCCAAGAAAGTGTGGTAGATACTGGGGACGAGCTGACGGATTTCAGGCTCAGGGTCAAGATCCAGGGTTATTAGAGCAGGGTTTGTCCCAGAAGCTTGGGGGAAGCAGTGCTGGTAGCTGTATGGGGACTGGAACTGAACTCTCCCAGTGTACCAGTCAATGGTGGGGTTATGGGCCTGAAGCCAGGGTAGTGCTAGGATGACAGGGAAGATGGGAGAGGCAATGGCATCAAGTGTGAGTATCTACTGATGGCCGCCCAGCGCCGTAGTGGTCAGGGGTATGGTCTCCTGTGAGACCAGACCAGATTTTATGGTTGTACCATTGGCCAGGTGCACCGCCATCCTGCGGGTCTTGGTTTGCAGGGGTATCCCATGTTGTGCAGCAAAAGTCAGATCCAGGAAACAGCTGCAGGTACCAGAGTCTACAATGGCGGGAACGGTAATGGCTCCTCCGGGAAACTGTAGACAGAGAGAGAGGGTGAGATGAGCTGGCCCGACTGGTGCTGGTTGCGGGGAGGTAGCTAGGCATTGTCCCACTTTGGCTGGGCAAGAGCGCACGAAGTACCCCGGCTCTCCGCAGTAGAGGCAGAGACGGAGGTTTCTTCAGCGCTGGCTCTCTTCAGAAGTCAGTGCTGGCCGCGCCAAGCCCCGCTGCTGGAGTCCAGGCGGCCTCGGAGGAGGAGAGGTGGGTATGCTGGAACCGGTCAGGGTGCCCTTTGGCAACCCCCCGGTGGGAGGTAGTATCCAGGAGGGCCGCAGGTTCACCTTGGCCCTTTCTGCTCTGTGTTCTCGAAGGCGCCAGATCGATAAGCCTCTCCAGGGAGACTGGTGCCCCCACACGGGCCATCTCATCCTTCAGGGGGTCGGCCAAACCCCACAGGAACTGGTGGCGCAGAGCAGCTTCATTCCAGGCTGTGTCGGAGCTCCAACGCCTGAACTCGGATACATACTCCTCCGCCGGCAGCGGCCTTGACGGAGGGCGTAGAGTGCGGCTTCGGCAGTAGCCGCCTGATGCGGATCTTCATTTAGCCGCGCCATCGCTTGGAAGAACTGGGTTAAATCCGACACTTCAGGTGCCCCTTGCTCCAAAAGCCGGTGGGCCCATAATTGGGGCTCATCCCGAAGTAAGGAAATCACCAGCCCCACCTTCGTGGATTCCAGGGAGAAGGTGTGGGGCTGCAGGCTGAGATAAAGTTCACAGGCGCAGCGGAACACTCTGAACTTCCTACGGTCCCCTGAGAACAGTTCTGGTAAGGGCACTGGGGGTTCCGTTGCCGGCAGACCAGCCCCTGAGGGGCCAGCAAGGCATATTCCCGAAGATGGGACTGTAGCTGGGTGTAGTCTGTTTGCAGGTGCTGCACGGCTTGAGAGAGACCGTCCAAATGCTGACATAGTCCATGCAGCGGAGAGGGCCCCTGCTCAGACTCAGACATGGCTGTCTGATACTGTCATGTACCTGGTGGTGGAGTACGTACCTGTGCAGAGGGCAACCTCTCTTACGGCCCTGGTACGGGAACCCCTGATAGAGGAAACAGGAGATTCCGGAGCACAGGGGGGCACGAGGGCTGGTGCGGATGCAGATGGTGTTGTGAAGATCCTCCAGGAGCTCGTGCGGACAGAAGAGTGGTGATGCAGGCCGGGTCGGTATTAGGCAGGCTAGTGCGGTACAAAGGAACAGGCAAGCGCGTCGTCGGGTGCAGGCAGAGTCGTAAACAGGCGGGCAGCTGAGGTACAAGAGGGTTAGGCAGAGACCTGGTCGTAGGCAGGCAGAGGGTCAGTACAGGCAGAGTTCAATCAGAGGTCAGGCAAGCCGGGTCACAGATACAGGAAGACTGGAAAAACAGGTCACAGGAACTCACTAACACGCTGTAGATCAGACAGCACTTGCTACAGGAAGCAGGAAGTTCAAATAGAGCTGCTCCTTCAGAACTAGAGAAAACAACAATCAAATGTAATTAACCCTCAGCACAGTCTTTTAATACCAAGGCCCTCAATACCAAGCCACACAAAGGGTCTTCCAATTGGTCCCGCCACAAGTCTTTATTAGAGAGTTTTGGCAGACCTTCATCCCCGACTTGGGTGACATTGCAATAGCTTCTGGGGACACCAGCAGCTGATACTCCAATGTCTTCAGCCCTGGATCCACCTCCAGCTTGTTGTTCTGCTCCTTGACATAATGCTCATACCCCTTCGGGTGTCAGCTGGGTCCATTCTTCTAGAGGGTCTCTGGAGCAGTGGGGCCTTCTGGACAGAGCATCCGCATTTTCCCGACCCCCGGTCGATACTTTAGTCTGCAAGCAAAAAAATCCCACCTAACCGTAAAAGAAACTTTAAACAATTTAGAGAAGCTATTAAAAAATTGGAGGATAATAAACAGATAGTTATTAGGCCAGCAGATAAGGGAGGGGGTCTTGTAATCCTCACCAGGGAGGATTACCATGCAGAAATGCAACGGTTACTTCAGGACCCTCTCAACTATCAAAAACTGGGAGGGAATCCCATGGAGAAATTGAAAAAAATCACTCAATAAAGGATCCAAGAAAGGGATATTAAACAAAAAAGAAACAAAATACCTGGTCCCTAAGGCATCTCGGATTCTGGTTATTTACCAGATTCCGAAGATGCACAAAAATCAAACAAAACCCCCGGGCAGGCCTATAATTAGTGGAATTGGATCATTGTACTCCCGACTGGGGGAGTACATAGATATCTTTCTTCAACCTATATCCACTAAGGGGAAGGCCTACTTGAAAGATAATCGTGAACTAATTAAATGTCTCAAGGAAATACAGCTTACAGATATTAAACAACAATATTGGCCACGATAGATGTAGAATCACTCTACACTAATATTAAACAAGCAGATGCCATAAGTGCCACAGGTTGGGCTTTAAAAAATATTCCACCTTAAAAAAAAACCCAAATAAAATTCCTCACGGAATCATTAGAAATTACCAACAATTTTTTTTGGTACGGGGGAGACTTCTATAAATAAACAAAGGAGGTAGCGATGGGGGCCAAGTATGCCCCCAGTGTTGCAAATATCCATCTGAATAAATGGGAAGAGGAATCCATTTTTGTTAACCAGTGGCCTCAACTAAAATCATATTTACGATATATAGATTACATCTTCATCGTATGGGAGGGTGAACCATCACAGTTGGAAGAATTTTTGATCTATATAAATAATAATAAGTATGGAGCTAAATTTACTAGTACATGGAATAGGGACTCAGTCAGCTTTTTGGACTTGGAGATCCTTAGGGTGGGTGCACATCTTGAGACTAGGGTTGCCACTTCATCCCTTTAAACCCGAACACATATGAATTACACAAGTTCTGAGGCTAATTAACTGCAGATGAGGCACTAAGTGAGTTTAATTACTACCTTAATCATCCACAGAACCTGTGTAATTAATATGTGTTCAGGTTTAAAGGGATGAGGTGGCAACCCTACTTGAGACCCGCACCCACTTCAAGGATACAGATCGAAATGGGTACATATCAACCCGTAGTTGTCACCACCCACATTGGACCAGGGCCATACCAAAGAGTCAGTTCTTACAGATTAAAAGGAATTGTGACCAGGAAAAGGACTATTTAGAACAATCCGACATGCTTATAGAAAGATTCCTAGAAAAAGGGTATAACAAAAAAGCACCTCCTACAGACTAGGGGAAAAGTCAGACAATTGGATAGAACCACCTTATTACAACAAGCTATGAATACATTTAGTGATGGGGAATTCAACTGGGCTTTCATTACAGGATTTAATATGCAGCATAAGTGGAAAAAATATTCAGAAAACACTGGGACATACTAAAAAAGGACCCTACCCTTAAACAGATTCTACTGCCCAAACCCAAATTTATTTATAGGAGGGCCCCCAGACTTAGAGATATGGTGGCCAAAAATGTTCCTAAACCCCCGGCTAGACAGCCCACATTTTTGGACCGTAATGGATTCTTTAGATGTAGGAGGTGTAGGGCATGTAAAATCTCCCAGCAAAAAGACAGGGGAACCACTACGTTTGCGTCACAAACAACGGGGAAATCCATTGAAATTAAAAGGTTTATCACCTGTGAATCCAGGTATGTCACTTATCTGTTAATGTGCCCATGCAACTACTAATATGTGGGTAGAACAACCCGCACCTTGGCCAAGAGGGTGGGAGAGCATGTGGATAATATAAAAAAGGGATTTAGGTTGCATAATGTTTCCAATCATTTTCGACTGGTTCACAATCAAGACCCCACCCAACTAAGGTTTTGGGGGATAGATATGGTTGTACCACATCGGAGGGGAACAGATATGACTAAGGCGGTCTCCCAGATGGAAACACGATGGATCAATAGATTACAAACTTTACAGCCCTTGGGACTAAATAAAGATATAGATCTCAATTGTTTTTTAACAGATTACTAAATTCCCTAAAAATCTTTTACCTTTTTATTTTTATGTCAATATACTTTTTTTCCAACATTTTTTTTCCTACTTTTTGGTTCAGAGTATAAGTAGAGGTGGAGAGGGTCCTGTGGAAAGGCACCCCCTGGTAGAACCCCAAATTTAATAGAAGAATCAAAAGGCCTCTCCCTTTTAGTGAACGAGTCTTACACATATAGACAACTATAGGTTTGGGATAACCTGCAATCCCAGAAATGGTCACTAGGGGATACTGTACGTGTTACTATAGTAAGAACTAGTGAAAATAGCTTATATGCATTAGAACCCCCTTTTGAGGTTAGCATAGTAAGTGAAGTAGAATGTACTTAGGTAAGAAAAAATAGATGGTTTTAATTATGGATTAATATCTCTTAATATTTTTCATATCGCTGTGTATGTATAATTAGTGACGGTTTTTGTGAGTGCAAAGGGAATTCGGGACTGGGTGTGATAGTGGAGTCCTATGTGGGTCACTGTCCAATAGGAGAACCCACCCCTCAATTTGCATGCTTCCAGTTATAACCAATCACGGAAAAACACAGGCATATATAATAACATCCGGAACGGGCATGACGTCACTTCCTGAAGACGCCGGATTGGCGAAACGTACGTTGGAGATGTCCCGTACAGTATCATTTTGGAACACACGCCATTGTCGGATTCCTCAGTGGTATTTACCACCTTAATGACCCTGTATAGGCTTGCTGATAACACCCAGTGCCGGGATTCGGGCACTCCAAAATGTGAGTGTATATCTTTTTGCTTTTAATATGGAACTTTTATTGAATAAAACTACTACACTATGAGAATTTTTTATGATCTCCTGTGGAGTCATTCTCATCATTATAGAACGGGTCTGCACTTCCAGTGGAGAGGGACCAACTCCTAGGAAAACTATGGCTTTCCAAATGCACGTTCTGACCTTCCTGTAAAAAGGGGTCATATTGTTTTGGTGAGTTGCCACCTATACCATAAGGATGAGCACTGGTGGATTAAGTCACTTACAAGAAACAAGAAGGATTCATATGGTGTTGGGATACACTTATGACATATGTGATGACATATACATCAAGGTGCTCAATAGTTCATAATATTATATTAATATCAGTTGTAATATGAACTTTCACTAATTTTTGAGGATATATTATTGTTAATATGGGATATGCTAATTTGAGTGTATTGCAGGTTTAGGACTCTGTCAAGCATTCATCTCCATGGATTAAGTCAGCGCCAATTCCTTTCTCTTTAATATTAAAACCCGATAGGGCAGCCAACCATCTGTGACCCATGGCATCCAACTTGGTGGTAGTGAGCATGTAGGTGATGGGATGGTTGTCAGTCTTGATCACAAACTCTGCTCCATACAGATAATCCCTCAGTTTATCCACCACTGCCCACTTCAAGGCTAGGAAGGTTTGTGCGTGGGATAGTTCTTCTCAGCAGGTCCCAGGCTCCCACTTACATAGGCAACAGGACGTAGGTGGCCATCATGCTCTTGATACAGCACCCCGCCTAACCCATTTTGACTGGCATCCACATGTAGTTCGTATGGCTTGGTTGGATCTGCATAGGCTAGGACTATAGCAGTTGTTAGGCTCCATTTCATCTGCCTAAAGGCCTCCTCACACTGCACAGTCCACTGTTCCTGAATGTGCTCTCTGGGCTTTCTGGGCCCTCCAGCTGGTCTGACAGGCTTCATCAGATCTGGGTCATCGTCTTCCTCTTCGATCTTCAGTAGCTCATTGAGTGGGCGAGCTATTTTAGCGAATCCCTCGACAAATCTTCTGTAATAGGAACAGAATCCCAGAAATGACCTGACCTCAGTCACATTAGTGGGCCTCGGCCAGGAGGTGATGGCTTCCAGCTTCTGGGGGTCAATGGCCACTTCGTCAACAGACACAATATGACCCAGGTAGTTGACCGAGGGTTGATAAAACTGGCACTTCTCCAGAGACAGCTTCAACCCCTCATCATAGAGTCTCTTGAGGACCTTTTCTAGGCGCACTTCATGGGTCTACCGAAAACAATGATGTCATCTAGATACACTAACACTTCTATCAGGATCATGTCACCCACCGGCTTCTCCATGAGCCTTTGGAAGGTGGCTGGAATGCTGGAGGCATGAGGTCGAATTCAATGAACCCAACCGGGGTAATGAAGGCGGTTCTTATGATCCTCAGAATGCATGGGGATTTGATAGTACCCACTCTTCAGGTCCAGTACACTGAACCATTTTGCCCCTGACAGGCTCTGCAAGGCATCCTCTATCCGCGGGGTGGTGTACTGGATGGGAATGGTCCTGCAGTTCAGCGTTCTGTAGTCAATACACAGCCTCAGCGACCCATTCTTCTTCCATACCACCACAATCGAAGAAGCGCATGGACTTCAGGAATCTCGGATAATACCTGCCCTCTTCAGTCCTGCCAGTTGTTCACGCAGGACTTCCAAGTCCCCTAAAGGAATCCTTCTGACTCTTTCTCTGAACGGCTTATCCTCCTGAAGGCAGATCCGGTGTTGGGCGCTCTTTCAACACCCCACATCAAATTCACTCTCGGAGAATGCATCCTGTCATCTCAGGAGCTGAGTCTTTGCTTTTTCTTTCCATTCAGGTGAAAGAACTGCTCTACAGGGATCTCATCCTTTTCTCCCCCCCCCCCACCAAATCAGATGATGAGACTGGGGTAGCTGGATTCACTTGTCCCAGTAAAATCCGAGCCGGTATCTTCAGTGACATGTTATGTTGCGGACACTGGCCGACATCCTCCTGTCACTTCTTTGCAAATGATTTGGTTGAAACAACTTTGGGAATCATCTCCACTCCCATGTCTTCTCTTTGTCTGCTTCAAGGACAATGAAAGGGCCTGTTTTTTTTGTTTAGTTTGACAGATGCCCGTAAACAGACCACTTCACCAGGCTAGAATACCTTCTCACTCTGGTCCAAGCGCCAGATTTTTCCCAATCCTTCAGCTGGGCCATCTGTTCTTGCACTAGGCACTGGTAGGCTTGCTTCAGCATGGGGTGCACATTTGAAGTTGAAGTGCCCGGCTCCAGAACAAGAGGCGTCAACAGTCTTCTGACCAGATCAGTGTTAGTCCCGATAATGAGAGAACGCTTAATGGCCCCTGGTGGGCGAGGACAGACCACTGCCAGAGTATCAAAGGTCTTGGCCTTTCCAGCCACAGAGGGATCGAAAGTCAGCTTGACTGGTAGGAAGCCATCGTAGGGGAAGTTCCCAATGCCCCATATCTCTAGCTCTTCCATCTTCTGCAGTGGCAGATGTTTGAGGTGCCTGTCATAGAAGTCTCTGGAGGAGGGTGACTTGAGCTCTGATATCCAGAAGGGTCTTGGTGTAGACTCCCTCTACTTAGATGGGGCCAACAGGAGAAGGTCCCACCAGCTTGTCTGGGAACTTGGAGGATATGGTGGCCTTGACTTGTTTGGTGGCTTGTATCCGCACTCCTTTCTTGCGGAGATTTTGATCCGGTTTAGGTCTTTGCTGAGTTCTGGGAGTCTGGTGTGCATTAACTCTCCAACATCGGGCAGCCCGTGTTAAAGGAGACGGGACACTGGGTCGCTCTGAGGCAACAACGGGGCCTTCTGAGAGGGTTTGGACTCCTGCTGCTGTCTCTTCGCGTCTTTGGCTTTGGAGCTAGCTACTGTAGATGTACACCCAGTTGGCTCCTTCACCGTGGTGCTCTAAAGTTTCCCGCCGGCTTCTGGCGCTGCACTTCAGGCTTCACTGGGCTTGGGCACACTCATCGATAATGTCCAACTCCTCCGCAGTTGAAGCATATTCCTGAATTTTTTTTTTTTCCGCATCAGATGACTACCGGAGACTCATTATATTCAGCTTTTTTATATCATGCTGCACTCCGGATTGGTCGTGAATTTACTGGCTTCTCCGTCTGAGCAACCGTAGAGCTTGAGGACTTCTTGAACTCTGAAACTTCATTACTGGGTAGAACAGTGGACTCAGTGGTCAATAGGGCCATCATCTCTATCAGCTGTGACAGCTGAGTCTAAAGAAGCTCGACCTCTGGGTCGCCATCAGCTGCACTAGTCACTCTGACCCCGACAACAGATTCCGGCTTCCGATTCTTTTTTGTTTTCCAGCATGGCCTCCTCTTCCCGCACAATCCGGATCAGGTCTGGGTACTTCAAGATGACACCGTCTTGCCGGGTTCTCAACAGGAGAGTGATGGGGCCGAAAGGCTGGGCACCCCTCAAGACTTGTTGTGCACGGAATTAACCCACCTTTCAGGGGTCTAGAACCTTCTTCAGAAAAATCTGGTGCATAATCTTGTCCAAATGTCTAATGTAATCAGACAGCTTCTCTCATTTTGGTAAGTGTGCTCGAACTGGTACATGAGATCAGAAACCTTCTCTGTGCATCCTGCAGAATGTTAACCACTTGCCAACTGCCACCACTGAAGCAGGTTCCTGCCTGATCAATCGCCACCGTCCAGAGAGACTGTGTCAGGCCTCAGCCTCTGCTTAAAAAGCCTCCCCTTCAGGCACTTCTGCTCCCTGGAATCTTTCTGCTCCATGCTGCTTGTAAAAGCCTCCTTCATTGGCTGCTGTAACTGTTCTCCCCATAGGAACACAGTATAAGTGCAGTGTAATCCAATCCTTGTGTGTGTAGGGAGACAAACTCATGCAGGGAGAAACAGGCAGAGTCAAAATGTACCTGCTACACATACATACTAGGGCCAATCTCAACTAGAGTCAACCTACCAGTATGTCTTTGGAGTATAGGGAAGGGAATCCATACAAGAACAGGGAAGAATATTGGGTGCCAATTCCCTGGGGAGTGCTGTGACATTCTTGATTTATGTGTGGCACAGTTCCCAGAGGAGCACTTACCTCACTCTGAATTGCCGCTGCATCTGGTCTGGTGAGTGAGTTGGGGAGAGTGGAGGAAGTCCTTTTCTGGAGGTCTGTACTGGCAAGGGGGAACGGAGAGTGGTGAGGTCTCTGCATTGAGGGGTCTGTACTGGGGGGTGCCTGACCTTAGTGGTCTATAATGGGGAAGGGTGACTGACCTGAGGGGTTTGTACTGGGGATGAAATGTCTATTGAAGGATCTGTACTAAGGGAGGGGGGATGTCTTCTATTACTGTACTGGTGTGCTGTGTGGAGGGGTTAATCAAAACTGGGGAGAGAGGTGTAATGATATCACATGCTAGACACACAAAAAGCTGTCAACCATTTTGTTCAGACCTCAGCCATGACAGTTTTAGCCTAACAAACACCCAGTGCAGAATACCTCACACACCCCTCCTCCCTTTTCAGCATGGAATTCCAACAGCCACTTTAAAAGAAATTGTTATCTTAGCTACATGAGCCCAGGATGTCTGCTTCTGCTAAGCCACCTATTAAACCTACCGAGAATGGCATCAAAGAGACTCAGAATTAACGAGGGTCCTAAAAAAGAGACACTGAAGCCAAGTGACCTCCCAGAGGCCCCTATGCGTCCTGCAAAACCTAAGAATATACACAGGATTCATAAATTCAGATAGGAACGTGACGTCTTAATAAAAAGTACATATTTGAATGTGGAATTTTACACTGAACAAATTAAGCCCAAACACCCATAGGCCCGATCATATGGGGAACCACTGGTAACACTTCTTCCTCCTAGATTAATTAAATAATGGAAACCCGTCATGTTTAGACTTGTTGGAATACCACTTCAATACCGGACTATAAATGATCAGTTTTGGGAATGCACCTTGGACATATTGCAAGATATTATATTGGTACAGAAATAGTATATTAGGGAGGGTCGTTTTTCCGCCCCAGAAAGCCTACAGGCCCTCCTTACCCATGTGAGTGGCCAGGGACATATGGCCTCACCCCTTTGCTTCCAGAGAAAAAGGGAATTTTTTTGCCTCTTTACCACGACACTGCTGGCATCCCAGTATGACCTTGGTCTGCCTCTTGACCACAACACTGCTGACATCCTGGTGTGGCCTTGACCATGACACTGCTGACATCCTGGCTTGGCCTTTGCTTACTCTTGACCATGACACTGCTGACATCCCAGTGAGCCCTTGGTCTGCCTTTTGACCACAACACTGCTGACATCAGTGTGGCCTTGGCCTGCCTCTTGACCACGACACTGATGACATCCTGGTGTGGCCTTGGCCTGCCTCTTGACCATGATACTGCTGATCTCCTGGCAAGTCCTTGGCCTACCTCTTTATTATGACACTGCTGACATCCCGTGTGGCCTTGGCCTGCCTCTTCACCACAACACTGCTGACATCCCGGTGTGACTTTGGCCTGTCTCTTGACCATGACACTGCTGACATCTCAGTGAGGCATTGGCCTGCCTCTTGATCATGACATTGCAGACATCCTGGTGAGTCCTTGGTCCGCCTCTTGAACCTGACGCTGTTGACATCTCAGTGTGGCCTTGGCCTGTCCCTGGACCACAACACTGCTGACTTTCCAGTGTGGACTTGGCCTACCTCTTGACCATGATGCTGCTGACTCCCCTGGGTGATCTTGGCCTGCCTTCTGACCATGATTCTGCCTTCTCCCTTGCCTGCTGTCTGTTTTCTTGGTTGCTGACTACTGCCTGCCTCAGACCATGCTTTCAGGATGTGGTAGGTTTAGTGTTGTCCTGCCAGCTGCTGTCCAGTCTTCTTTGCCACTATGACACCTCCTGTGGTCCTGCTCCTCAGTGATCTTCTCGTCAGTCTACACCAGGGATCCTCAAACTACGGCCCTCCAACTGTTGCGGAACTACACATCCCATGAGGCATTGTAAAACTCTGACATTCACAGACATGACTAGGCATGATGGGAATTGTAGTTTCTGAACAACTGGAGGGCCATAGTTTGATACACATACACCTCAGAAGTGAGCTTTCTGCCAGAAGTACGCTTGTTTGGACTAGACTTATGCCACTCTGTGCACTCTCATCCCGTTCTCCATTCCAGTGGTGTTACAACCAGAAGTGTAAGGGAAACTTTGCCTTTTACCAGAAACATGATAGCAGCTCTGTATTAATCATTACATCATGAAATGCATTTTAAATGCAAGCAGTGTAGGTAACAGACTTGGTTTCAGCCTCCTGCCATCACCCATACAACAGAGCTCATACCTGGATCAGTGATAGGCTGGGAGAGAGACAAGACAAGTAACTGCAGAAAAGAAAAAACGTGTCTCCTTCCCAGACTGGTCTATGCTGTGTGGCAGAGCTGTGTAAATCTCAGTAATGAATAGACAGAAATACAAATCTTTTGGTGTGTAAAACAGCTCCCATATATGCATTACAGCAACATATTTAGCTGTTTAACTGGAGTCTGGCAGCTCCCATGTGTCGGTTCTCACCGGCTTCAAAAATGCAATAAATGATCACGTAGGAGGTTGATACGCCCACCCAACTTGACAACGCTGCATTCATCCACTTGGGCGGGCTGAACGCTGTCACCTGTTAGCCTGTCCATTTTGAACCTTTTCACATTTACGCCGTGCATAATTAATGTTAACACATTACAGCTAATGATAGGCTTTGGGCTGCAAATTGCGCGCTGCCATGCACATGTCACCTACAGGTGTTAAATGCACAGCGGGAGAGAGATAAAAACTGACAAAGGTTCTGGAAATGAAAAGATATACGGGGGAGGATGGGATGAATCTACTCATTATGATCCAATGCTGTACATCATATCAAAGCTCCACTAACAGATCTGCAAACCATCCCAGACAATACTTGATTTTGTCTTGGTCCAGCTAAGTAAAATATTGGTAATTTTTGGCCCTCGGTGACTACATGAGTTGATTTTCTCTGTGGCAGACAAAATGGATTTTATTCAATAACCTGAATGTAGGAGGTAAAATAGCAAAGATCTAATTAGAAGGCAAGCGCTCTTCAATGCCGGTTTCCATGTGAACACTGTGCGTCTTACGTAAAATCTTGGTGGGAGGGGCGTTCACTTAGATGCTTCCTCTGCAAAATAGCACTTACCCAAAAATCCTTTCTCCTTTAAAGTAGTATTGAACCCTTAGCGGCCTTTAGTGTAGGATACCCCCCTTAGGAGCCGCAAGTAACTGGGATCCCCCACCCTGCACAGTCAGGCACATCGAATTTCCACAGGCACTCCAGAGTCAGAGAACAGTCCGTGACTTTGTTTTTTTTTGTTTGCTTATTGGGGGTAATAACTTGGATACGCATGGGAGGTTATGGGATGCCCACTTGACTTCAGGGTCAACTCTTCCTATATACAGCTCCTCTTCTTCCTCCTGCACTCACTCGCTTACAGAACCCAGTTGGGACATGGAATTATCCAACAGTCACTCAGTCAGATGAAGCAATAGCCCATTACAGGCAGGAACCCAATGCCCCTTGGTTAAGCTGACCAGATTTCTAAAATGAAATCCGGGGACATATTTTTTTTTTTACTAGTAATTGTGGCAATCAGAGACTTATGGCGGGACTGCAATATTGCGGAGGACGAACTGGACACCAAGTGACACTTTTGACACTTTGTGGGAAACAGTGAAACTAATACAGTGATCAGTTTTAAAAATATGCACCATCACTGTACTAATGACACTGGATGGGAAGGGGTTATCATCAGGGGCGATCAAAGGGTTAAATGTGTTCCTAACCAGTGTTTTCTCACTGTGGGGGAGGTGCTTTTACTAAGGGAAGGCATAGATCCCTGTCCCCGCTTTGCAGGAACACAGGATCAATGTCTTCCATACTGACAAAACAGTGATCTACTTTCTTTACACAGGCAGACCGCTGTTCTGCCTGTGTACAGAACGATCGGCAGGTACCGCCAGGCTTGCTGATTGGCTCCGATACCCAGAAATGCAGGATCACACACACACACACACACACACACACACACACACACACACACACACACACACACACACACATATATATATACATATACATATATATATGATCCTGCTCAGCGCAACCACCCTGTAGTAGTAACTCTGCTATAGGGTGGTCGGCAACTGGTTAAGATCATCAGCAGATAATTCACAGGCAGCAGGCACTCTATCATGGCTCTGGTTGGCTGTCACAGTGTGTCACATGACATGGCTGCTGGGTGCTGATACTTATGAACAATAGCCAGCCAGAGCCATGATAGAGCGCCTGCGAGTTATGATTCCATCCATTACACCAGATAGACACACACAGTGCAATGTAGTCTATTGACAGACACCTCAAAGCACACCTGTGTTGAAGCCTTGAAGGCATGGGCAGCCCCACGATGGGATCCGCATCCCCTCTGTTCCTGCTGCTGGACACTGTCAGCTGAGGTCGGCTGCCTCTCTCTGCCTTTTGCCACCGCCGCCCGCCTGAGCCGACTTACAGCCTCTCAAGTCTCACTCTCCGGGTCCCAGCTACTACTGTGTGGGGAGCGGAGCTGAGCGGAGGAAAATCACTCCGCCGGGGAAGGCAAGGAGAAAGGCAGGCAGGCGTGACTTGAGCCAAGGCAGGAGAACATGCAAGTAGGAGCAGAATGGGCATGCGCCCAAAACGGAAGAAATAGTCCCTCTGCTCTGACCAGCGCATGATCATCAGAAAGGGGCACAGATAATGAAAAAAATACACCCCCCTAAGCTGGTAGGAGCAGTGGAGCCGGCGTGTGTAATTGAGAATTATTTTTTTAAATTCAGCATTGACTGTCTTTGAAATTGCCCAGGCCCCTATTCTAATCCAATCCGGGGACAAACTTGGTCCGGGAACAGTGTCCTCAATCCGGGGACGTCTGGTCACCCTACCCTTGGTTGTGTAGCAAATGTTCATTATCCAACTTGTTACATTCCTGAGGCTACTGATCCCAGCACCACCAGCTCAGGCACCACCAACCCACCTGGTTGCAGCTGCCCCTTTCACTAGCCCTCCAGGCTAACTTCTCCCACTGTCCTCCAGACTGACACTTACCAGCCCACGCGGCTGACTCTCAGGAGATCTCCCAGATGTGTTGACCTGATCCTGCTGTCCTCTCTCCTTGCTCCTGTCTCCAGGAAGGGTTTTCTCCATGTGTTGTAGTGGGAATCTTCCAGCACCCAAGCACCAGGCCTGAGGTCACCTCCTCAGCACTCCATCTTCCACCAGACTCTCCCTACTGGCATGGCCCATGTGTATTTATGAGGTGGCCTGCCTCCTTCCAGCCCCTTTTGCTGGGGATTGGTTGACCTCAGATATGCATGGCAACCCATCCTTATTCCCACCATCCAGCTCTTGAAGTTTCTACCAACTTCCAGACCAGTGGAACGTGTCAGAGAGAGCTGCCCCTGAATCACTAAACCCTGACCCAAATTCACACCCCAGACCTGGCTCTCAGCCAAGCCAAAATTTTCCTAAACCAACAACTACTTCCAGCAAACACTAGAGGGTGCTACACTGGCTAAACACATCGAGCACAATCAAATAAACATTCCTCAGTAAACCATTTGCTAAAATTCTTACTCAAGCATTTGCAATTTTACAGCTTTCAGTGCTGCTGGCTCCTGCTCTTTCAGTTCTTGTTCCCTGAACTTCTGGTCTTCACAGGAAAGGGTTACACAGTGCACAGTGTCATCTCTAGCCAGTTTAGCTTGGAGAAAGAAGAATGAGCTGTGTGTGTTTCTATTGATGCACATAGTGTAGGGAGACACAACTCTAGTCTCTGCATGCAAAAGTGGCTCCAAGGGCAAAGGAGCAACCCTGAAACAGGAAACCTGGGGCAGCAGTCATGGCACCAACTTAAACTGGAACATAGGCAATAATTTAAAGATAAAGACGATGCATAGTCAGTAAGCTATTCAACAGGACTGTAGATAATATTTTGTCCTGGGGGGGTTCAGCAGCAGGTACCAAGTGGTGAAGCGAGGGGGGGGGGGGGGCGAGTGTCGGGGGGAGAACCAAGCAGCGCTGTGTGGGTCTACGGAGCATGGCTCCGTAGACCCAGATAGCACTGGAGCGAGCATGCACTGTGTGACCGCGTAGCAAGCAGCTTTCTATTGTGGCACATAGAGAAGAGGAGGATCAGGGACACTGTGCAAAACCATTGCACAGAGCAGGTGAATATAACATGTTCTTTATTTTAATTTAAAATTCATTTAAAATGTGTTTTATAATTTAAAATGTGGTTTCTCTGCAGTTGTGTTTTTAGAAAAGGTGCAAGGACATTTTCCTTGCATTTCCCGCAGGGGCAGCAGCTCATTCCACGCAAACGCAGGCCACACCGCATGCATAGTTGTGAACTACCTTTAGCCGTGGTTCACGCTATGATTCACACAGGAACTGCATCACATTTCTGTGCAATTCACATGTGATTCAGTGCAGTGCAATTTGAGCCCATTCATTTTGAATGGGCTTAGATTGCACTGCATTACACCAAAGTCGTGCATGGACCAATTTTAGGAAACCAGATCACATGGTCATTTTGTATCATTGGATCTGGGGCAGGCAAACACACTGCATTTGGGTTGTCGTTAAGATTTCACTGACACCCGCTGTAGATTGCAAGGGCAGTGCCCTTTGAATGTGGTGCAGGTCCAGGGCCACCTTTAATATTGATTGGACCCTGGGTAAACATTTTCTTCACCCCCCCCCCATTCACATCATAACTGCTCACTGATTGGTTGCTGGAGGTTACAGCACATGATTACCGCTCACTGATTGGTTGCTGGAGGTTACAGCACATCATCTCACATCCTGCATACCATGGACTGGGGAAGTGGGGGACTCACCAGTAGACAGAATACTCCTAGAACGTGTTATTAGCAATGAGCAGAGCACACCCAGCTTAGAAAGTAGGGACTGCAGTGTGTGTGAAAAAGGCCTTCATGGTGAAAGGTCTACTTTAAACCAGAACAGCTTGTTCTGACTCTCATACATTCCATTTATTGTGTGGATGTATAGCTTGGTTTGAGACTGCATTTCAGTGATGGTCAACCAATGAGGTTTGCAGGGCCTCGACTGCAGCCCCTGACACAGCAAAGGGTTGTGTATATCATTTACTGCTGGACATACTATGTAAGATGATCAGAGACTGCAGGCATACAAGAGATGGTCAGAGACTAGACGTACTACAGGAGATAGTCAGAGATTGCAGACCTAGTACAGGAGATGGTCAGAGACTGCAGACATAGTACAGGAGATGGTCAGAGACTGTAGGTGTACTACAGGAGATGGTCAGAGACTGCAGATGTACAAGAGATGGTCAGAAGCTGCAGACGTACTACAAGAGATGGTCAGAAACTTCAGACATACTACAGGAGATGGTCAGAGATTGCAGACATAGCACAGGAGATGGTCAGAAACTGCAGACATAGTACAGGAGATGGTCAGAGACTTTAGGTGTACTACAGGAGATGGTCAGAGACTGCAGACATACTACAGGAGATGGCCCAAAACTGCAGGCGTACAACAGATGGTCAGAGACTGCAGACGTACTACAGGAGATGGTCAGAGACTGCAGACATACTGGAGGAGATGGTCAGAGACTGCAGTTGTTCTACAGGAGATGGTCAGAGGCCATCCATGTACTGTCTGATCTCCTATCCCTGTACATTGTCTGCTGAACACTCACAATGGTCCTTCCTGATCACCATAACAGGTGCTGTCAGTGTCCCCACACACCACACATGTCATTTACTTACTGTGTGACACAGACAATGAGGACAGGTCCCAGACTTTCAGCATGGACTTTACAGAGGAGGGAGGAGCCGTCCCTACCTCTCCTCCCCACTGATCACAGGTCTGGTTGTTAGACAGTGGAGTGACTGGCTGTTAGAGGGATGTGGAGGTCACATGACGGCAGGTCAGGCAGTGGTTGGTTAGGAATTGGAAGAGATGACGGAGCACAAAGCCGCACAGCTGTAGTCCAACTCCCCCCCAGTAGTATTTGGCCACCATCTTTTTTACGGGCAGCGCAGGTGCAACTGTTTTGTGCCCCACAACGACTGGGGCTGGGCCCGGGGCAGCTGCCCCTTTTGCCCTATGTTAAAGATGTGTGGGAGATGCGTTGCAGGTTTTCTGTACCACATCCTAGTGTGAACCGGGGCTTATTATTGCCTTTTCAACAGAATTAAAGGGCCAGGGCACTGAGGGCAGCAAACAGTCCAGCCTGGCTCTGGCAGCAATGTTGTTGTGCCTGGCAACCCCTCAGCCCTTTGGCTCTGCAGTCAGCACCACAACATAGCTGACAGAGCCAGGCTGGACTGTCAGTACCAACCAAGCAGTGGAAAATGGTGACCCACAAATCCACTGATTAGTGAAAAATTTTGCCAGTTGCCACAGACTCACTTACCTTAATGGCAGCACAGCAGTGGTGATAAGTGGTCTGTGATGACCGTGTCTCAGGCAGCAAGCAAGCCAAAAAGGAAAGAGGGAGGATTAGCTCCTTAGCAGCAGTGCTGCTACCTTGTGCATTCTCTGCTCCATTCTCCTCTGACGTCCAAGGCGGGAAGTACAGAGTGTAGAGACAGTCGGGCACGGTGGGCGGGACTACAGACGCCGCCCGTTCCCACTGTGTCTATGAACTGTCCACCAGGAACCCAGCACAGCGACGTAAATGTCTGCGACGGTGTGCCTTACACCCGACCTGCTGCATCCACTTCGCCCGCAATACTGACTGCTGTGCTCCGCTGTTTGTTGTTGCGCCATGAGAGACGACAGGGCAGAAACACTTTTTATTTTTGGCAGGATGCTCTGGGGGGGGGGGGGGGTTTGAACACCCC
>BLSH010071284.1:775655-798315 GCA_018402905.1 Glandirana rugosa | reverse complement strand
TGCCAGTTGCCACAGACTCACTTACCTCAATGGCAGCACAGCAGTGGTGATAAGTGGTCTGTGATGACCGTGTCTCAGGCAGCAAGCAAGCCAAAAAGGAAAGAGGGAGGATCAGCTCCTTAGCAGCAGTACTGCTACCTTGTGCATTCTCTGCTCCATTCTCCTCTGATGTCCAAGGCGGGAAGTACAGAGTGTAGAGACAGTCGGGCACGGTGGGCGGGACTACAGACGCCGCCCGCTCCCACTGTGTCTATGAACTGTCCACCAGGAACCCAGCACAGCGACGTAAGTGTCTGCGACGGTGTGCCTTACACCCGACCTGCTGCATCCACTTCGCCCGCAATACTGACTATGCTCTGCTGTTTGTTGTTGCGGTGCTGGCGCCATGAGAGACGACAGGGCAGAAACACTTTTTATTTTTGGCAGGATGCTCTGGGGGGGGGGGGGTTTGAACACCCCAACCCCCCTCCCTTATCTACGTCCCTGCTATTCAATCAGCTGCTGAAAGTGCTTAAAGCTGAGGGTTTAAGATCATTTTAACCACATCCTGCCCGGCCTATAGCAAAATGGTGGCTGAATGGTGGCTGTACCATTCTGATTGGATGTCATATGGCGTCCTTTAGAACAAGCTGTTCATGTGTGCCCCCCGGGGTGCATGCAGCACAGCAGTCCAGTAGTGCATCTTGGATCACAGTAAAGAGCCTAAGACGTACTCATTACCATGTGATCAGCGGTGTCCAATAACCACCGCTAATCACAGCGTAACTAGGAAGTGACGGTTATCGGCATTCCTCAATTCACACTGACGGGGCATGAGTAGAGGAAACCCGATAAGCGGCTCTCCTGACAGGGGGGATCTGCACTGACAATCAGTGAAGTGATTATGGCTGCAGCCCCATCAGCGATGCCCACTAGTGCCACCAGTGATGCCCACCAGTGACAATCAGTGTCCATCAAGGATGCCTTTCGGTGCCCATCAGTGATGTCTGTCAGTACCTCCTCATCAGTGCCACCTATCAGTGCTTATCAGTGCCACCCATCATTGCCGCCTATCAGTGTCCATAAAGGCTGCCCATTAGTTTCCATCAATGCTGCATATCAGTGACCATCAGTGCTGCATCATCAGTGCCGCCTCATCAGTGCACATACAGCAAGTAGAAAACATACTTATTTACAAAATTTTATAACAAATGAAGGAAAACTTTTTTTTCAAAATGTTGGTCTTTTTTCATTTGTTTAGAAAAAAATAAAAAACACAGTGGTGTTTAAATACCACTAAAAGAAAGCTCTGTCTGTCTCAAAAAAACAGCAAAAATGGCAAAATGCGACAGCACTGAAAGCTGAACATTGTCCTGGGCAGGAAGGGGGTGAAAGTGCCCAGTATTGAAGTGGTTAAGAGAGCCTTCTAGACAATTCTAATGTATCTTGGAAATAAAAAAAAAAGCTAATCAGGAATGTTATTGACCAAGGATAGGTTTTTCAAGGCCTTGTGATGCTTTAAAGGCAACTTGCCATGAGACAAAAACATAGGCGGCAATCGCTGACCTCCTCCTGAATCCAATTTCCTGGTTGTGATACTGATGATTTGGCTTTAATACTTTCTTAAGCTGACCATACACCAGAGGTCAGCAATGCAATAGAAGCCACTTATTTGTCCCATAAGTTTCCTTCAAAGCTTCATAAGGCCTTAGGACACCCTCCCTTGTCCAGTAAGTGCCCTGTGGGCTGGACAAGGAAAACCCATCAATTCCCCATCCTGGCTACTGTACTTAGCCGCCATCGCTTCACAGCCAACAGGACCGCCACAGCTCAAATTTTGGGAGTTTTAGTAGGAATCGGCTGAATATTAAGCACTGTATGGCCAGCTATAGATAAGGACCTCAAACAAGCATATATAAGACATTCTTACGTGACCCTGCCTTAATTCTGCTGAATGTTTGTTCTTGGTCTGCAAGAATATTGAACCTAAACAGAGCCAGGCAACAAACATTTTAAGCAGGAACCTGGCTAGGACAGCCCCATATTTTTTTTCCAGAAACTGATGGGAACAGCAAAAAGAAAACATAAAAAACAGGAGCTGATGAGAATATCTGTTTACCTGACAACTGTAGAGATTTCCTTTCACTTCCTGTTGTGTTTGCAGGACAGGAAGTGAAGGGATATCTTCCCAATGGGACAGAGATGGCAAATATAAACTGACCGGGGTTTTAACCCATTCTTCAGCCTAATACACACGGGCCGAATGTTGGACAACATCAGCCAGTTTCATAAACCGCTCAACATTGGGCCCGTGTATATGGCAGCCGGTCCAACAGAAGCCGGCCGGTTTGGCCGGCTTCTGTTGGACAAGCATGCTGGAAAACCAGCAGCCGATCAACTCCCCATCAGCACTCTTAGCCAATGGCTGAGAACGCTGAATGGAGTGTTCTGGTGGGGGGGCCGCTGCCAGTCAGAACACAATAGCTCAGCTGCAGAGATCGCTGTACTATCAAATTTCAGATAAAGTTTGGGCTTCACGTGTAAGTACAATGTATGTAGTTGAACTAAACATGTAGCCCGGTGACAACCTCTCTTTAAAGCCAATCTCTAAAAAACTATACCAAGAGGTTGCATGTTGACTGCTAAGTATTTAAAAACAAATCACTTTTTGAAATTTTCCCATCCAGCCTTGGCTTCCAATATTTTCAAGACTCAAAACAAGCATGTAGATTAGGGATGTCAAAAATTATTATTAAATAGGATTTATATTGTGCCAACAGTTTATGCAATGCTTCACAAAATGAAGGGAGACGACCCAGTTGCAATACAATTCCATACAAAAAGATTAGGAAGCCCCTGCTTGTGAGAGCTTACAATCTGAAATGGAAGGTCAAGTGATACAAAAAGGTTATAACTGTGTAGGGATGGGTTGTTAAAGAAAGTAAAATTCCTGTTAAATAGAGGTGTGATAGGCTTCCCTGGAGAGGTGGGTTTACAGAGATCACCTAAAGGAGGACATAGTTGGAGATAACCGGACAGGTTGGGGTAGGGAGTTCCAGATAATGGTAGAGGCTTTGGAGAAAACCTGAAGGGGAACTTGGGAGAGGGTGACAGGAAAGCTACAGGGCCAGAGGTCTTGGGAGGAGCAGAGAGAACATATTAGGTGATAACTGAAATAAGTTTGGTGATGTCCTTTTGGGAAGAGCTGTGGATGTCTTTGTATTTTGGTGTTCGTATTCTGAATTTTGTATGTTGGATGAGCTGAAGCCAATGGAGGGATTGGCAGAGATGGATGGGGAACCCTGAGCAGTCGTTAAGGTGGATGAGGTTCACAATAGACTTAAGGTGGGATAGCCTTCGTAGAGGTAGATCAATGAGGATGGAGTTGTACTAGTTGAGGTGAGGGATAACAAGGGAGTGAATGAGAGGCTTAGTGGTGTTGTTGTTAAAGAAGAATCAGAGCTCCTTCAAACTAAACGATATGCCCTACCTGTGTCCTGAAATTATTCCTGACATGTATCACCCTGACATGCTCAGCATTGGGAACATATGCCACTAGAATTATGCTTAATGCCATTTAACCATTAGCCAGGAAAGTGGCAGTTTCTCTTTTTTTTTTAAGTCCGTGATTTGTTAGTAGAGGAATGTCTCCATACGCAGGAGAGACCTAATTCGTAATCTGATGGATACACAGGGGAAATGGAATTTTTGCAGATGCAAATGTCACACTGACTTACTTAAAGTAGATCTAAGCCATAACTGAATGACATTTCCTTTGCAAAAGCACTGTGTATGCACTAATACAAGTGTAGCGCTGCCCCCTTGAGGGTCGCATTATAAGTCAATCCCCCCTGATTTGCCCGACTCTGAGGGTCCTCTGCCACCCCTTACACACTGGGTTCATTCATAGTAAAATCCCCCTTTCAATGAGATTCAATAAAAATGGTATTTACTCAAATTTCTTTGAATTAAAAGGAACTCTAAATTTAACAAGCACAGTTATAAATGTGAATTCTACAATTCAACATAAACTCAATATAGATTTATTTGCTGTGCATGAGAGTGAAACACAGGAGAGCAGAGGGGGTGGGGGTGACTCTTGTTTGTCAGACCACTCTCTACTACCCACTCCCTTGGCAGCCACCAGGAGCATAGAAACAAACTAAAATGTACATATATGTATGACCTGGATAAACTTATAAACAGGCCTAAACCAGCAGAGGACTGTGAATTGTAGGGTATACCAATAGGCAAAAGATAGTAACAATTCAACCTGCTCTAATACAGAGAGTTCTTGGGTGAATGTGAATTATAGTTGACTTGAATTATAATAATGGCCTATGGCAAGAAAGGAAACCGCCTGAAATTATGATGACTTAGTTCTTTGTTGAAAAGTTCCAATGATCTTATGCTGGCTCTGTAGTTTAAATGGTTAATTTTAGCTGTAGCTGAAATACCATAAACAGGTTTACTAGAAGTGCACTGTATTAATAACAAGTGCTATGATTGTATTCACACAGAAGAAGCTTCACAGTGATCACTGACTTTTATTGTGGAACTATGAGTAACAGCAATCCAGTAAAGGGGTAGAAAGGCTTATGTTCAAACTTTCCTCCTGTATGCAAGGATCTATATCTTATAGAAAACCTGAGACTTGTAAAGCTGAAACTGACTCAATATAGGCTATGCTGATGTGCATAACGGTTTTAGCATCCCCATGGGGCTACCTAGAGTCTGGGCCAAATGACTCTAGCAGCCATCTTGGGGCAGGCAGAGCCCATTTCAGGCCCTGGCTCTCAGGTTTGGCACGCATCTCACGCATGGGTAGTGTAGGGACAGGTCACCAGTTTGACAGGGACAGTTAGCAGCAGGGAGAGGTTCCTGACGAGTAGCGAAAGGATAGGGACATGCCACCCTGCCTGGGGACCTCCTCCTTTGACTCCAGACAGGCCAAGCCACTTTCTGCCCCTCAAGACATGCTGTTGCCCATCTGAGACCTGCACTGCTACATTTTGCTGTCACTTGCCATGAGTGTTCCCAGTCAGGTGCATTCCTGCTGGGTCTGTTGTGATTTACTGGATTCTGCCTTAACCACTTCAGCCCCGGAAGGATTTCACACTTTAGGACCAGAAAGCTTTTTGCGATTCGGCACTGCGTCGCTTTAACTGACAATTGCGCGGTCGTGCGACGTTGTACCCAAAAGAAATTTGCGTCCTTTTTTTCCCACAAATAGAGCTTTCTTTTGGTGGTATTTGATCACCTCTGCGTCGTTTCTGATCGCCGCTATAAACAAAAGAAGAGCGATCATTTTGCAAAAAAAAAAACAAATTTCTTACTTTTTGCTAAAATACAAATCCAAAAAAAAAAATATATATATAAAAAAAAAAAAATTTTTTTCCATCAGTTTTGGCCATTTTATATTCTTCCTCATATTTTTGGTAAAAAAAAAACTGCATTTATTGATTGGTTTGCGCAAAAGTGGCCACGTTTACGGATGATGAGAATTCATTTCTGGGGTTTTTATTTTTATTTTTTACTAGAAATGTCGTCGATCTGCGATTTTTAGCGGTACTGCGATATTGCAGCGGACATGTCGGACCATTTTGACACTTTTTTGGGACCATTGGCATTTATACAGCGATCAGTGCTATAAAAATGCACTGATTACTGTGTAAATGCCATTGGCAGTGAATGGGGTTAACCTGTAGGGGGCGCTCTAAGGGTTAACTGTGTTCGCTGGGCGTGTTCTAACTGTGTGTGGGCTGCCCTGGCTGGGGAAAGGGGATGATCACGGCTTCCATATACAGGAAGCCTGTGATCATCGCCCTTCCCCCTTCAACAGAACGGAGACCCGTGTTTACATACACGGACCTCCGTTCTTTCACTGCGGAGGGGGGGCATCGCGGGTAGCCAGCGGCGATTGAGTCTGCCCTACCCGCTCCCTGGCCCCCCCCCGAACACAGTGCAGTGAGTGATATCGCAGCCACCATCAGGTGACGGCGGTTTGCGATATCAAGCCACTTTGCCGCTGTCAGACGCCGGTCGGCGGTCGGCAAGTGGTTAATACAAGCTTTGTTCTCTGCAACCAGAATATGTGTTATTACTGGCGCAGCACCATGCTGCATCTCCCCACAAGTGCCCATTTTGCTCTCAAAGTCTGACATTGATTCTGTAGTGCTCTTCCTTAAAGACATTGTAAAGGCTTGTTTTTTGTTGTTTTAAATAACAAACATGTTCTACTTACCTCTATGCAGTTGGATTTGCACAGAGCAGCCCAGATCCTCCACTTCTTGGGTCCCTCTTCTGCTCTCCTGGCCCCTCACTCTGGTGAGATCCCCTTCAGCCAGCAGCTAGCTTCCCGGGGGGGGGCAGCCAAGCTGAGTCAGAGCTCCTGTATCCATTTAGACACTGAGCCCTGACATGCCCCCGCCCCCTTTCTCCCCCGATTGGCTGACTGATTTTGAATGACAGCCGCGGGAGCCAATGGCTCTTTGCTGTGTCTCAGCCAATCAGGAGGAGTGTCTGGGACAGCTAAGACACTCGTGGACATCGCAGAGAGAAAAGGCTTGGTTAAGTGATTAGGGGGTGCTGGGGAGGCTGCTACACACAGAAAGTTTTTTATCTTAATGTATAGAATGCTGCCTTTACAACTCCTTTAGGGGGCCCCTGTTTTTTTTGGGGATTTTCTTAGCTTTTTTTATTGGTGGTCTGGCTGACAGCGGTCTCCAAACGCTGAAATTTGTATTGTGAACCTTTGCGCTATATGTATGGAATCAAGCGCAGGTTGACAGCGACAAAGTGGCTCAATATCGCAAACCGCCGTCGTATGACCCCCACGCTCACTGTGTTCGGGGGGGGGGCCCAGGGAGCGGGTGCGGCGGACTCGATCGCCGCCGGCTACCCGCGATGCCCCCCCCGCACTGAAAGAACGGAGGTCCGTGTAAGTAAACACGGACTTCGGTTCTGTGAGAGGGGGAAGGGCTGTGATCACTTCCCTTCCCCTGCTAGGGCAGCCCACACACAGTTAGAACACGCCCAGGGAACAGAGTTAACCCTTAGAGCGCCCCCTGCAGGTTAACCCCTTCACTGCCAATGACATTTACACAGTAATCAGTGCATTTTTATAGCACTGATCGCTGTATAAATGCCAATGGTCCTAAAAAAGTGTAAAAATGGTCCGACATGTCTGCCCCAATATCGCAGTACTGCTAAAAATCGCAGATCGCTGCCATTACTAGTAACAAATAAAAAAATTAAAAAAAACCCAGAAATTAATTCTCATTATCCGTAAACGTGGCCACTTTTGCGCAAACCAATCAATAAATGCCGATTGCGATTTTTTTTATCACAAATATGAGGAAGAATATAAATCGGCCAAAACCAATAAAAAAAATGTTTTTTTGTATTTGTATTTTAGCAAAAAGTAAGAAATTTGGGTTTTTTTGCAAAATTGACGCTCTTCTTTTGTTTATAGCGGCGATCAGAAATGTTGCAGCGATGATCAAATACCACCAAAAGAAAGCTCTATTTGTGGGAAAAAAAGGACGCAAATTTCGTTTGGGTACAACGTCGCACGACCGCGCAATTGTCAGTTAAAGCGACGCAGTGCCGAATCGCAAAAAGTGTTCTGGTCCTAAAGTGTGAAATCCTTCCGGGGCTGAAGTGTTTAACTAAAGTGAATGCAATAAAAGTGCATGGGATGCTGCAACCCTGACTTGTGTTCCCACAATGTGATAAAATAAAAATATAAAATGGGGTTGCACAGCCTAAATCAATAACGTGAAAATCAATCCATTAAAACAATGAATAACACAACAACATTCGTGCCAATATCAATCAAATGAGTTAAAATAAAGTCCATGCTCCACATGTAATATAAATCAACCACCTTCTTCTGTTCAAACAGTATCAACGTGTACCATAGAAAATATTACTGAACTTCCACCTCTGTGCACCGTTCCCGTGCTCTCAAAACTCTCACCTCATATAGCATAAAAACAAGCCTATGTACAGTGCATCCAGAAAGTATTGACAGCACTTCACTTTTTCCACATTTTATGTTACAGCCTTATTCCAAAATGGATTAAATTAATTATGTTCTTCAAAATTCTACAAACAATACCCCATAATGACAACGTGAAAGAAGTTTGTTTGAAATCTTTGCAAATTTATTAAAAATAAAAAACAAAAAGAAATCCTATGTAAATAAGTATTCACAGCCTTTGCTCAATACTTTGGTGAAGCACCTTTGGCACCAATTACAGCCTCAAGTCTTTTTGAGTTATGATGCTACAAAACTTGGCACACCTATTTTTGGGCAGTTTCTCCCATTCTTCTTTGCAGGACCTCTCAAGCTCTATCCGGTTGAATGGGGAGCTTCAGTGCACAGCCATTTTTTCAGATCTCTCCAGATATGTTCAAATTGGGTTCAAGTCTGGGCTCTGGTTCTCTCAAGGACATTCACAGAATTGTCCTGTAGCCACTCCTTTGTTATCTTGGCTGTGTGCTTAGGGCCGTTGTCCTGTTTGAAGATGAACCTTCACCCCAGTCTGAGGTCCAAAACGCTCTTGGAGCAGGTTTCCCTCAAAGATGTCTCTGTACATTGCTGCATTCATCTTTCCTTTGATCCTGACTAGTCTCCATATTCCTGCCCTTGAAAAGCATCCCACAGCATGATGCTGCTACCTCCATGCTTCACTGTAGGGATGGTATTGGCAAGGTGATGAGTGGTGCCTGGTTTCCTCCAGACATGACACTTGCCATTCAGGCCAAAGAGTTCAATCTTTGTTTTATCAAACCAGAGAAGTTTCTCATGGCCTGAAAGTCCTTCAGGTGCTTTTGGCAAACTCCAGGCAGGCTGTCATTTGCCTTTTACTGAGGAGTGGCTTCCATCTGGCCACTCTACCATACAGGCCTGATTGGTGGAGTGCTGCAAAGATGGTTGTTCTTCTGGAAGGTTCTCCTCTCTCCACAGAGAACCTCTGGAGTTCTGTCAGAGTGACCATTGGGTTCTTGGTCACCTCCCTGACTAAGGCCCTTCTCCCTCAATCGCTCACTTTGGTTTGGCAGCCCGCTCTAGGAAGAGTCCCTGGTTGTTCTAAACGTCTTCCATTTACGAATGATGGAAGCCACTGTGCTCATTGGGACCTTCAATGATGTAGACATTTTTCTGTACCCTTCCCGAGATCTGTGCCTTGATACAATCCTGCTTGGAGGTCTACAGATAATTCATTGGTCTTCGTGGCTACGTGTGCTCTGACATGCACTGTTAATTGTGGGACTTTATATAGACAGGTGTGTGCCATTCCAAATCATGCCCAATTTACTGAATTTACCACAGGTGGGCTCCAATCAAGTTGTATAAACATCTCAAGGATGATCAGTGGAGACAGGATGCACCTGAGCTCAGTTTTGAGTGGCATGGCAAAGGCTGCGAATACTTCTGTACATGGGATTTTTCTCATTTTTTATTTTTGATAAGTTTGCAAAGATTTGAAACAAACTTCTTTCACGTTCTCATTATGGGGTATTGTTTGTAGAATTTTGGAAAATAATGAATTGAATCCATTTTGGAATAAGGCTGTAAAACAAAATATGGAAAAAGTGAAGCGCTGTAAAAACTTTCTGGATGCACTGTATATTGCATTCAGTAAACTGGTACGCTTCTCCACTGCTCTCCACCTCCAATAGCTACAATTCCCAGGATAACTTCGGCACTGGTCCCTTTAACCTCCCTGGCGGTAATCCCGAGTGTGGCTCGGGGTGGATTTTCAGTACCAAGAACGGTAACCCCGAGCCACACTCGGGATTGCATTGCTGGATCCAGGCAATGTTACTCACCTTGTTCCCTGGATCCAGCGATGTCCCCCGCTGTGTCTGCGGGCTGTGTCCGCCGCCAAATGACTCTGTGATGCCGGGCTCCGTTCCCTGCGAGCGTCGCATAGCGACTCGCACGGGGATGGAGACCGGCGGGAAATTCAAAAAGTGAAACACACACAGCACATACAGTACACTGTAATCTGTAAGATTACATTACTGTATGAAAACATTTCACATCCCCTTTGTCCCTAGTGGTTTGCCCAGAGCCCTGCATGCACTTTTATATAATAAATGTCATTCTTTCTGCCTGGAAACACGAGTATGTCCATAGCAACCAAAAAGTGTCCCTTTACGTCAAAAGTGGTTTTTGATCGGCTAGAAAACAGCGATAGTAAATAAGAATCATTTGCAGAATTGAGTGATACTGATTTTTGGGGAAATTTATCATCAGAAACTGAAAGTGACGACAGCGACAATTCTGCAACTGAGCAAATTTCAGTATTTTGGTTTGATTACATTATTGAATACATTTTATTACTATTACGTTATTATTTCTGATAATTATTTATAGTTATTTATTATATTATAATTTATGATTTCATTTTTCAAACTTTATCATACCCGGGATGTCTACTAGACTCTTGTTTGGACAGATTTAAGTGAGTTATTCCTAAGATTTACAGGCGTCCAATATAAATGCCAAATTTTCATGCAAAATAATCGTACCGCTTTCAGCACCAAAAATCTGAAATAATCATACCTCCAGGGAGGTTAAGATACCTGTGGTCCCTTTAACCACTTGCTTACTGGGCACTTAAACCCCCTCCTGCCCAGGCCAATATTCAGTTTTCAGTGCTGTCACTCTTTGAGTGACAATTGCGCGGTCGTGCGACATTGTACCCAAACAAATTTGACGTCCTTTTTTCCCCACAAATAGAGCCTTCTCTTGGTGGCATTTGATCACCTCTGCGGTATTTATTCTTTTGCGCTATCAACAAAAAAAGAGCGTCAATTTTTAAAAAAAGAACAGTATTTTTTACTTTTTGCTAGAATACATGTCCAAACAAAATGTATTCATCAGTTTAGGCCGGTATATATTCTTCTACATATTTTTGGTAAAAAAAACCCAAAAAACAAAAAACTCAATAGGCGTATATTGATTGGGTTGCGCAAAAGTGATACAAACTATGGGAATTGATTTATGGCGTTTTTTTTTTATTTATTTTTTTTACTAGTAATGGCGGCGATCTGCGCTTTTCATCGGGGCTGCGTCATTGCAGTGGACATGTCGGACATTTTTGACACTTTTTTGGGACCAATGACATTTATACAGCGATCAGATCTAAAAATAGCCACTGATTACTGTATAAATGTCACTGGCAGGGAAGGGGTTAACACTAAGGGGGCAATAAAGGGGTTAACTGTGTTCCCTCACTGTGTTCTAACTGTGTGGAGGCTGGGCTGGTAGGGACATAACAGATCCAACTGATCCCGATCACAGGGATCAGTAGATCTGTCATGACCCCCTCACAGAACGGGAAATGCTCACCGATTTTTCTTGCAGGTTGGCTTAGGGTCCAGGGGGATAGGGTTAGGGATTACAGAATACCCAAAAGTAGCAACAACCTATCCTCTCTTCTCAGTAGTACCTTCAGCCCCTGGTTGGCAGTGTACCTATAAGTTGAGACCAGAAATCTGTGATAGTGTGCCTTTAAGCCAAGGCTAAGACCAGCCATGAACTGAACAAGATTCTTCAGAAGCTGCTCCTCTTTAACAGCCACCTACCTGTCTTCCCGGTTCTAGCCCATTCTCAAACCTTAGGACTTGGATCTGGAAATGGGATCCCATCAGCGAGGTAAAGGCCTCTTTCCTAGGCAAAGCCTAAAAGGCCCACATCCTCTCCAGGTAAAGCCTGGGAGGCAAAGAACTTTCTAGAAGGGATCCGAAAATATGTATCTCCTTCCTCAGCCCACATCACTGGAAATAAGCCTCATGTGATTGGCCAGAGTGAAAATATGCATAACCCACACCATGGTATCTTCTTGCCCTATCTGCTGGAGAACACTCCCCAGGAGCAGGCAGATTTAAACAATGTCCTAGACTTAAAGTGATTGTAAAGTCTTGTTTTTTAAAAAAAAATAATAAACATGTTATACTTACCTCCTCTATGCAGTTGGTTTTGCATAGAGCAGCCCGGATCCTCCTCCCCGCTTGCTACAGGGGGCACCCGAGCCAAGTCAGAGCTCTCTGTGTCCATTCAGACACAGAGCCCCGCCCCGGCCCCGCCCCTCTCTCCCCTGATTGGCTAACTGACTTTGATGGACAGGCGCTGGAGCCAATGGCGCCGCTGCTGTCTCAGCCAATCAGGAAGAGCGTCCTGGATGGCTAAGACACTCTTGGACATTGCTGGAGAGAGAAGGGGCTGAGGTAAGTACTTAGGGGATGCTGGGGAGGCTGCTACACACAGAAGGCTTTTTATCTTAATGTATAGAATGCATTAAGATAAAAAAAAACCTTCTGCCTTTACAACTCCTTTAAACTGGTCATACAACAGTAGAATTTTGTTTGAAAATATTAGTTTTAGAAATGATCATATGATTTTCTAATGGTTATTGGGGTCAAATTGACGCTCGTTTTTGATGGAACAATTTTCTTACATGAATTAATTTTTAACTGTATATGCGGTTTTCATTTGGGAAACATGATTTATATCGTAATAAAACAGGCTTACCAAGTCTGGAATTACATAGCAGGTCTTGATGAAATTTTAAAGACTTTTCAAATGAAGTTGACTCAATGGCAAGAAAGAATGCCCTGATGAATGATTTTTAAGAATTTCCTTATTATCATCCGAACAAAAAGTTCTACTGGTGTATGGCGAGCTTAAGGCCTCATACACATGGGCGTTTTGCTCGCCGGCGTTTGTAGGCGTTTTTTTGCAGCTCTCCATGTTATTCAATGGCCTTCTAAAAACGCCGGCGTTAGTGAGCAGTAGAGGGCGTCGGCGTTAGTGAGCTGTTTTTAGAACGCGGGACCATCGCGTTCTGTAGCTGTAGCGTTTTGGCGTTTTTTGACGCCAATCAGCAAAACGCTCACTAACGCTTGCTAACGCCCCCTAACGCCGTACTGGCGTTAACAAGCGTTTTTTTACGCCGGCGTTTTTAGGTTGAAAAATAGCAGAGGACTGATTTTTTTTTTAAAAACGCCTATTGACGCCGACGCTCACTAACGCTCGCTAACGCCGATGCAAAACGCCGCAAAAAACGCCGATTTTTTAAAAACCGTCGGACCTGGCGTTTTGCTTATTTATTATAAAACGCCCGTGTGTATGAGGCCTTAGAAGAAACCCAACGGATACCAATCAGAGCTCAGGCTGGCTACAGCCTAGCTGCCCACTAGATTTGGATAGGGAGAGTCCAGCTTATGGCAGGGTTCCTTACCAGGCCTTTTTTCCCCCTCAGAAATAGGTGCAAGTACTCCCCCCTTCTGAGTCACCCCTGGTCTCTGCAGTGCACCCTACCCACCTCCAAGCACCTTCTCTTGGTTCCACCCCCTGACCACTTCCCAGTATTGATCCTTTAAGAGAATACAGAACCAGTAATTTGTATGGAATCTGTTACTGATAACAAGAAAACCAATAAAATAGATCCCCTGCAGCCAGCAACAATAGGCCCCCAGCAACAACAGACCACCCGGCATCAAAACAACAAAATACTCCTCAGTAACAACCTACCCCAGCAACAATAGCCCCCCGCCAGCAATAATAGATCACCCAGCATCCCGTAACAATAGACCTCCTCCCTCAACAGTAGATCCCTTCCCACAACATTAGACCCCCCAAGCAACAATAGACCTTCCCAGCTACAGCAGATCTCCTTCCCCGCAACAATAGATCCATGATCCCCAGTAGCCAGCAACAATAAACCCTCTAGCACAGCCTTTCTCAACCTTTTCAACACTGAGGAACCCTTGAAATAATTCTCCGGTCTCGGGGAACCTCTGCTAAAAATTAAAAATCTACAACTCATGATACATTAGTGTGATGGTCAATGGGAAGAATGCTCCTTACATTTGTGGTCATTGGGTAGAATTACCCCCTTACAGATAGCTAAAAAGATCAATGGTATCATTGGGAATTTATCTGAGAGGTAGAAATTGACCATTGCTCAAAGAACCCCTAGCCACCTCTGGAGGAACCTTAGGGTTCCACGGAACCCTGGTTGAGAAACCCTGCTCCAGCACAACCCACTACCCATTTCCATTACATAAACTCAGTGCTGGAGGTGCCAGAACTGCGTTTCCCCGCGTTCCCGCTGGAAAAAACCCTGGTCCCTACAGTTCTGAGTACTCCAAACCACATGCATGCCACCTAACTCAATTAGAAGGTCAACAGTATTTTTTTTAACTAAGTAGTGCTGACGCTCTCCCCAAGGTGATTGGCCTTCTTGAATGCCATATGATTGTTCCAGAACTGCCTGGTGGGTGCCAGTCCTGGTTGATCTGTACAGGAGCACAGTCCAGGTAAGTATTTTCTACACATATACAGCTTTGATAGTGGGATCTATTTAGCATAAAGCAATGGTTAAGTTGAAATTCTAATCACAAAAATAACACCAGGGCTCTTAAACTCGCTCCACGTTGCAATTAATCAGAGTGCAAGAAGGGTGGCATAAATCAGAT
Organism: Glandirana rugosa; assembly: GCA_018402905.1. NCBI lineage: Eukaryota > Metazoa > Chordata > Amphibia > Anura > Ranidae > Glandirana > Glandirana rugosa. The sequence goes on along the minus strand of BLSH010071284.1, from coordinate 783,837 downwards.
TATGGTAATTAGCTTTGAGGACAGTGTTAGAACAAATTGGTTAATCTAAGGCACCACAAATAGTTTGTTGCTACAGCAGGCATTTTAATTATGATGCTTTAATTAGGCACAAAATTAATTCAATCTCCATACAGCTGTCATAACTAACCGAGAATCACGAGAGAGAAGAAGAAGAATCTCCAACAAAGTCCACGTCAGCTGCAAGAGTGAAGAGGAAGAAAGTCATCAGATGTTGTAATCTTTAGGAAGGGACGTTGGAAATGTGTGACTTATGCACAAGAGCTAGAGTACAGCCATTTTGTTTTAATGCATAGCTCTTGTACAACAGTGTTTCTCAACCAAGGTGCTGTGACATTCTGGGGTGTTATCTGGGTTCCCCTGGGTAGCCACAAGTACAGGACCCAGTTTGCTCTGGATCAACATCATGAGTTGCCATGGTTTGGCCAGGCTAGCTGCCAGTGATATAACAACCAAAGACACTCTGGGGCTAGGAAGCATGGCATAATGTGTTGCTATGGTGATGGAGGCTGGCTCACTAGGACCATGGAAATGTATGACACTGATCCAAGGTAGCGAGAGCCAAAAGTCCGGACAGCCACACTCCAAAATTACCCATCTTTATTCAATCATAAAAGCAACATACCCCAGCACCATGACATTGTGGGACATGAGATCAGTCTACGCGTTTCATGCTACAGCGGAGCTTAATCATGACCGATCCAAGGCAGGCAGCATGCAGGGCCACCCCCAGCATTTAGAGGAAAACAGAAGTCCTCTTCTTCCATACCTCCTCCAGCTCCCACCCTCTTCCATATTGCTGGAGCCAAAAAGGTAGGGCTCTGGTGTGAAGCAGGGACTGTGAAATTGGGGGCTCGTGTGATGAGGGAGACTGGGAGGCTCTGTGATGAGAGGACTGTGTGATTGGAGAGGCCCTGGTGTATTTTAAATGATAAAAACAGAATATCAACCAAAAATCCAGAAAAAAAAAAACACATGATACAAATGTTATAAATTGAGTTGCAGTTCAGTGAGTAAAACAAGTATTTGATCCCCTACCAACCAACAATAATTCTGGCTCCCACAGACTGGCTCTGGTGTGAAGGGGGTGAAGGGGAGGGGGCTCTGGTGTGAAGGAAGGGGTCTGGTGTGAAGGGGAGGCCCTAGTGTAAAGGGGAGGACCTTGTGTAAAGGTGAGGCTCTGGTGTGATGGGAAGGCTCTGGTGTGAATGGGAGGCTCTAGGGTTGCCACCTGTCCGGGATTCACCTGGACAGTTCAGGTTTGGTATCATGCATCCGGGTTTCAGACTGCCTGAAACCCAGACACATTATTCAGACTGGACTATGGCTTTCCAGAAGAGTTGTTGGCTGCAGTTGTCTAAGCTGAGAGTGTCTGTTACACTCTGCCCAAAGCTAGCACTAACAATCCCCCCCCCAAACTCATACACAGACGGGAGAGGAGAGAGCGCTTGATCTGCTCCTCTTCCTCCTGCCCCTACCCCTCTGCGTCTGTCCACACTCCAATCCCTGGCTCTGTGCCTCAGAAAAGGATAGTGGGGGCCAGAAATTTGAAGTCCAGCAGCCTCAGATACATCTGGATGAGAGGTGCTGACTGCCAAGGGGTGAGTGAGCTCACCATCCATCCCTGTCTGTGACTGAAGTCTCCCCCTTTCTCTCTCCAGCCTCTAAAGGTAAATCAGGTTTCTCAGAGCACCCCTTACATCAGAGTTCCCCCTTTACACCAGAGGCCACAGTGTTCCCCCTTACACCAGTCCCCTCCATACATCAGGGTTCTCAGTGTTCCCCCTTAAATCAGAGTTCCCAGAGCATCCCTTATGTTAGAGTCCCCAGAGTTCTCCCTTACATCAGAGTCTGCAGAGTCCCCCCTTACAGTGAAAGGGAAATCTGTGAGTTCAGATGTAAAAGAGGAACTCTGTGGACTCTGATGTAAAAGGGGACATTTGTTATTAACTTAATATGATTAGAAATGTTATTTAATAGCAAAATATATGTATAGTTTATACTATAAGAAGAATTGTTGTGCGCCACTTAAGTGTTCGGGTTTGACTTGAAGAAAGGGTGGCAACCCTAGGAGGCTCTGGTGTGATGGGGAGGCCCTGGTGTGAAGACGAGGCCCCGGTGTGGTGGGGAGGCTCTGGTGTGATAGGGAGGCTCTGGTGTGATAGGGAGGTTCTGGTGTGAAGGGGAAGCCCTGGTGTGGAAGGGGAGGCCCTGGTGTGAAGTAGGGGACTCATATATAGGGGACATATGATATACAAGGGCGACTCTGTTGTGATGAGGGGCTCTCATGTATAGGGGCCTCGGATATATATGGAAGCTCAGATGTGATGGGGGGACCTCGGATATGAAGTTAATTTCATCAAGGTAGTTGTGTTCATCTTCCTATGCTCATTGCTAGTAACATTTACGCTTTTCTTTTTTTTTACATTTTAGATTGGGGTACCTCAAGATTTTGCATACTTTTAAAGGGTGCCACGACTGAAAAAAAAAAGAAATTCTGTTTTACACAATACCAGTTAGCTACTGTATATTTAATTTGTATATCTACCCCTTTAAAATAAGAACGAATCTCATCTTACTGGTTTGTTTAGTCTTTGTTTGACTGCCCAAAGAGCCAATTCACTTTATGTTAATATTAAAATAAAGGAGCTGACATGTAACCGTCAGATTTAATACATTATTGGGGCAATAATGGAACAATCAGCAGCTTGTTCTGTGCCATTTCACTTTCAGTGGCATCAATTAAGCTTCAGAGTCAGTTGAGAAAAACAAATACAATCAAATCACATTATCTCAACCTAATTCAGCCAATATGTCCTAGCAATGTATCTTATTTATGGGCCTACGTGTCAGTTGCTATTATGCCGCTTCTCCAGCAGCAGTCCATGGACTTTGTGTCTATTAATTAGATAAGAGAAAGTGCTTTTATTTTCCAGTCTGCGCTAGAAGATAACAGCTGGGATGGGGTTGGTTTTCCTATGCTAGGGGTTCTCAACAATCTTAAGACCTGGATCTGGTACATTCTTTTAAAACCCTCCAAAACCTTCTATGCACCAACAATAACATTTATGCTCACACATTTAAATTATGGGAATACGAAATATATATTGAAATGCTAAAAGACTCTGGAAGTGGCTGGTTGTCACTGTGGTGGCGATTGGGGTTCTGGAGCAGACTAGGTGGCCCTGTAGGGGAGAAGTTATCTGGAGGGGCTTGGGTGGGATTGTGGGAGGTGGTGGACACTGTTTGACCTTCAGGGTACTATGGGTGGTTGGAGGCTCTGCAGCAGGCTGTGGGGGCACTGTGGAGGATTTCTGGGGGCGCTGTGGACCACTATGGGAGGTTGGGGGCCCACTTTGGGAGCTGGGAGGCACTGTGGGATGTTGAGGAATCTGCAGCTGGCTGGAAGCCCGGAAGAAGGGAGGCCGCATCCTGGCAGTGGGCCCCCAGCCCAGTGGGTGAGAAAAACTCAAGAAAGTCCAAAGGGAACATTTAGACTTAAAGCATACCAAGCATCATATAGTTTTCATTCATTTTAAGGCTGAACTTCACCCAAATGGGGAGATTCTGCCTATTTACATCCCCTCCTCTGCCACATTTGGCGCTTTTCTGGGGGGGGGGGCGGGAACCTGGTTTTGATAGCCGAGCGGAAGATCGCCCCCCTCCTTCCCTTGCAGCCCTCTGGGACACATCACAGATCAAAGAAGATTGTGAGACCATTCGCCAAGTACAGCGCAGCTTGCTCATGCGCAGTGGAAACCAGCTGTGAAGCCGCAAGGAGGGATGTTGGAATAGCAACAGCATGGTTGCATATAAACGGACTATACACATTATACCGGTTTATACCAGCAGGTGGCATTGCAGTGTTATAGTGTTATGTGCATGGAAAAATCTATTGTAATGTGATCATAGGATGTTCTGTCTATGTTTAATGTATATACTTGTATGCTCCCAGTTCCTGTTCATGTTCTGACATTCCTCCATGACAGTAAAGGTGTCTACTGCACTGGAGCTCCTCTTTAAGTGCATGCATACTAAGTGATGCATTAGTGTAACTCTTCCAGTTATTTATTACCTCTCACAGAGACCAAAGTACTTCCCCTAAGGAATGTATTCTTCTGCTTTTCCATCCAGAAGGATGGTGTCATCTCTGTTCAGACACCTCCAAGGTCACCAGCCACATTCTGGATTGAGAAGCTGACTCAGAGATAATCATGTAAATCCTGGTTCCCGTTCAGCCTCGTTCACAAGATCAGCCCCTGTTACATTCCTTTACTTTATGACTTGCCACAATGTTACAATGTACAGTCTGAGCACTGGAGGAGAGGAGACTGAAGAAGTGCTTATTCATGCTTGCAGTAGACTGATGACATCATCTCAGCCCGGGCAAGGTCACTGGACCAGAGCTCAAGATGATGATGCAATATACAGCTTTTCTGAAAAATTATACCATTTTATATTGCGGTATGTAGGAATTTATATGTAGTTTGGTAAACTTATTGAAAGGACTGCTTTAAATCCATTAGGTTATATAGAATATACCAGGGGTCTCTAAACCTTATAAACAAAGGTCCAGTTACCATCCTTTAGACTTTAGATGGGCCAGACTGTGGCCAGTGAGCAGAAAATGCCCCAGCAATGGTGCTTCACTTTTGGTATCAGTGGGAGGATTAGTGCCTCAAGGGCTGGATAAAGGCAAGCAAAGACCTGCACCTGGCCCACAGGCTGCAGTTTGGAGACAACTGGTGCATACTACCGTGAGTAATATCAACATGGCCTCATGAACACTTGAACTTGATAAAGTCCTTCTAAACCTATGACTTGTGGCCTTTCCACTTGACTTTTATAGCAGTTAGCTCTGAGGAAGAAGGCATGGCCTTCGAAACATGTTAGCTGGTGCAGCTCTCACGTCCTCTCCATCACAGTCCAGGACTTTTTGCCAAGATATGTCCATTCACCCCATGCTAGGGGCTTCAGGTGTATTATCATCATATGTTTGTGAGTATTTTTAATCTCTTTTTTAATAACTGTTACCCTGGGATAATGCACTAAGGCCAGTGCGCCTTCTTTTTCTTTTAATATATAGTGGCATCTGGGACACCCCTATCCCCAGAAGGCAGCAAGGCCAACTCTATCATCCCTGGGAAGCCCTCATCCCCCATCATACTATTGCGCAGGGGTCATTGTTTTGCATTTCTACTTTTATAGCAGTGATGGTGGAACCAGAGAGCACTGAAGGCATTTGATCAGCCCGAGAGCCAGGAAATGAGCTCTGACCCACAAGTCAGAGCTGAAGTGAAGTGAGGAACCTGCCGAAGTGAGAAGCAAGGTAAGTACTGCATCTCATTCCTCAAGCATTTCCAAGCCATCTGTGTCTGTGTTGGGGAGACTCACCATCACCGGGGCAGAAGGGCATGGGATATCTAACTTCAATAGGGACAGAGATGGGAAGGACAGGGATTCTCACCTTATTTCGCTTATTTTGGTCTCATGACCAGACAGAAAAGATTACCTTATCTAATTGTCATTGTTTGCCCTAAGAAAAGAGGTATCTGATTGTGCTTGCCCTCAAAACAATGCATAGAATAAACAAAAAACCTGTCGTGACTCCACCATTCTGGTTTATGTCTGAAGCTGAACCCAAACACATCTTCAGGTGTTCCGAAAGTACCTGCATGTCCAATGTCAAGCTTATGATGCCTAAGACCAGCTTTAGGGTTCCTCTTTTCAGTGACCAGAAGAGCACCATTGATGGTTCAGAATTGTTAGTGTGTTCCAATGATAAATAATACATTGCGAGAAATTCATATCCACTGGATTAGTCTTCTTTACCCTTTACCCCACCATTTTGGTCTGCACACTAGTTGGGTGCCTTTGGTTGTTTAGAACACCTATAAATCAAGTATACTCTGAAATGATCCCAGTCACAGAGTTTCTTTGGATATCTATGGTCAAAGAGTCAACCTTAATTTCTAAGATCCAGGAAGATGGTGTAGAACCAATTCTTGGATGTGGCAGTAACTACAGCCACAGATACAGCTAAAAAACCAAAAAGCTGAAGAGCTATGTGGCCAAAAACCATAAATTAATGGGAATGTCACTGGCTGCACCAGAGCTGCATGTCAATGACATACCCAATAGCTTACCATAAGACATAAAAAAGGTAAATATTATACTCAATCACGACAAAGTTCAGCGTACATCTCACCGAGGTGAACGGCTCTTGGTTCAGGAGAGCTGAAGAGGAAACAGTCTCATTAAAGAGATGGATTGATGACTTCAATCCTGGCTGACTAGCGCAGGCTGTGATAGAAATACATGCCGGCTCTTAAACTGTAGATGTCCAAATACAGTTTGTCAGATTAGTGCCCAGCACAGAACTGGTGATTAATGATCTCCCATAAACAAGGGAGACAAGTCTGTGTCAGCAGAATCTCCAAGATTCATTGACAAAGACCCAAGAGAGAATGGAAACTACAGAGGACAAAAAAAAATAGGATTCTGAACTTAAATCCAACACCACACATTAATAAAAAGTGTTCAGTAGATAGATAGATAGATAGATAGATAGATAGATAGATAGATAGATAGATAGATAGATAGATAGATAGAGATACTGTATATACACGCACGCACACACACTGGCCACTTTATTAGGTACACCTTGCTAGTACTGGGTTAGACCGCTTTTGCCTTCAGAAACATGTTGGGAAAATTCCTCATCTGCCGCTCTATAGAGGGTAATGGATGGTCCAATTGGGTCCAAAAGAAGTGACAGGTGGACCCGTTAGTGATGTAATAGGTGTAGTCAGGACCCATAAAAAAGTCAGGTTGGAAGGAACATAGTTGAAACTGGGGCATGGGAGCCAGATACCACAGCAGTATGCAGATGGCTTGATAGAAATGTGCTGTGTGCTGCTTTCACATGTGACTGCTGTGGATTGTCCATTATATGTGATACATACTGTAAATGCCATCTTGCAGTAACATCAGTAAAGTGCAGCAAATCTGTATTTTCACATGGACATTCCTTTCTTTGGGATATAAACAGCGGCGTAGCTAGAACCTTCAGGGCCCCAGTGCAAGAAACCATGAAGGGCCCCCCTGCCCCACAACCAGGGCTCTTCCCTCCGAGCCCTGTGGTGGAACTCCAGGGCACGGTCCCAATTATGACTTTTGTGAGTTCCTGTAGTTCCGCCACTGGTATCAATCCTTTTTTTTATTCTTGTTATTTTATTTATTATTTTTCTTTACAATATTTTTTAGGAGCCTAAACAGACCTCTGATGTTCCACCTTTGAGACAGAGAAGGAGACTGAGGACACAGCCCTTAATCTCCTCCTCTGCAGCCTCAGCTACACAGAATAAATGGACAGGAATAGCTCTGTAAAGAGATCCCTGTCCATTCGTAAACTGAAGCATAGTAAACACAGTTTACTTTGCCACAGTTATGAATGGATAGAGTCAGTGAACTGTATGGATCACTGACTCTCCATTCAGAAAAAGACAAATTTACCGGCCCCTTCCCCGCTCTCCATCTTGACAGATCCCCCATAGCAGCCGGCGAGAGAGGGGACGGGGGAAGACGGCAGAGCTGCAGAGGACAAGGGGGGGTCTGGGAAAGAGCACAGGGGGCTGTAGAGCACACAGGGGGCAGTGGAAAAAAGCTGGATAGGAGGAGGGACTAGTACTGCTAGACCCCCCCTGTCCTGCAGCCACCCCACACTGTTACTGCTAGACCCCCCCTGTCCTCCACCCACTCCACGCTGATACTTCTGGATTATGGGTAGATCTGCATATGGGTGTGCGCACTACAAAGGTTATCATTGGAGTTTGTTATAGACCTCCCAGTGGTAAAGAGGAGGTGGAGACTCTGATCCTTGCACAGATAGAAAGAGCTGCAAGGGCTGGGACAGTGATAATAATGGGGGATTTTAACTACCCGGAAATTAACTGGAGTAATGGCACTGCTGGGACAGCTAAAGGGCAAAAATTTATAGACCTATTACAGGACAATTTTATGGTCCAGTTTATTGAGGCCCCAACTAGGAATGATGCTTTGTTGGACCTGGTAATCTCAAACCATGCATTATGCGAGACGTACCAAACTCTAATGGTCCAGGTTGTTTCGTAGTAAGGATCAACCCCGGAGTTATTTGACCTGG
>BLSH010071284.1:750763-767186 GCA_018402905.1 Glandirana rugosa | reverse complement strand
GTTCAATTCTGCTGAAGTCTACTTCCACCCCTTTCTCAACTTTAGCCATTCGGCATTCATCTTCTGTATTAAAGGGACTTTCCCCAGTTTTTCACCATCAGGCCAAGGGGAACTTTTCTTGGTGCTGTGTACCATCCTCAGGAAATCTTGCTCCTACATAAAAGGACCTTAACCCTGATGTGCACCAACTAGGGCCCCATCAAGCATGCAGAAGAGGTTTTTCCTACATTTTGAAGTGATATCAAAAGGGACATTATAATTTATAAATTCATCTGTAGAGTTAAACCCTGTTCCCATCCATTGAGAACCCAGCAGTGAGTTAGCCCAATTTCTTGATAGCCCATTTCAGTTCATTTTGGGAAAAAATATCTCAGTGCTGGAATTAACATTTAAAGCGGTTGTCTACCCATTTGAAAAAAAAAAAATTGACAGCTTGCATGACAATAGCATAATGAGCTAGTATGCACCGCATACTAGCTCATTATGAAATACTTACCTTGAAACCAAGATCCGACCGCTCTTTGGGAGCGGACATCTTTCCCCGGATCTTGCTTCCGGGTACGCGGCTCCGGTGCTGTGACTGGCCGGAGCCGCGAGACGTCACTCCCTCCTGCACGCGGGACCCGTCTCCCCGGCAATGTCTGCCCCTATTGCCGGGCCTTTGCCGAGACATACACAGCGCATGCGCCGTAACTCCAAAGCATTTTGGAGAGGGAATATCTCCTAAACCGTACATTTTACCTACAGGTAAGCCTTATTATATCGGCTTACATGTAGGTAAAAGTAGTGCAATTGGGTAGACAACCGCTTTAAACTCTGGTCCTGCAAGACATTTGGGTTTGTTTTCTTTAAGGCTACTTTCACACTGGAGCGGGACCCGCGGTCACGGTAAAACCCCGTTTTACCAGCGATAGGGCTCCGCTATGCGGGCGGGAGCGCCGCGCTTTTAAACCCCCAGAAGGGGTTAAAAGTGCCAGTGCTCAGCGCTACCGAGGCGGTGTGCAGCCGATTCGGCAGCGCTTGCCATGCATTTCAATGGCAGGGGAGGTAGAGAAGTGGTATATTACCGCTCCCCTCACCGCCCCAAAGATGCTGCTTGCAGGACTTTTTGTAATGTCCCAGTGTGAAAGCACTCAGGGCTTTCACATTGGGGTGGATTGGGGGGGACTTTTGAGGCACTTTACATGCGCTATTTTTAGCTAAATAGCGTCTGTAAAACGCTCCAGTGTGAAAGCAGCCTAAGTGGTACTGTGCATGATCATTTGGCTAAGCCTTTCAGAGTGTTTAACTTTTGTAAACCCTGACCTCAATAAAATCAGAGTATTTGTTCACCCTAAACTGTGTGTTATTTAGTGTTTCAAAGCCAGGGGGTTCCCTTGATCAAGGTTTTACCGTGGTGTCAGCAGAGAACAGACGGGGAAACCAAAATAGTCAATGGCTCCTAAGGGGGTAGTGCTACACATACATGGAATTCTTTGAATTTATAAAAATGATAATTCTAATGTCCTGCTTTAGGGACGGTTCACACCAGAATCGCACAGCACAACAGTCCTTGTTCCTGTGCGATCCTGTGCATTCCCCTGCAGTGCAATTTGGCAGCCCATTCATATGAATTGGCTGCAAACTGCCTTGGAATGCACAAGAGTAGTCTATGCATTACTTTTAAAAAACATTTTGCAGTACCATGTGATCTGGTGCCCGCAAACTAACTGTGATTGCGCAAAGGCTGTGCATTTTTAATGGACCGCACCTTTCCCGCTTTGTGTTCTAGTGTGAACCGGCCCTTACTTGGTCATGATTTTAAAAATGGACCTGGTTTCCAAGTCATAAGTATTCTTTTTATGATTCTTGTTACATGTACATTGTAATTGTTTTTTTTTTAATCATTGAAACACTACCAGTTCTTGCTACAGAGGACGGTAGTAAAGAGAAAACGGCTGTAAATCTGTCCATATATTTAAAAGTCGCAAGAATTATTGGTCACGCTCACAAATGCGCATCAGTAAAACGCTGACACTATTGTGATGTCGTGCAGTAAAAGAAATATACGGTCGGACGCCCGTACCTCTGGTTCCTTTCCAGGCTCCAAGTTTAGGACATCCATTCCATTCTGGAACTACCTGAGAAATTAAAGGGGATAAAAAGAAGCCAGCTCAGCGTTTTCCGCCAATAAAACCTTATGAAGAATTCCTATTAGCAACCTGCCTGAGAATGGCTTCTAATCCATTTCACGCTCAGTTTCTCCTGGGTTTTAATAAAGAGACCGGACTATTTCATATTCACACAGAGTCTTGTAGGAACATCAAAAAACACCTATACGGGAATATGGAAAACAGCACGCAGCTGGCTGTTAATGCTTGATGCCGCCCGCTAATGAAAAACGACAGGGCCGGCAGAAAATAAAGTCCCTGGCGTACTTTTATTCTTAAAAAATGAATTTTGCTCCTGGCTCAGCTTCACTGAGACGCTGTGCCATTTATCTCTAGGACAGGGCGAACAAAAGGAAAAAAGAGAAATGCTGGATTTTGTAACGGGGTGGCAAAACTTTAAAAGGAAACTTGTATTTTAAAAGTATACATGCTGTGAAGATTAGCATCAAGGGTAGAGCTTTTTAGCATGCAATCCACTCGCCAACAGGGTAAAGCTTTTTAGGATGCAGCCCACTCGCCAACAGGGTAGAGCTTTTTTAGGATGCAGTTCACACGCCAACATGGGTAGAGCTTTTTAGGATGCAGTTCACATGCCAACATGGGTAGAGCTTTTTAGGATGCAGCCCACTCGCCAACATGGGTAGAGCTTTTTAGGATGTAGTCCACTCACCAACATGGGTAGAGCTTTTTAGGATGTAGTCCACTCACCAACATGGTAGAGATTTTTAGGATGCAGCCCACTCGCCAACATGGTAGAGCTTTTTAGGACGCTGCCCACTCGCCAACATTCATTTAAGGCCTTTCCCACTTTTATTGAAAAGACACACACCCCCTAAAGCGTGTCTTTCCACCTGTTGCACCCTGATCGTCTCCTCAGGAGGGGGGAAGGTGGAGCCCCAAACTCTACTTCGTTCCCATACCATAAGGCCTGTGCACAATCAGCAGATGCTTACAAAGGAAAATTTGGTCCTGGGACTTTAAATGGGACATGCTGCATATGAACAAAAGTACGAGCGTATAAAAAGTTAATATTTTACTCACATACTGTATACAGATTGACATAATGATAGACAACATAATCATTTTCAGAGATCTGGCCATCAAGGGCCCTGAAAAGAGCTGACATAACACAAAATAAGTAGAATAAAATATTCATGAATATACAAACGCATGATAAGAATGATGCAAAAAATTATACATGAGCAGATACATGCCAATTAGTGTATGTATATGCATTGATGTAACTCTATGCATTTCGTGGCTTATAGCCACTCGTCAGGAGTGCAATGCTATGAATTATAGTGACTGTAAATATAAATGAGATGATGAGTTAATCAGACTCATTAAGGAGTACAAAATAAGTACAACCATGGATAGGGGGAGTTTCTCCTACTTACATGTCAGCTCACAAAATTGGCTTGAGAGGAAGAGAGGGGAAAGCCATAACAGGGTCTGACCCGATGCTGAGGCAAGGATGATCCCATTCCAACCAGGGGAAACAGCCAGGGTTGAAACCATGGTAAAATGAGGGATCCATACCTAGGAGGGAGACATAGGACACAACAATCCCAGTCTATTCTAAAAATGTAAAAAATATAACAAATATAATATATGATAAATATGTATATAAGTATATACTGTACATACATATGCACACACACACGTGGCGCATGCACGAGTGTATAGGAGTAGGTATAGTAGGTAATACAAGTTAGAGTGGCTGAAGAATGTGTCCATGCTGACCACCAAGGATGGAGAGTGGTAGATCAAAGAAGGCAGGGAAAACCAATGTCAAAGAGGAGAAAGATGAATGGAGTGGATGGAAAGCTACCATGAGAAAGTGAATAGAGGAAAACAGCAGATGCTGGTCACCATCAAAACGTTGACCCAGGGCTGGAGGCTTCATCCCACCCAATACTCTACAAAGCCTCCAGGCTCCAGACCAGTTTTCTCCACTCAGAAAAGTCTGGTGTCAAGCCAGGGTTCTTACCACTGCAGGTCAAGAGGATATAGGAAGTCTGTTCTGACGCTGACATGGCATAGACATTTCACAATGCACATTTCCCAATGGTTTATCCCTTTAAAAAAGCAGCAAGCACAGAATAATACATCTAGAACATAGGTTCCTAATTAAGCCTGCAACACGTGCCTACACAACTAGTAGATGTTGGTTATCTTCAAAATGTTGACCCAGGGATGGAGGTTTCATTTCACCTAATACCCTACAAAGCCTCCAGGCTCCAGGACACATACCTGGATTTGTCAGTCCTGGAGAACAATTGCAAAGCCAGTTTTTTTCTCCTCAGAACAGACTTCAAAAGCTCCTCGGCTCGACCTGCATGGGTAAAATCCCTGGGTGACGCAAAACTCATTTGACACTATTGTATGGATCTGTCACAATGCACAATCCAGTGGTTTAGCTCTCGTAGCCATGTTCTCCCTTGGGATTGGCTGGTAGCTATGGTTCACCTGCCCGCTGCCCTCAATCACACTATGTCCACACATCTGGAGTCACGGAACAGGCCGGTGCTTTGTTTTGTTATTTTATTTGAGAGGATAAAACTTGGATGGGGAGAGGGGTTAACTGTGGGATGCCCAAAGTATTAGATCACGGGACCTTCTATATACATCTGCAGTATATACACTCCAACTTCCTCCAGCTCAATCACTTGCTGACCGTTCCTCTCCTTACTTCACTCCAGCTCACTTCTTGGTTTCCTAGCCTGAAAGACAATTTATCAGGCCGCCATGACACTTCTTCCTCCACCCCAACTAGCACATGGGGAGGCCTGCACTTTTGCCAGCCTGACCTCCAAACCACCCGTTACAGGCAAGGGCCACGGGCTCCCGACTGTGAAGCCACGGGTCCTCCATTGTGTAGCTAAGTACGTTGGTGCTAATGGGGTATTGATGGACTACAACTCCCAGCCCATCCTCTTCCAGGCCACTCCGGCCTGCTTTTCCATCCAGTGACAATCCTTACCCTGACTAGCTCCTCCGACCTCCACAGACCGTCCACTATCCACCCCAGCCTGCTCCAGCCTTCTCATCCAGCTCCCAGGGTCAGTCACTCACTGACAACCGGTGGATCCTTTAAAGAGTCTCTGAGAATGTAGAACTCTACTGCTCTCCTGCTTCTTTGTGCTACTCCAGGAACTGACGCCACTCCTGGCTGCACCCAAGCTTCCAGGCCCCAAGGTCACCCACCCCCCCCAGACTGGGGGCTCCCTCCCAGGTGAGGCCTGCTCCACAGCCTCTGCTACATTCTCCTCTCTTCCACCCAAACTCTCTCCCCACCTGCTGGCAGATTACTGCATTTAAGTAGGCCTGCCCCCTGCCAGTCCAAACTGTGAATTGGTTAGGGCTCCTTGTCATACATCAGAAAGTGACACCTCTTCATCCATCCCCTTTTCCAGAGCTTTCCTAGCTCAAAAAGGGAGGAGTATCCAAGGGGTGTTCCTTCCTGCAATCTCCAGCCCAGATCAAAACAACCAGGCCTGCACTCACTGTCAGGCCTGACTAGATTTTACCTCTCCTATCAAAAATCTACAAAAAATAGAGCACTATGGGGGCGCTACACTCTTTAAAATGCTGCAGTAAGAATGCCCATTAATTTGTGAGAAACCCAGTAAACTCCTAACTAGCTGATTGAGCCAACAATACACACAAGTACAATCAGCAGATGCTGGTCACCATCAAAACCTTGACCCAGAGCTGGAGGCCTCATATCACCTAATACTCTACAAAGCCTCCAGGCTCCAGTCCAGAACCCATATCAGGATTTAGCGATTCTAAAATTTTTTTTTCTTCAGACATACACTTTAATAGTGCAAGGAGCCAGCTTTCCTGCTTGGCAGGTCACAGAGCAGGAAATAAGAATACAAGATAAGAATTCCATAAACTAGTTTTAGAATAGTTGGACTTGAAGTCACAATTGCCCTCCCCTGTGATTAAAAGGTTTTGTGAATGGAGAGGGGAGGGTGAAAAAGTGAGAACAGATCAAATTGCTAGTTTCTCCAACTGCAGTGGAACATTTAGGCCTCATGCACAATGCAGCTGTTAGGCCTCATACACACGGACGTATTTACAGCCGCGTTTTTGAGCTTTTCTTACAGTTTAAAAACGGCTCTCCATTAGGGTTCACACATCATCCCTTTAATCCAGGACACATATGAATTGCACAGGTTCTAAGGCTGATTTAATGCAGATGAGGCCCTAAGTGAGTTTAATTACCACCTTAATCAGCCACAGACCCTGTGTAATTAATGTGTGCCCTGGATTAAAGGGATGACATGGCAACCCTACTCTCCATGTTATTCAATGGCCTCATACACACATGCTGTTTTAACGCAGACACCAGTAAAAGCTCAGAAACGCAGCTTAACTTTGTATACACAGCATTAAGCCTCGTCAGGCATTTCACTGTCTCTATTCAAAATCAATGGTTCCCTATGGAAGCCATTTGATTTGAATAGAAGTCGCACCAGAAGTCGGATCATGATGATCCGACTTGTGTGCTGAGGATCTTGAAGGGGAACCCCCACCAAAATTAACAAAAAAAAAAATTGCGTGGGGTTCCCCCCCAAGAGATACCAGACCCTTCGGTCTGGTATGGATTGTAAGGGGAACCCCCATGCCAAAAAAATGGTGTGGGGTCCCCCCCAAATCCATACCAGACCCTTATCCGAGCACGCAGTCAGGAAAGTCGACCCCGCGCGAGTGAGCGCCCCCCTCCCTCCTGGACCATATCACATGCCCTCAACATGGGGGGGTGGGGGTACTTTGGAGCGGGGGGGGCCCTGCGCCATCCACCCCAAAGCATCTTGTCCCCATGTTGAAGGGCCTCTTCCCGACAAACCTGGCCTGCAGGTTGTCAGGGTCTGTGGGCTGGGGCTTATCGGAATCTGGATGCCCCCTTTAACAAGGGGGCCCCCAGATCCTGGCCCCCACCCTATATGAATGAGTATGGGGCACATTGTACCCCTACCCATTCGCCTAAAAAAAGTGTCAAAAATAAACAGAGTACACAGGTTTTTAAAGTATTTTATTAAATCAGCTCCAGCGTCTTCTCCCTCTCCGCGCTTCGGTCTTCTCGCTCTTTTACCAGCCATTCAGAACGATGCAGCGCGGCTCGCGCATGCGCAGTGCGCGTCCGGCTGTGAAGCCACAGCTGGGCGCCCACAGTTACAATGCCGGTGCTGCACGGAGAAGGGGGAGAGGAGCAAGGCTTTGGGCGGCCGCATCGCTGGACCGGGGGACAGGTGAGTGTCTGATTATTAAAAGTCAGCAGCTACACTTTTTGTAGTTGCTGACATTTAAACGGTTGGATCTCCGCTTTAAGACCATCTCTTGGCAAATGACATTCAGCCAGGCAATGGGAAAAGTCAAAGTCACTGGCTTGATAAAGTGGACATTTTACATTGACTTTGCAGCAGTAGGGCTCTCTCAGGCTCCAGAACTGGAGTGGTGTGGTGACTTCACCACATGGAGACCAGGTGGCATGGGCACAGACTGTAGAAGAAGTATCCTCCCACTTGGCACTTTTAATAAATACAATTCAGAATCCTTAGCAAAAAATGATGGGCTCCTTGCACCTAATGTTCTTTTATCTTCTAATAGCCTTTTTTAAATTAGCCACGGATGCATTACAAAGTGACCTTTCAAGACCTTCTGCATGATTTGAAAACCATGTAATGCCATTAGAAATTCCCCTTTAAGAAAAGTTTTTCATCTTGAGCCTCAAGGTCACCAATAGGTCAAAAGGAAGCTACAGAATGAAATATATAAATGCTTCTTTTCTGGGTTTTATTCAAAATGGAAGCTTATCTCTCCCGCTCAGACTCTATGCAGAGGAATCTTCCGCATGCAAGTATCTGACACACAGGAGAATCGCTCTATTGTAACCACAATCTGGCCTTATTAAAGGCCGCATGGAGAAAGAAGTGGACTCCGTATAAAATTTCACAGATATTCCATATGGATTTATCATCCTTTTAATAGTATAATTTCTGGCAACTTGCAGGATGTGTTTCAAGGTTCCTCGGGTTCTTTTTTGTGAATTTTGTTCAAGCAGAAGGGAAACCAATAAAGGGAAATAATGGATGGTAAAAAAAAAAAAATAATAATTTTAAAAACTTTAGCTGTATAATTTATCATCATCCCCCACCAAAAATGCTAAAATAAAATTCTCCTACTCCTAACGTCTATGGCGATATACTGTATATTTTTGTTTGTACCCGTAAGTAGACACAATAGTGGGCATTTTGTTTATTCTACCCAATACTGACACTAAACCAAAACGCTATGTGTGGCAGAAAACTAACACTGCACATCACCCTGAACACACCATCCCCACCGTGAAACATGGTGGTGGCAGCATAATGTTGTGGGGATACTTCTCTTCAGCAGGGACAGGGAAGCTGGTCAAAGTTGATGGGAAGATGGATGGAGCCAAATACAGGGCAAGCTTAGAAGAAAACCTTTTAGAGTCTGCAAAAGGCTTGGAGACTGGGGTGTGTGTTAAGGAGCCCTGACCAATCCCCCAGGCCTCCTTAAATACAGTGATCTGCCAGCAGGTGGGAGGAGAGTTCTGGTGGAAGTGATGAAGATGTAGCAGAGGTGCTGTGGAGGCCTCACCCGGGAGGGAGCCACCAGTCTGGGGGGGGGGGGGTGACCTTGAGGCCTGTAGACGCGGGTGCAGCCAGGAGTGAAGTTGACTCCTGGAGCAGCACACGGGAGTAGGAGAACAGCAAAGGTGCTACTGAGGACACTTTAAAGTATCCACTGGAGTTGGTGAGTGACAGACCCTGGGAGCTGAAGAAGTGCTGGAGCAGGCTGGGAGAGGAATAGTGGACAGTCTGTGGAGGTCTCAGGAGCCACTCAGGAGAAGGAGTGTTACGGAGAGGAAGGAGGATGGGCTGAGAGTTGTAGTCCATTAAAGGCCCAGCGATCACCAATGTACTATGATACACTTTAGGGGTCCTTGACCCTGGCCTGTAATGGGTGGTCCAGAGCCCCTGCTGATTGAGTGCAGGCATCACCATAGGCTAGCTGCGGTGAGGAGAAAGGAGTTTAGTGAGCCTCATAAATTTCCCTTCAGGTCAGGAGTAACAGTCTGCAAGCGAAGTGCTGGAGAACGTAGAGATGTATATAAAGTCGTGTATATAGTTGGTCCTGTGTAAAGTAATTCTTTGGGGCATCCCAGAGTCACCCCTTTTCCCCATTCAAGTTAATCCCCTAAATAAAACAAACAAAAACAATACCCGGCCTGTTCAGTGACTCCAGGTGTGTGAGATATGGTGGGATTGAGGGCAGCCAAAAGGTGAACCACAACTACCAGCCGCCCGAGGGGGCGCATGGCTACAGAAGAATGGGAAAATATTTCACTCTCTAAATGTGCAAAACTGGTAGAGACATCCCCAAAAAGACTTGCAGGTGTAATTGCAGAGAAAGGCGGTTCTACAAAGGGGGCTGAATACAAATGCACGCTGACAAATGCACGAGACACTATCCGAGCGGGGGACAGATAGGACGGGATGGACTTGAGCCCAGAGCCAAGGGGTTGGCAGAGAGAGACACCTATAGGGGACCGCAGGTAGATTTTGGTCGACCTCACAAAAGGACAAGAGGATTAAATCCATATGCCTCTCTTCATCTGATTCCACTCCTCTTTGAACATCTTATTTTTCAAAGAATCCTAGATGGTTGATTTGTCCACCCGACAGCAGCACCACAAAATTTATCCCCCCCCACTAAGTGTGGGGTATATTCGATATCGACTACATTCAGAGAAGAACTTTTTAGTATAATATACAGTCGTTTGCCACAATTCGTTGTACAGCTACCCCTGATGAAGGGCTTTAATGCTCCGAAACATATATGTTGGGTAACCGCACTCCATCGCGGAGGGTAACTGCACTTCATTTGCGGACAACGTACTCACCAGTTATGCCCCTGTGAGCAACATACCAACAAGGCAACACTGGCGCAATGTAACTGTAACTCTTTTAATGTATATGTAATTTGTTTCTTCTCTGTTCCATTTGAGGACTATAGTTGATGTATTTTGTATATGGAATAAAAGTATATTTTTTTATATAAATTTATGTGGTTGGTTAACCTATTTAAAGTCCCTTTCTTTTGGGGGAAATCTACCTTTGTATCTAATTGCAGAGAAAGGCGGTTCTACAAAGTACTGACTCAGGGGGGCTGAATACAAATGCACGCCACACTTTTCACATATTTATTTGTAAAAAAAATTTGAAAACCATTTATCATTTTCCTTTAACTTCAAAATTATGAGCCACTTTGTGTCGGTCTATCACATAAAATCCCAATAAAATACATTTACGTTTTTGGTTGTAACATGAAAAAATTTGGAAAATGTCAAGGGGTGTGAATACTTTTTCAAGGCACTGTACATCTAAAGATAGGTAGAGTATACATCTAACACAGCTTTACAGAAACATACTACATGGTAGTAATTCATAGTAATGGTCTCAGCAGTTAGATTGATCTATATCTGGTAATCAACATTAACCACCTCCCACCCGGCCACTGTACATATACGGCCGGGTGGAAGCTTTCCCGTTCTGACAGGACGTGTATTTACGTCCTGCAGAACGGGAGCTCGCAGCGCGGCCACGCGGCGCGCTGCTGCTGGATCCTGTGATCATTATGAAGGAAGGGGGTTTAAGTGCCCAGTATTGAAGTGGTTAAGCAAAGGCACAAACCACATCAATGGTAAACAGTATTGGCATAACATTCCTGCTACCAGTATAGTATGTTACTAGAGTGCACTCTAGGGGTGACTAGACTGAAACCCAAATCAACTGTAGTGGTGCCCCTTTGTTATAGGCAGTGACTGGAGTTCTTGTGGAGCAGCTTATCTAAAAAGAGGCATTCCTATGCTCTGGATCTTCAGCCGGGTAATGTTGGGGCCCAGACCTTAGCAGTGGTGCACATGAATGCTATCCCAGTGGAATCTGCACGCAGTGATATAGAATGAGCTTTAAGTGTCTAATCCCTAGACTCTCAGTCTCTGGTAGCAGCAAAACAGGTTACGGCCACAAAGCACCCTCGCCAACCCAATGATATAGCCACAAAAGTCCCGCTATACAGATGCCCTCTGAATTGACCTGGTGCAATGCCAGTTTTCAGTCCTCCAGGCTACAGCATTCCAGTGTAGCAAGTGCCTGTATACTGCAATGATTCAGTCCCTATGCACTCCAAGATGTCCTCCCTCTCTTTCTAGCCCCCAGCGCACAGAGCCTTGATCTCTGCTCATGCCGCCGGCTTGTGTGAGGTGGGCACACACCCACACAGAGAGATGCTCTCACTCTGGTTCCCCACTGCAGAGAGAATACTAGTCCATCGGTAGCCCAGGAAAACAGCCCCTGTCTCCTCCCTTATCAATGTCTTCACCTGGGAACTGTAGTCCGATCGTCATAAAAGTCCATAGTATGGCTCCCTTCCTGAACTTCAACTCCCACATTCCGCTGCAGCCAGCATAGGAGTCTATGGAACTCCTTTGACTTGCCTGCTCTCCGTGCTGGCGGGAGGCAGGAAGTGTGATTGAATCTAGTGATAGTGTAAAGAGCTACTGCAGACTTTATAACCTGTATAACCTGTAGCCAAGCATCTGGCTACATATGCATTCAGAGCATATTCATCCCGTCCATTTGAATGCAGTTTCTCAACCCTCATCGCATGAACACACGCAGCTGCATCTTCTAGTTCATCCTAAAGAGTGGCCGGAATAAATTTGTATCTGCACCTCTTAGCAGTGGTTTGGTGCTTCAGTTCACATTTCTGTTACATAGATAAATCCAAAAAACGTTACCACCCCAAATAATGATCCCACAATCATTGGTCAGTAGTACTTTAACCACTTCCTTACTGGGCACTTAAACCCCCCTCCTGCCCGGACCAATTTTCAGATTTCAGCGCTGTCATTATTTGAATGACAATTGCGCGGTCGTGCGACATTGTACCCAAACAAAATTGGCGTCCTTTTTTCCCCACAAATAGAGCTTTCTTTTGGTGCTATTTGATCACCTCTTTGATTTTGATTTTTTGCTCCATAAACTAATAAAGAGCGCCGATTTTGAAAAAAAGAGCAATATTTTTTACTTTTTGCTATAATAAAATACCCAAAGAAAAAATGTATTCATCAGTTTAGGCCAATATATATTCTTCTACATATTTTTGGTAAAAAAAAAAAAAAAAATTGCAATTGACGTATATTGATTGGGTTGCGCAAAAGTTATAGCGTCTACAAACTATGGGCATTGGCTTATGCAGTTTTTATTTATTTTTATTTTCTACTGGTAATGGCCACGATCTGCGATTTTTATCGGGACTGCAATATTGCAGCGGACATGTCGGACGTTTCTGACACTTTTTTGGGACCAATGACATTTATACAGCGATCAGAAATTTAAATATCCACTGATTACTGTGTAAATGTCATTGGCAGTGAAGGGGTTAACCTGCAGGGGGCAGTGAAGGGGTTAACAGTATTCCCTGGGTGTGTTTTAACTGTGGGGGGTGGGGTTGGCAGGGGCATGACAGATCTAACTGATCCCAGTGACAGGGATCAGTAGATTTGGCATGCCCCCCCTCACAGAAGGGGAAACTGCCGTGTTTACATCGGCGGTTCCCCGTTCCGGCTCTGTGTGAGGAGATCGCGGATCTCCGGCGGACATCGGGTCCGCCCGACCCTCGGGCACGCTCACGCGGCGTGCGGCAACGGGAGCGCACCCATCGCGAGCCGAAGGGGAGGACGTCTATTGATGGCCTCCCTGCATTTTAGAGCTGCGCTGTAGCCATCATTCGGCTATGACGTGGACGCGAGGTGGTTAAACGCCACTCCCAAGACAATCCTCCAACATTAGTGTCAGTCACTTGCATTTTAAACTTCCTCCAAAACAATCCCACAATTATTTGTGGTCAGTGGCCTTTTAATCTCCCCCACCCCCATCATTGGTGGTTGTTGGCACTTTAAATCCCCCCAAAACAAACTCAAAACATTGGTAGTCAGTGGCATTCCCAACATGCAAAGGTCTGAACCTAGTCTAAGGGATCACCCCAGCCTGACCGACCCAGGACTTAGAGCCAATCCTTATCCCGATGTTATGGATCTGACTTGCCGACTTCCCTTGCCTACATTGTTCTTACCTGCCAGAGGCTGCTCACCTTGGAGACCCGGCTGTGGATATGGGTATGGCCCTTTTTTTCTACAAAAGCTTGGCTCAAGGGATAACTTTCAATATATTGCAGAAAGGTAGCTGCTCTTCTAAGCATAAAACACTGACCCAGAATCAGGTGGTCTACAAATAATTTAGCACCGGATTTCCAACAAACATGTGATGTGCTCCGGGAGAGAGGTGGCACACTTCCGTCCACAGTCCAGCCCCAAAGTGGTGGGGGGTGGGGCAGCTATCTGAGGCCAACCTGGGCTCCGTGGCACTGCGGTATCGTCACCTTTAGGAGGGATTCTGATTTGTATGCGTCCAGTCATTATGCCACAGATGGTAGCTTCGCCCCATTGGCTCCTCAGTCAAGCACATACACCAAATGCCTGAACCTGCGGTTCCTCTCGTACTGAGCAGGATTAATATTGCGACAACACATCATCAGTAAGGTAAAACTAACCTGTCTCACGATGGTCTAAACCCAGCTCACGTTTCCCGATTAGTGTGTGAACAATCCAACCCTTGGTGAATTGAATTCTGCTTCTGTTAGGAAAATGGACCTCCTGGCTGTTTCTGGCTTCACGTGCGCGTTTGCACGCGCTAATGGCGCCAATAGCGGCCATTTAAGCAGGACAGCACGAGGAAGCAAGTGCTGTCCATTCTACAGCGTTTATGTGTTCCTGAAGCAACCTGCGATCCTGGTTGTTTGTTCCTGTGACCCGGCTTGTCTAGACCCTGCTATTGATATCCGCATGCACCGATCCCGGCTTCCACAACCACTCTTCTGCCTGCTCCCTTGTACCTCGCTGCCTGCCTGCTTGTATCAGACTACTCTTCAGCCTGACCCATCTGTACTGTTCCGCCAGCCCGTTACCGACCCGGCCTGCATCACTACGCTTCAGCTTGCACGAGCACCACATGGACCAGCACACCACCACCAGTGATCCAGTCCGACCCTCGTGCCTCCCTGCACTCCCGAGCTCCCTGTCTGCAGTCAGGGGTTCAGGAATCAGGGTCGTAAGAGAGGTTGCCCACTGCATAAGTCAGACTCCACCACCAGGTACGTGACAGCTTCACAATGATAGGAAGAGCCAACATCAAAGGATTAAAAAGCAACATGACTATGAATGTTTGGCCGCCACAAGCCAGTTATCCATGTTGACAACCCCACGCATCTGCAAACATTGCACATTTTCACGTGCGCCAAACCACATGGTGCAGCTGCGGCACATTTTTGGAAAAGAGTCAGGGACTTTTTTGCATGTCTCGCATATATAGCAACCAGTTGAAATGAATGGGCTACCTTGCGTGGGAAAGTGCCAAAAATGCATGTAAGCGCGCCTATGCTTGGGCCTTAGGGTTTAAATCTACTGCCAGGTCTGTTTCAGAATATTCCTATACTGGAAACAGTGTTTCAAACAATATTGTATATTTTATAGTCTATCAGTGTGTGGATACCACTAAAAGGGATGCAGTAAATCAGAACTGTATCCACATTAATGCTCAAAGAGGATCCATAAGCGACAGACAGCTCTGCAGAAGAGGAAAGGGTTAATTCCTAGGCTGAGGACTTGTGGATTTACACACAGGAGTGTGCCGGCTTTCATTCTGTTTTGTTTTCATCTTTCAAAGAAGAACGTGAAATATTAAAAGGTATTCTGACTTACAAAGAGAATTTGACATCGCAGCCAAGGGAGGCTCTGCAGAGTTCTTTTTTTTTTTTTACTGAGAGTAAAATAATATATAAACCTGAAAATGGGAGAATTAATCACTGTCAGATATTGCAATGCACTTCACGTCACCATGCAGGTTCCTGTATACTGAACCCCGCCAATTCCTTGCTGGAGTATACGGCAGTCCGCTCTCCTGAACCTGTGTGTGCGTATGTAATGCACCAACCATTTCTCTAATAGAATTTATGTATCCCCAACATCCTGTAATAAAATGCACCCCAATACAACACTTTCTAAATATAATAGACCCCATTTCAACACTAATATAATGCTCCACATTCCAACATCCTGTAACATAATGCACCCAATTTCAGCACTCTAACATAATGGACCCCATTCCAACACAATATAATAATGCACCCCATTCCAACATCCTGCAATAATAATGCACCCCATTATAACGGCTTCTATCATTATAAACCTCATTAGAACAGCCTGTAATATACTGTCCCCTAGTCCAACACCTTGTTATATAGTGCACCTCATTCCAATGTAAAGGGAAGAAAATTTCTATATGAGCCACATATCTCTGCAAACCCTAAGTAAGAAAGTGTAACAGCCTCAGTGCGGGCTCCAGCCAGGCCACACCCCCCCCATATGTTTCACTCCACCCCCCAGAGTTTAGTCATGGGGAACCTCATTCCAACACCCTGTAGTAGAATGCACCTCAGACATTTTGTAATATAATGCACAGCAGTACAACACCTTGTTAACAAGTGCACCCCATTCCAATATCCTATAATAATATGCACTCCATTGCAGCACTCTAACATATTGCACCCCAGTTCAACTCCCTGTAATATTATGCACCTTAGTCCAACACCTGCAATATAATGCAACTTAGTCCAACACCCTGCAATATAATGCAACTTAGTCCAGGACCCTGCAATATAATGCAACTTAGTCCAACACCTGCAATATAATGCAACTTAGTCCAACACCTGCAATATAATGCAACTTAGTCCAACACCCTGCAATATAATGCAACTTAGTCCAACACCCTGCAATATAATGCAACTTAGTCCAACACCCTGCAATATAATGCAACTTAGTCCAACACCCTGCAATATAATGCAACTTAGTCCAACACCCTGCAATATAATGCAACTGAGTCAAACACCCTGCAATATAATGCAACTGGGTCAAACACCTTGCAATATAATGCAACCGAGTCCAACACCCTGCAATGTAATGCAACTTAGCCCAACACACTGCAATATAATGCAACTTAGTCCAACACACTGCAATATAATGCAACTTAGTCCAACACACTGCAATATAATGCAACTTAGTCCAACACCCTGCAATATAATGCAACTTAGTCCAACACCCTGCAATGTAATGC
>BLSH010071284.1:732222-750098 GCA_018402905.1 Glandirana rugosa | reverse complement strand
CACAACCTGATTCAACGTAATATAACGTCCCACAAACTGAGTCAACGTAATGTAACGTCCCACAACCTGATTAAACGTAATATATGAGTCAAACACCTTGCAATATAATGCAACTGAGTCCAACACCCTGCAATATAATGCAACTTAGTCCAACACCCTGCAATATAATGCAACTTAGTCCAACACCCTGCAATGTAATGCAACTGAGTCAAACACCCTGCAATATAATGCAAATTAGTCCAACACCCTGCAATGTAATGCAACTGAGTCAAACACCCTGCAATATAATGCAACTTAGTCCAACACCCTGTAATATAATGCAACTTAGTCCAACACCCTGCAATATAATGCAACTTAGTCCAACACACTGCAATATAATGCAACTTAGTCCAACACCCTGCAATATAATGCAACTTAGTCCAACACCCTGCAATGTAATGCAACTGAGTCAAACACCCTGCAATATAATGCAACTTAGTCCAACACCCTATAATATAATGCAACTTAGTCCAACACCCTGTAATATAATGCAACTTAGTCCAACACCCTGCAATATAATGCAACTTAGTCCAACACCCTGTAATATAATGCAACTTAGTCCAACACCCTGCAATATAATGCAACTTAGTCCAACACCCTGCAATATAATGCAACTGAGTCAAACACCCTGCAATATAATGCAACTGAGTCAAACACCCTGCAATATAATGCAACTGGGTCAAACACCTTGCAATATAATGCAACCGAGTCCAACACCCTGCAATGTAATGCAACTTAGCCCAACACACTGCAATATAATGCAACTTAGTCCAACACACTGCAATATAATGCAACTTAGTCCAACACACTGCAATATAATGCAACTTAGTCCAACACCCTGCAATATAATGCAACTTAGTCCAACACCCTGCAATATAATGCAACTTAGTCCAACACCCTGCAATGTAATGCAACTGAGTCAAACACCCTGTAATATAATGCAACTTAGTCCAACACCCTGTAATATAATGCAACTTAGTCCAACACCCTGCAATATAATGCAACTTAGTCCAACACCCTGCAATATAATGCAACTTAGCCCAACACACTGCAATATAATGCAACTTAGTCCAACACACTGCAATATAATGCAACTTAGTCCAACACCCTGCAATATAATGCAACTTAGTCCAACACCCTGCAATATAATGCAACTTAGTCCAACACCCTGCAATGTAATGCAACTGAGTCAAACACCCTGTAATATAATGCAACTTAGTCCAACACCCTGTAATATAATGCAACTTAGTCCAACACCCTGCAATATAATGCAACTTAGTCCAACACCCAGTAACATAATGCACCTCAGTCCATATTCCTTTAATATAATGCGCCCCATTTAAGCACGGTTTGAAATAATGCACCCTTTCCAACACTTTATTATATAATGCACACTAGTCCAACATCCTGTAATATAATGCACCCTTTTGAACACCATGTTATATAATGCATCCTGTTCCAACACCTTATTATATAATGCACCCCAGTCCAACACCGTGTAATATAATTCACACAAATCCAACAGTCCGAAACATTATAATTTTGCACCTCAGTTTAAGACCCTGTAATATAATTCACCCCATTTGGGCATCTTGTAATATAATGCATCCTGTTCCAATACCCTATTATATAGTGCACCTCAGTCCAACACTCTAATATAATGAACCTCATTCCAATATCTTGCAATATAATGCACCAAACTTGAACACCTGTAAAATAATGCACTCACTCTATTCAAAAACCCTATAACATAATGCACCCCATTCCAACACCCTGTAATGCACCTTGTTTCCAGCACTCTATTATATCTAGATGATCAAAAGTATTGGGACACCTATCTTTACACGCACATTAACTTTAATGGCATCCCAGTCTTAGTCTGTAGGGTTCAATATAGAGTTGGCCCACCCTTTGCAGCTATGACAGCTTGTATGGGAATGTTTGACCATTCTTCCAGAAGCGCATTTGTGAGGTCAGGCACTGATGTTGGATGAGAAGGCCTGACTCGCAGTCTCCACTCTAATTTCTCCCGAAGAAATTCTATTGGGTTGAGGTCAGGACTCTGTGCAGGCCAGTCAAATTCCACCACCCCAAACTCGCTCATCCATGTCTTTATGGACCTTGCTTTGTGCACTGGTGCGCAGCCATCTTGGAACAGGAAGGGGCCATCCCCAAACTGTTCCCACAATGTTGGGAGCATGAAATCATCCAAAATGTCTTGGTATGCTGACGCCTTAAGAGTTCCCTTCACTGGAACTAAGGGACCAAGCCCTACCCCTGAAAAACAACCACACACCATAATCCCCCCTTCACCAAATGATATGGACCAGTGCATAATGCAAGATCCATAAAGACATGGATGAGTTTGGAGTGTAGGAACTTGACTGGCCTGACCTCAACCCAATAAAACACCTTTGGGATCAATTAGAGTGGAGACTGTAAACCAGGCCTTCTCGTCCAACATCAGTGCCTGACCTCACAAATGCGCTTCTGGAAGAATGGTCAAACATTCCCATAAACACTCCTAAACCTTGTGGACAGCCTTTCTAAAAGAGTTGAAGCTGTTATAGCTGCAAAGGGTGGGCCAACTCAATATTGAACCCTACGGACTAAGTCTGGGATGCCATTAAAGTTCATGTGCGTGTAAAGGCAGGTGTCCCAATACTTTTGACAATATAGTGTATAATGTACCCTGTAATATAAAATAATTTCAACACCCTGTACTATAAAACGCATCGCCTTCCTACAGCCAATATTCCACACACAGATACATCTTCTACCATGTGCATGCATGCCAAGTAACGTGTAGATGCAACCCTTCCAGGCATTTCTTATCTCAAAGAGATCACAATACTCTGGAAAAGACCTTCATCTCCCCTGGTACCCGTCATTTGATTGAAGCTCCATGACTGATTTTTTAGTGGTATAAAGAACAGCTTATCTTATTTGTTGCTGTACACTCCAACACGCCAGTCTTTTATTAAAGCAGACTTGCAGAATTAAAGTAGATGTTAACCTTAACTTGATGACATTTAGTTTGAGGTATATCTAAAACAATTGCTTTTGTTATTTCACCTTTTTTTCCCCCCATCTTGTTCGCACCACTGTGCTGCAGATCTTCTCCAACCTCTTCCAGCTATTTCTAAATGCACATTGGCTGCACATCATTGCATTGGACTAGCTTCCCACTAGTGGCAATAGAAAACCATGAGCCACTCATTGACTATGTTAGGGGCACAAGTGACAGGGTGACAATGTGAGAGTACAATTGAAGGGTATTCATTACTCCATAGCAGGAAGAACATGAACAAAGACCTTTTGGCAGGATCACAATTTGGAAAAATGGTTACCCCAGCACTTGCAGTTTACAACTGCTTCTAGCTCCAGCTGTCTCAGTGTCGCTTCCCTGAACTTCTGGTCTTCACAGGAAACAGATAACAGTGACAGTGCATTCTCCAGTCAGTCAGTTAGGAGGAGGAAGGAGCAGGGTTACGCCCTGTCATCCTCTACTGGACTAATTCCTAGTAGTCACAACTAAGCACCATGGGCCACTTGTTACCTTTCACATGTGCCCCTAACGTAGTCTACAAGCGGCTCATGCTGCTTAGTTGTGACTACTGGGAACATAGTCCAGTATAGGATGGCAAGGCATTCCCCTGCTCCTCCCTCCTCCAGGCTAACAGACTGACAGGAGACTGCCCTGTCCACTGTTATCTCTTTCAGAGGTTCAGGGAAGCAGTACTGAGAGAGCAGGAGCCAGAAGCATCGACAGTTGTAAACTGCAAGTGCTGGGGTAACAGTGTTCACAAACTGATCATGCCATGAAGGTCTTTGTACATGAACGTCATATTTTTACCTTTCACATGTTCCCCTAATTGTACTCTGGTATTTTTACCTTTCACATGTCCCCCCATGTTCGCATCTCTGTGCTCCAGCCTCTTCCTAAATGCACTGGACTAGCTTCTCACTGGTGACAATAGAGTACCACGAGCCACTCGTTGACTATGCCAGGGGCACATGTGACAGGGAGACAATGTGAGAGTACAATTGGGGGGCTGGTCGTTACCCCATAGCAGGAAGTACAGGAATAAAGACCTTTTGGCACAATCTGTGAACATTGTTACCCCAGCACTTGCAGTTTACGACTTTCAATCCTTCTGGCACTTGCTGTCTCAGTGCTGCTCCCCTGAACTTTTGGTCTTCACAGGAAAGAGATAACAGTGGACAGTACAGTCTCCAGGGCTGTGTGTTTCTATCGATGCACACAGTGTAGGGAGGCATTAGTCCCTGCATGCAAGGGACATAGGATCAGTGCCGGCTAGTCCATAAGGGGCGCAGGGGCGTAGTGCCTCTAATCCATTCGCCCGGCCCCCAATCTACATGCAGAGTGCCGGACGCATGGATTCCAATGAGTTATTTTTTTTTTTAGCACATGATTAGAGTTTGAGGCTGGAATTGGCTTCAAAAAAGATGGGCTCGGGGTGCAGAGCACTGCGCCCTGAGCCCACCCTGTCGTGTGACCAGGGGAGGGCTGGGCCGGGGGGCAGGGTGGCAATTGCCCTCCAGGCCACCCTAACTTACATTCAAAATGGCTGACGGCTGCTGCCCGCTCACAGAAGGGGCCAGGGGCGCAGCCACCAACTAACTGCATGCAAAGGGAGGACACCCAGGGCTGGCCCTACCATGGACCCCGCTGGGCCCATTGGGCTGCCTCGGGGGTGGGGAATTACACAGAGCGGGGATCTCCTGCTTACAAAGTCCTACCTCCTGGACCAGCTTCTATAATAGACAGCACACTGGTGATGTCTATCATAGGAGCAGGTCCAGGAGGCGGGACTTCATATGACAGCGGCCGCGCCAGGTAAGCGGGTAATCCCCGCTCTGTGTAATCACATTGTATCATATTTGTCTTGCTTCATAACATCAATATCTGTTTTAAAACTGACTGGACTTGCCCCCCAGGCCTAAGGCTGCCAGCCCTCCCCTGCGTGTGACAATAAATATTTGCTGTTGTCTTCCTGATTCTCCTTCCAGCCAATCAGGAAGCAGCTCCTGAGAGCCGATTGGCCAGGGAGTCTTAGGACTCCCAATCGTGCCTCAGGACACACTGACCAATCGTGCCTCAGGACACACATTATCAATTTCAATTTATGTTAAACTGAAATGGCCAATGCATGATTATTATTATAATACAGGATTTATATAGGGTCAACAGTTTGCACAGCGCTTTACAACATGAGGGCAAACAGTACAGTTACAATACAATTCAATACAGGAAGACTCAGAGGGCATGATGATGATGATGATTAAAATTATTATTATTTTGATATTATATTACTAGAATAGCAATTACATTTATTATTTTTATTAATGTCATTGTTATTAATAAAATTAAATAGAAAAATGTTACCCTATATAGAATATTAAGATAGGCAAACCTTCTACTAATTGGTGTGGATCCATATGCTGGATTTATAGAGTTGGGCAAGGAAAAAAAAAAAAGAGGAAATGTAATAACAGATAAATATTACGCTGTCAGTGAAAATTATATAGCACAGTATTCATTTTCCTGCCATTTATCACAGATGTCACCCCAACCAAATTCAGACATTCCCTGATAGACAACCACTGATTGCTGGGTTTATTGCTTCTTACTATTAAAGCTTGGGTTACTTAGTGCAAGGAGTCGCACAGTGTTAGCTACACCAGTGTGACTTCTATACGCCATCAGCAGGTAGTGGATAGATTTGATTCAACAATAGTAGAAGGCTACAAAAAAAAGGAAGGAAGAAGAAAATAAATTTAATTAACTATTAAAACTTACACTCAAATCAGCAGGGAGCATACAATATATACAAAGAGAGGGCAATGATGCCTATTACTGTATACAACTAATTTTCTTTTGTTAAAACAAAATATATTTTTCTTTGAGGTTATTAAATCACCATGTGACTGCTGACGGAATTTCTCTTGGTGCGTTGACTGGAGAGGCGGGTGGACTCATCCTTATCTTCAACTCTCTATTAGATGCAATCCTTTTCTCATCACAGTGGTCAAAAACGAACGTCAATTTGACCCCACTGACGAATCAAAAATTGAATGAACTTTCTTAAAAAAAAAAAAAGTTGGCGTAAAATTCTTCTAGTGTATGGCCAACGTTATCTGTCAGAGAGACTTGCTCTATTGCATGCAACCAGTGCCTGGCAGAGGGATATCCTGCCCAACACGGCCTGTATAATGTAAGCCCAATATAACTCCCAGGAGATGGAAGGAAGCTGCCTGGGATCTTTGCAGTTTCTTTAAGGCAGTGGTTCTCAACTCCGGTCCTCAGGACCCACCAACAGCCCAGATTTTAAGTATTACCTTGGGGAGACGCAGACTAGAATACTGCAATCACTGAGCAGCAAATTATATCACCTGTGATGTATTTCAGGTATCCTGCAAACCTGGCCTGTTGGGGGGTCCCGAGGACCGGAGTTGAGAACCACTGTTTTAAGGTGAGTAATCCACCAATGAAAGGGGGAAACAATGACCACCAATAAAAAGGGCAGACTGACCACCAACAAAGGGGAAACACTGACAGACAATCAGCAACAGAGAAAGAGTGACCTCTGACCACCAATGAAGGGAGCACACTGACTAACAATGAAGGGGAACACTGACCACCATCGATAGAGAGGTAGTGACCACTGACTACCAACAAAGGGGACACACTGATCACCAATGAAGGGGGAAGAGTGACCACTAATGATAGCCAGTGACCCTTGACCACCACCAAAGGGGGGACATTGACCACCATTGAAAAGGGAACACATTGACCACTATCCATAGAGAGGCAGTGACCACTGACTACCACCAAAGGACACACATTAACCACCAATCAAGAGGGCAGACTGACCACCAATGAAGGGGAAACACTGACCATCAGCAAAAGAGAGAGTGCCCTCTGACCACCTACAAAAGGGGCAGATTGAGCACTAATGAAGGGGAACACTGACTACCAACAAAGGGGAACACACTGATCACCAATGAAGGGGGAACACTGACCACCAATGATAGCCAGTAACCCTTGACCACCAACAAAAGGGGCACATTGACCATTGAAAAAGGGAACACACTGACCACTAATGAAGAGGAACGCTGACCATTATCCATAGAGAGACAGTAACCACTGGCTACCAACAAAGGGGACACATTGGCCACCAATGAAGGGGGCACATTGACCTCCATTGAAAAGGGAACACCCTGACCATCAATGAAGGGGAACACGGACCACCATCAGTAGAGAGGCAGTGACCACTTACTACCAACAAAGGGGACACATTGACCACCACTAAAAAAGGAACGCACTGACCGCAAATGGAGTGGAACACTGAACACCATCAATAGACAGGCAGAGACCACTACCACAGGAGAAACATTGACCACCAATCAAGGGGGCAGACTTACCGTCAATGAAAAAAAGAACACACTGATCACGAATGAAGAGGGAACACTGACCAACAACAAACAGGACAGGACACATTGACCACCAATGAAGGGGGAACACTGACCACCAACAAAGAGGACACATTGACCACCAATGAAGGGGGAACACTGACCACCAACAAAGAGGATACATTGACCACCAATGAAGGGGGAACACTGACCACCAACAAAGAGGACACATTGACCACCAATGAAGGGGGGACACACTAGCCACCGATAGCCAGTGACCATTGACCACCAACAAAGGGGGCAACCCCAGAGTATAGAAGGAACAGGGAGGTGGGGAGAATGTCTGGTGTTCGTACACCTTTACATTTTGTTGTAAAGGTGAACACTTTAATAGCAGCATCTTATTTTAATCTACTCTAGTAAAGTTCTCAGGTCTGGCACTACCAGTATGCCCCCAGCTGTGTGTAGCAAGCAAGAGAAAATCTACAAAATGATATATACAAACTGTATATGTGCAGTAGATTGTTTATTTCAATGGAAAGACAGACATGTAAAACAAATATTGCATATACAGTATGCTTCATTTTCTGTATTTTGCAATATTGGGATAATAGTGCTCTCTCTTTATTGAAAAAACATCATTTATCACAGTTTCCTGCTGTGTCTGCCCGTCAACAGAAAGACACAAACTACAACAGTGACACCTAGAGGCTGTGATAACCCAACTACAAAAAACACGACCAGCTACTGAAATTAAAGTGCATCTAAATTTTGCAAAAAGAATGGCTGCACTTCGTAAAAAAAAAATATATATAGTAGGTCTGAAAATAACCCTGTGATGCGAGGGCGTTTATATGCTTCTGCAGCAGGTCATCCTTGTGCACCGGACTTCCCCACTAACTAATCCTGTCACCGACATGGTTTTATGGACAGCTAGAGCCCCAATCCTACAAATATGTATGGCCAATGTCCCTGGGTGGGAGCTCTGCCTGCTATACTTCTCATAGGTGCAAAATGCACGACACAGAATCATGTGACAAGAGATACAGTCCCACCCAGAGGCACTGTGAAAAGCTATCTGAATATGGCAGTGATGCATTATATAAATTTCAGCTTAAAACCAAAGTATACTCTGCTTATATTTTGCCTTCCCTGGTTCCTCTTCCACTATCAATATGCTAAATGACATTTTAAAATAAAACTTTTCTATTTTTATTAAATACGTTAGACACACTTGTGTCATCATCACTGGGTCTCTGTGCTTCTTTACGCAATGCAGGCCAGGCAGATCATGGCTGGTGGGGGGAGGGGGGGGTGCTGTACATAGCTTCCTGAAAACAGCACAGCCCCCTCCTCCAGTATTCAAGCTGTAGGCTAGCTTTTGGGAGGTAGATATCAGAATGCCTTGATGGGGGGTTCAGTCTGGAGGAGTTTGCATGCAGACCGCCCTAGGTAACGAAGAATTGAAATCCAGTGAATGAAAGTCATGCTGGGGAAGAAAGTCGAATGCACATTGTGAAAAGCTCACAGTGAAAAAAAAAAATGTATATATATATATATATATGTAAACTTTTGATCAGGGTAATTTGGGTAGTTTCTGTTGTCATTATGATTTAAAGAGTAAAAACAGTTATGTATAGTATATATAGTACAGTATATATATATGTAACAAAGAAATGTCCCCACTGTGGGACGGATAAAGGTTTATCTTATCTTATCATATATATATATATATATATATATAGAGATATATATATATATATATATATATATATATATATATATATATATATATATATATATATATTTATTCATACACACATACAGTTGTGCTCAAAAGTTTACATACCCTGGCAGAATTTATGATTTCTTGGCCATTTTTCAGAGAATATGAATGAGAACACAAAAACATTTCTTTCACTCATGGTTAGTGTTTGGCTGAAGCCATGTATTATCAATCAACTGTTTTTACTCTTTAAATCATAATGACAACAGAAACTACCCAAATTACCCCGATCAAAAGTTTACATACCCTGGTGATTTTGGCCTGATAAGATGCACACAAGTTGACACAAAGGAGTTTGAATGGCTATTAATGGTAACCATCCTCACCTGTGATCTGTTTGCTTGTAATTAGTGTGTGTATAAAAGGTTAAAGAGTTTCTGGACTCCTGACAGACCCTTGCATCTTTCATCCAGTGCTGCACTGACATTTCTGGATTCTGAGTCATGGGGAAAGTAAAAGAATTGTCAAAGGACCGGCGGGAAAAGGTAGTTGAACTGTATAAAAAAGAAAAGAGCTAGAAAAAGATAGATATCCAAGAAATTGAGAATGCAAATCAGCAGTGTTCAAACTCTAATCAAGAAGTGGAAAATGAGGGGTTCTGTTGAAACCAAAACACGGTCAGGTAGACCAACTAAGATTTCATCCACAACTGCCAGGAAAATTGTTCGGGATGCAAAGAAAAACCCACAAATAACTTCAGGACTCTCTGAAAACACGTGGTGTGGCTGTTACAAGATGCACAATAAGGAGGCACTTGATGAAAGATGGACTGCATGGTCGCCAGAAGAAAGCCATTGCTATGCAAACGCCAAAGTATACCGCTTACAATACGCCAAACAGCACAGAGACAAGCCTCAAACCTTCTGGGACAAAGTCATTTGGAGTGATGAGACCAAAATTGAGCTTTTTGGCTACAACCATAAACGTTACATTTGGAGAGGAGTCAACAAGGCCTGTGAAACACAGGAGGTCGATCGCTGATGTTTTGGGGATGTGTGAGCTACAAAGGCACAGGAAATTTGGTCAAAATTGGTTGCAAGATGAATGCAGTATGTGATCAAAAAATATTGGAGGAACATTTGCATTCATCAGCCAGGAAGCTGTGCATTGGACGTACTTGGATATTCCATCATGACAATGATACAAAACACAATGCCAAGTCGATCTGTCATTGGCTACAGCAGAATAAAGTGAAGGTCCTGGAGTGGCCATCTCAGTCTCCTGACCTCGATATCATTGAGCCACTCTGTGGAGATCTCAAACATGCAGTTCATGCAAGACAGCCCAAGAAATTCCAGGAATTGGAGGTTTTTTGCCAAGAGGAATGGGCACCTTTACCATCTGAGAAGATAAAGAGCCTCATCCACAAAAGACTTCAAGCTGTCATTGGGGCAATAAATGGTATTAAGGACTGGGGTGTATAAACTTTTGATCAGGGTCATTTGGGTAGTTTCTGTTGTCATTATGATTTAAAAAGAGTAAACACAGTTGATTGATAATAAATGGCTTCAGCCAAACACTAACCATGAGAGAAAGAAACGTTTTTGTGTTATCATTCATATTCTCTGAAAAATGGCCAGGAAATCATAAATTCTGCCAGGGTATGTAAACTTATGAGCACAACTGTATATATAGTGCTCAGCGTAAATGAGTACGACCCTTTTGAAAAGTAAGATTTTAATCAATATCTTGAACACAAGGACAACATTTTGACAAATCTTTTTATAGAACATTTGTTTACCTCATTACATGAAAAGTTAGGCTAATAATAAAACTTGGATTACAAAATCTTCCGTTTTACTCAAATTGGTTGATGCAAAAATGAAAACACCCCACAACAAAAACGACTACATTTAGTATTTTGTACGACCTCCATGATTTGTAAGGACAGCACCAAGTCTTCTAGGCACGGAATGAACAAGTTGGCGACATATTGCAACATCCATCTTCTTCCATTCTTCAAGAACAACCTTTTTTAGAGCCTGGATGTTGGATGGAGAGTGATGCTCAACTTGTGTCTTCAGAATTCCCCATAGGAGTTCCATTGGGTTCAGATCAGGAGACATACTTGGCCACTGAATTACTTTTACCCCATTCTCCTTCAGAAAT
The DNA here is from genome assembly GCA_018402905.1 of Glandirana rugosa. Taxonomy (NCBI): domain Eukaryota; kingdom Metazoa; phylum Chordata; class Amphibia; order Anura; family Ranidae; genus Glandirana; species Glandirana rugosa. Next base: position 738,727 of record BLSH010071284.1, on the reverse strand, counting down.
GCAACAGTGGCCTTAGATGTGCGTTTTGGATCATTATGATGGGAAAGTGCGCAACGACTAAGGGCACGAAGTGATGGTAGCATCTTTTCTTTCAATATAGAGCGGTACATCTGTGAATTCATGATACCTTCAATGAAATGCAGCTCCCCGACACCAGCAGCACTCATGCAACCCTACAGAACCACCATGTTTTACTGTAGGCACCATGCATTTTTTTTTGTACTCCTGACCTTTGCAACACCAGTTTTGAAGCAATCAGTTCCAAAAACATTTATCTTGGTCTCATCACTCCAGAGTCCCAGTAGTCTTCTTTTTTCAGCATGGGCCCTGGCAAATTCTAGGTGGGAGTTTTTGTGCATGGGCTTTAGGAGAGGCTTCCTTCGTGGATGACACCCATGCATGTCATTCCTCTGCAGCGTAAGCCAGTTTGGCTTTCTACTTCTTAACCAGTTCCCGACCGCGCGCCGTGTTTTCACGGCGGCAGTCGGGATGCTGAGCGTGAATCGCCGTAAAAAGACGGCGATCTGCAATCAGCCACTAGGGGGCGCGCGTGCGCACCCGCCGCACTCCTGAGGAGTGTGCCCGCGGCTCGGGTGGACCCGATGTCCGCCGGCGAGCCGCGATGAGCGGCTACAGGGAAAGAACGGGGAACCGCCGATGTAAACACGGCGGTTCCCCGCTCTGTTAGTAGGGGCATGGGAGATCTTCTGATCCCTGTCACTGGGATCAGTTATATCTCTCATGCCCATGTTAGCCCAACCCCCCCACAGTAAGAACACACCCAGGGAACACAGTTAACCCCTAGATCTCCCCCTGCAGGTTAACCCCTTCACTGCCAATGACATTTATACAGTAATCAGTGGACATTTAAATTTCTGATCGCTGAATAAATGTCATTGGTCCCAAAAAAGTGTTAGAAAATGTCCGACATGTCCGCTGCAATATCGCAGTACCGCTAAAAATCGCAGATCGCCGCCATTACTAGTAAAAAATAAAAGCCCCAGAAATGAATTCTCACCATCCGTAAACGTGGCCACTTTTGCGCAAACCAATCAATAAACGCAGATTGCGATTTTTTTTAATCACAAATATGAGGAATTATATAAATCGGCCAAAAACGGTGAAAAAAAAATGTTTATATATTTTTTTTGGATTTGAATTTTAGCAAAAAGTAAGAAATTTGGGGTTTTTTGCAAAATGGTTGCTCTTCTTTTGTTTATAGCGGCAAACAGAAATGACGCAGAGGAGATCAAATACCACCAAAAGAAAGCTCTATTTGTGGGAAAAAAAGGACGCAAATTTTGTTTGGGTGCAACGTCGCACGACCGCGCAATTGTCAGAGCGACGCAGTGCTGAATCGCAAAAAGTGCTGGAAAGCTGGAAAACCTTCCGGTTGGTAAGTGGTTAAGCTAATTGCAGTGAACTTGCATGATGATTTTCTTCAACCCTGCTCATCAGAAGACGCTCCTGTCGAGGTGTTAACTTCCGTGGATGGCCTGGATGTCTGTGAGATGGTTGCAGTTCCATCTATGTTAAATGTTTGTATTACTTTTGCTACAGTATTCTGACTGACAAGTAAGGCTCCGTTCCCATCTAGACGTTTGTGGGTGATTTTCTGCTCTAAGCCTCAGCTCTAGAGACGCCCAACAAGACAAATCCCATTAATTGCAATGGCCCCTTTTCACATCTGACTGTTCTGTTGCCTTAAGCAAAACGCCTGTCGCTCAAAAAAAGTAGATGAGCTTCTTTTCTTTTTTCTGGCAGGTTAGAGGCATTTTACTGTTTTTTATTGGTGACTTGTCAACTTCAAAATGCCTGTACAAAAAACTGCAAAAAACGCCAGAAACATAGCAATGCCTAGATATGAACGGAGCCTAAGGTTTTGCTGATCTTCTTGTAGTCTTCACCTTTCTTGTGTGAAGAAATTATTTTCTTTCTTGGGCCATGTGACATTTCTCTTCCATGTGGTGCCATTGCTGCCAGCATGAAATGGGATGGGTTTTCTTGCTGGACACCTGTTTAATGAATAATCAGACTCACCTGTAGTTGAATTTTTGTTAATTAGGATTTTGTTCTCTAAAATTTACCTTCTCATTTACAGCCCCACTTCTGCAAAAATGCTAGCACACCTGGTTGCCTCTTCACCAGCCCACCTGACTGACTTTCTGGAGATCTCCCAGGGCAAGGCCAAAGACCTAATTAAGGACACTGCTGTCTTCAAGAGAGACTTGCTACATGTGGCAGTCTTCCCTCTTGTCAGCCGCTGCACCAGTGTTGCCAACCGCCAGTAAATTTACTGACAGTTTGTAAAAATCAGTGATTTTTACAACTGTCTAAAAACATCAGGGTCTGATAATTTGTCATGCTGTGCTGAATTTTGAAGTGTAAACAAGGCAAATGAATTGCTATAGGTATTGGCAGTGTTTCCATGTTGTGTTTAAATATCAATTGTCTTAGTTTTTAATAGGAGTTCTATTATTTTTAAGTTGCCAGTGAAAAATATGCTCCGCCAGTAAATTTTCCATGTTTTGCCAGTAAAAAACGCTGGGGGAGGTTGGCAAGACTGCGCAGCACCGTGCTGAATTACTCACTCTGATCTCCTGCTCCTACATTCTTCTGTGGTAGGATCCTTCCAGGCCAGCACCCAAGCCCCGGCCCCAGGCAGAGCACACCCCCCACCCCAGAACTAGGGGGTTTGCCTCAAGCGCCTCAGGCAGCCTCCTCAGCACTGCATCTCCAGCTTCCACCTGACCTCCTTGCTGGAATGGTCCAGGTCTATTTATGGTATTTTCTCAGTCCCCTGCCAGCCCACCCCTGGGGACTGGCTGAGGTCCCATAAATATTCAAAAGCAGCTCCCCCTCGCCCCCATCTACTAGTTCCAGAACATTCTCCAATATTCTGGAAATGGGGAGGCACCAGAGAGCTGCCACAATGAGTCATCCAGCCCTGAACTCTAATAACCCTAACCCAATTAAGACTCACAGTATTTACAACATGAGTTAGAGTTAAGTTAAAGCTGGGCATCCCATAATTCATATTATCCATCAAAGTTATTACCCCTAATAAACAATAAAAACCAAGCTCAAAGACTGTTCCTTGTACAGTATCTGGATGAAAGTGCAAAATGCTTGTTGCTTGGCTGTGCAGGAGTGGGGAAACAAGTCATCTATGACCCCTACAAGGGTAGTGCTACATAGGTAAGATGGAGCTAGATATATTTTAACAGAGATCTCTGGCTGAGAAAGGACAGTTGCTATTACACTCTTGATGAGGTTTAGTTTGCTCCATTTGCCTTTTACTTTTAAGCTACATCCTCATAGTTGTGGGCGAGTAGCTTGCAGTAATAAGTCATAAATTAAATTCCTTTTCTACAAAAGCTTTGATGAAAAAGTAAAACCAGAGAAGCGCTTTGCGGTTGTGTATTCCCTCTGCACAAACCATCTTCATCACGGGATAATGTATGGGCTCATGGTGGACCTATAAATCCTAACAAGCAAGATGCATTTTCCTTGAGCACCCATCAGTGACAGAGCAGGCAGAGGTATAAATAAAGCGGGATATATTCGGCGGTAATTGGACGCGTATCTCCTTATTATCCGGCACAGAGCAGGCTTGTGGTGGACACATACTACAAATGTACACAGTAATACACAGTACAGTGAAAGGTCATTAAAGCAAGAGGTTAACAGCAAAGGCGGACGGAAAATCTAATTCTGTTGATGATAGAAATGTTCCTGCAGGTGATTGCATGCAGGGCAGAATGTTTAAATGACTCAACCAATCTCCTATTTAAGTTAGCTCTGCTCCAGCCAAACCTTTTCTTTTTTTTATTTTATTTGGTTGGCATTCAGAAGGGTTGCAATCTCATAAGGTCTCCCCAAAGAAAACAATAAAAGCTTGGGAGAAGAGTTCACCCTTCCTTGCTCTTCTATATAATATTTTATTGTCTGGGCCCCCTTTGAAGAGAAGCCCAACTTCCTGTCTTAGTGACACTGAAAGTGAGAAAATCTCTCCAAACAGCAATAGCCTGAGGGAGGTTCAAACATTCTCCTGTCCATAAAAAGAGAAAACGTTTTGGCTGGAGTTGCAAGCTGTCTGGCACCTACATTGTCATCATTCTCATCCTTGAGCCTTTGATCCTTTACACCGCTAGCACAAGCCATGATGAAGGAGAAAATGGGAGCCCCCAAAATGTGTTGGCTTTACCTACTGATCTTTCATGGAGACTCGTGCACCCTGTAAGTTGCACTGTACGTTATAGTATTCTGACTTCTGCATGCTGTAGGTTGTGCTGTAGGTTATGCAATTCTACCTCCTGCACCTCCTGTGCAGGCTAGTAAAGATCCTTCACCCAAACTTGCTTATCCATGTCTTTATGGACCTTGCTTTGTGCACTGGTCCAAATCATTTGGTGGAGGAGGTATTATGGCATGGGGTTGTTTTTCAGGGGTTGGGTTTTGGTACTTCGTTCCAGTGAAGGGAACTCTTAAGGAGTTAGCATACCGACTCTTCTGGGAAGACTGCCTACCAGGTTTAGGAGTGTGTCTATGGGAATGTTTGACCATTCTTCCAAAAGCACATTTGTGAGGTCAGGCACGGATGTTGGATGAGAAGGCCTGGCTTGCAATCTCCGCTCTTATGGTCTGGGGTTGTTTTTTTCGGGGGTTGGGCTTGGCCCCTTAGTTCCAGTGAAGGTAACTCTTAAGGCCTCAGCATAACAAGACATTTTGGACAATTACATGGGAACAGCTTGGGGATGGCCCCTTCCTGTTCCAACATGACTGCGCACCACTGCACAAAGCAAGGTCCATAAAGACATGGATGAGGAAATTTGAGGTGGAGGAACTTGACTGGCCTGCACAGTCCTAATCTCAACCCAATAGAACACCTTTGGGATGAATTAGAGTGGAGACTGTGAGCCAGGCTCTCTCGTCCATATCAGTACCTGACCTCACAAATGCACTTCTGGAAGAATGGGCAAACATTCCCATAGACACTCCTAAACCTTGTGGACAGCCACAGCCTTCCCAGGAGAATTGAAGTTGTTATAGCTGGAAAGGGTGGGCCAACTCAATATTGAAGTAATACAAGCAAATAAATAGTTTCACAGCTCCAGGTGAGGCTGCTTGGTATCACTTTCTTTGGGTGCACGTCCAGTCCATGAACTGCATCAATGGTGAAGGGGAAAAGAGATTGACAGCACTCCAGGTGTGCGATAAAACATCCAGTCTTTATTTGAATAGATGTACAAACAATCCCTAAATGACCTTACACGTCCAAATATGAGCAGACAGAGTGCAGGCAGGCAAAATATTGACGCGTTTTGCGAAATTAAATTCGCTTAACCATAATCTTAATTTCAGATTATGATTAAGCGAATTTAATTTCCCGAAATGCGTCAATCTTTTGCCTGCCTGCACTCTGCTCATCTTTGGACATGTAAGGTAATTTATGCATTGTTTGTACATCTATTCAAATTAAGACCGGATGTTTTATCGCACACCTGGAGTGCTGTTAACCTCTTTTCCCCTTCAACTCAATATTGAACCCTAAGGACTAAGACTGGGTGCCATTAAAGTTCATGTGTGTGTAAAGGCAGGTGTCCCAATACTTTTGGTAATATCATGTATGGTATAGAATTCTAACACCTGCACTTTGCAAGCTGTGCTGTACATTATATAATTTTGACTCTTGCACTTTAAGTTTTGCTGTACATTACATTCTCTTGAACAAAGTGTTCATTGTCCCAACAGTTTTTAGCTGCTATGTAGGCCACAAACATTTTATTGACATTCTTCTTTAAAGTAGGCTCAAAGTGTTAATTCTGGGTCTATAGTCTGTGTGAGGAAAACATAAGTAATAGAGTTTAAAAACGAATAATCCTTTGTACTGAGGTTTATATGTGGATGTGAAAAGCTCAATTGTGGCACAGTAAATACGATATTTTTGAATGGAAGGGAAGGGGAAGGGATAGATGACTTGGCTCTCAGGCGTGGTTCTGGACAGTGGGAGGTGATGCATGATTAACATTATTTACTTATAGAATGTATACCATTAAAATTCATGCAAAGATTTAGTCCAATCATTGGATTGTTGTACATGAATTTGTATGTTTATGATTTTCTGTATATACTTACTTCTCTTCTCTAGAATTAGATTGTACAAGGCATGTGTCTGTTCTAGTCCCTGAGGAAGCCTTCACAGGCGAAACATGTTGGACCTCGATACAGATTTCAAAATTGCCGTAAACATTCTCTGTACCCTACTGTAAACCTGTTTGAACCTTCTACACTGTGAAATGGTTTTAAATGTCTATGCTTCATTAGTACAATTATGTACTATTTTTTAAGTACGGAACAATAAAAATTAATATTTTTTAAGATATTCACTAATATTTTCTTCATCTCGAATTGGTTCCAATTCTGATTATTCGCACCGTTATAGTCCCACCAAAACCCTTATCCCTCTTTCCCTAGAACTTTTCCCCTTCTTATTAGTCTTAAC
>BLSH010071284.1:695420-713260 GCA_018402905.1 Glandirana rugosa | reverse complement strand
AAAAAAAAAAAAAAAAAAGAAAGAAGTTACACCAAAGCACATAAAATCCCACCCAATACACGTTGAGGGCGCCTATGTGTAAAGATGTAGATTGTGATACACATGTTAAGTATCGCTGCGCACGCCGGAGTGAGAACAATAATTCTAGCACAAGACCTCCTCCATAACGCTAAACTGATGACCTGATGACCCAAGTTGGGTATCTATTTACTCGGTGCAACCTCATCTTTTATATTTTACCAAAAATGTGGGTAGTTTATAGAAACATAGAAAAGTGACGGCAGAAAAAGACTGAGTAGTCCATCGAGTCTGCCCCTTTTTATTTATTTATTTATTTATTTATTTTTACATCAACCTTGTTGTCTTACTATGGATTTATGTTTATCCCAAGCATGTTTGAAGCCATTTACTGTTGACTGTCTCACAACCTCTGTTGGTAGTTTATTCCAATCATCAACCACCCTTTCAGTAAAATAATACTTTCTAAGATTAGTTTTGAACTTCCCCCCAGTTAGTTTGAGGTCCCCTTGTTCTTGATTTTGGTTTCATATTGAAAAGACTGCCCTCCTGAACCTTATTCACCCCCTTGAGGTATTTAAAGGTTTCAATCATGTCTCCCCTCTCCCTTCTTTCCTCCAGACTGTACATATTAAGTTCCTGAAGTCGCTCTTGATATGTTTTATCCCCGAGACCTTTCGTTTATTACGTTTGTTTGCCTAAAATCCACTTTAATATGTTTTTTACTGAAAATTTAGCATTACCTAGACTTTTGCAGTAATATCAATTGACAAAATAAAATTGGAACTACTATTATTTTATTCTCTAGGGCAGTGGTCCCCAAACTGCAGCCTGGGGGGCCAGGTGCAGTCATTGGCCTGCTTCTATCCAGCCCTTGGGACATTATTCCTCTAACTGACACCAATGATGAGACACCATTCCTCCCACTGATACCAATGATGGGACACTATTCCTCCTATTGATACCAATGATGGGGCACTATTCCTCCAACTGACACCAATGATGAGACACCATTCCTCCCACTGATACCAATGATGGGGCACTATTCCTCCCACTAATACCAATGATGGGGCACTATTCCTCCCACTAATACCAATGATGGGGCACTATTCCTCCCACTGACACCAATGATGGGGCACTATTCGACCTGCTAAGACCAATAATGGGGCACTATTCCTCCAACTGACACCATCGATGGGGCACTATTCCTCCTGCTAAGACCAATGATGGCCAGTGGCTGCTGGTGAAATTTTAAGATGGGGGGGCGCCAGACCCCCGCCCTTCCTTTTTGACCCCTCCCACTTCTCAAGCCCCACCCCTTATAGATTCCACAAATTGTGCCAGGAGTATACAGCCCAGCATCACTAGATCGGGTATACAGCATCACCAGAGGGGTATATACAGCATCACCAGAGGAGTATATGCAGCATCACCAGAGGAGTATATAGCATATCACCAGAGGAGTATATGCAGCATCACCAGAAGGCTATCAGCATCCATCCACTCCCTCCCCCCATGACACTACAATACTCCTCCCCAGGGCAGTCGGGACATCAAAGTCCCACACTTACCCCATCTAGGAGCAGGCAACGAGCAGACCGGCGAGCAGGGAGCTTGCTGGCAGCGAGCAGAGCCTGGCGAGCGGAGAGCGTGCTGTGTGTGCTCCGACGGCACCCCCCTCCTCCTCCGAGAAAGGCATCCAATAGGATAGCCTGTCTTCTCTGCCAATCGGGAAACCGGTAACATACCAGCGCTTCCTGATTGGCGGAGAGCGGCTCAATGTCAGAAAGGCAAATGTTCAATTGCCTTTCTAAGGGCTTGTGGCGGCACGCTCTGTGCCACAAGCCACACCTTTATTGAAGCCTATTAGAGCCTAAGGCCCTAATGAGATGTTTCATAGACACCCCCCGCTGCAGTAATTCATGCGGCCGGTGCCTCAAATGGGGCCGGCCGCATGAATGGGGGGGTGGGGTCACGGGCAGCCATGGATAGATTCATGCTATGCATGAATCTATTCATGGCATAGAGGGGTTGGCGGGCATGGGGTGGGGGGCGGCACCCATGCTCCCCAATGGACGGGCCGCCGTTGATGATGGGGCACTATTCCTCCTGCTAAGACCAATGATGGGGCACTATTCCTCCAACTGACACCATCAATGGGGCACCATGCCTCCTGCTAAGACCAATGATGGGGCACTATTCATCCAACTGACACCATCGATGGGGCACTATTCCTCCTGCTAAGACCAATGATGGGGCAGCTGTCCTCCCATTGATACCAACCATGGGCACTATTCCTCTTGCTAAACCAACAATGGGGCACTGTTCTTCCTTTTAAAACCAATGATGTGGCAGCGTTTACTCTCACTGGTGCCAGAACATTTTTTACTCACACTGGCCATAGGCTGCCCCCCCCCCCCCAAAAAAAAAGCCTGCAGCACAGTAAACTGGCCCTTTCTTTAAAAAGTTTGGAGACCCCTGCTCTAGGGTGTCTGCATTCAGAAAATATATAGTGTTTTGGGGTTTTGTGTAATCTTCAGGCCTAAAATAATTTTTTTAAACATGTGGGCAAAAAAAAAAAAAAAATGCAAAAAACGGCTCTGGCAGCGAGATGGTTAAAGAAATAAAAAAGTGTGGCCACCATTAACAGATTTACATTAGACAATGATTGCAAAGTCAGTAGCAGGGAGCATGGTGTTGTATGCTGAGCAGCGATGGGATCTGAACTTCTCTATCCATCCCCAGCTGGTATACCACCTCTCTGCTGACTAAGGCAAAGTGTGCATTGTATAAGCAGATGACAGCCATGGAACATTAACTCTCCAAATAAGAACCATCATAACAACAGCCTACATGTTATGTAACATTAACTATAATTGATTGATGTAATTTATTCCATTCAGCATAATTGCTGTGTATGCCTTTACTCAAATTTATATTCTCATTCTCCTACATCTATGGATTTATTTAACAAGGGAAAATGCAGCAACTCAGAACAACCAGTAAGAATTCTACAATGTGTGTTAAAGTAGAAATTCAGACAATTTTTTTAAATGTTTTACACATTAAAAGGATAACTCCACTTTTGTTGAGAAAAAAAAAACCCTCTGGGTGATCAGTAGAGCAAAAGTTTGTCCTGAACATCTCCTGTTTAGTGAATCAGCTGGTGACGTCACAAGGGAGGGTTGTCACCAGGTGGCCCTGCCCCTTACCTATTTAAGAACAGCGGAGCAGGCATTCAGCGGTTAGCCTTCGTCGCGGGCAGAACGTTTTTTTTTTTTCACGATGGATCTACATCAATATAGAAAAAAACAGCCTCCTGTTTTTATTTTTTATGCTTTTTTTGGTGAATGGGTAGAGGTACAATGTAGCCTATACTCCATTCACATAGGGAGGGGGCTGGGATCTGGGGGCCCCACTTGTTAAAAGGGGGCTTCCAGATTCCGATAAGCCCCCTACCCATAGACCCCCACAACCACAGCCCAGGGTTGTTGGGAAGAGCCCCTTGTCCTTGTCAACATGGGGACTTTAGGGTGGGGGGGTAAACTGCTCGCTCGTCTCACCTCTTTCCTGACCTGTCGGGCTGCATACTCTACTCGGATAAAGGGTTTAATATAGATTTTGGGGGGCTCCATGTTTTTTGTTTGAGTGGAGTTCCCCTTAAAATCAATACCAGACCCGAAGGGCCTGGTATTGATTGGGGGGGGGGGCCCTTACGACGTTTTTTTTTTAACATTTTTGTATTGCTATTGTTGTGCCGGAAATTTCAATGCCATTTCTTTTACTTTATAAATGTCACAGTTTTGCTGCAGCAGGTTCTATACAAGATACAGATGGCCCACTTTACAGGCAGACTAAGGGGACCACTTCCCACAGGCAGTAGATTTAAAATAAAATTTTCACCAACTGTGGGGCACAATTCCTCAAACACACACCAGTGACGGGGCACTATTCCTCCCACTGATAGCAATGACGGGGCACTATTCCTCCCACTGACGCCAATGATGGGGCACTGTTTCTCCCACTGACACCAATAATGGGACACTATTCCTCCCACTGACACCAATGATGGGGCACTATTCCTCCCACTGACACCAATGATGGGGCACTATTCCTCCCACTGACACCAATAATGGGGCACTATTCCTCCCACTGATACCAATGATGGGGCACTATTCCTTCCACTGATACCAATGAGGGGGCACTATTCCTCCCACTGACACCAATGAGGGGGCACTATTCCTCCCACTGACACCAATGAGGGGGCACTATTCCGCCTTTGAAAACAAAAGGGGCACAATTTCTCCCATGAATACCAATTATGGGGCATTTTCTACTCCCATTGGCCATTCCAAAGCATCTAAAGCCTGAAGGACAGTAAACTGGCCCTTTGTTTGGAAAGTTTGATGACCCCTGCTTTATAGTAATAAATACCTGTAAGTGTTACACTTAAGGCCCATTCACGTTATTTACATTGCAAAAATAAAGCAGTTTGCCTGGTTTCCTATGACATCATTACATTTGGTCAGTTCAGCAGAAACCACTGCATCCCAACACTGCTTGGTAAACAGAACTTAATGAAATGTCACTTCATTATGTAATGAGACATTTCAATAACTTTCGTAACAAAAAAAAAAAAGGGAAGATGGGTGATGTGCAGGGATTGGTGTTCTCCTAGCATGCACCATGGACTTCTGCTGATGTGAATGGCTGTCTAGGCCACATTTCCGTTTGCAGCCAAAGGGGACAATAAAAAATAGGTGATTGAGCCATGGTTTTACCACCCCAACTGCCTACTTTAACCAAACATGCCAGACAGAAGGGGTGGTACACATGGCAAAACAGGCGTCCAGGAGGCAACATATCACCTCCCAACTGCCCTCTGAAAAGCCATCCATCGTCTTTCAGAGAGGTGGCAATCATAGCCGCAAGTGTACATGAGCCCTCACATAATACTTTGCGTGCATGCACTTAACATAAAGCAAACGTTCGTACAAAAATTCTCAGTACATTTGATGATTCTAAAGTAAAATTTTGTTTGCTTTTAACATTTGATTTTGGAATGAATGGAATTTCCGGAATTAAAACCACATTGACAATTGGAAATTTGTTCATTCGAAAAAGAAAATATCCATCCTCCTACTTCAAATATTCTCCTCATTACAGTCTAACACATACACTGATTTGACCCCCCATCAACAATTAAAAATTGAATAATGAACATTTAAAAAAAAATAAAATAGCTTGAGTAACGGCTTCCCCCCCAGCCTATAATAAAATGGCGGCCGTCTGGGAGCGCTGCCATCCTGGGTGGACATCATATGAACAATCACAGCAGATCACATGCATAGTTGCCAACACTCCCGAATTTCCAGGGACAAGCCCGAAAATCCGACCTATATCCCGCTCAAATTTTATCCCGGGGAGAATCCCGATAATTTAAATCTATCACGGACAGCCGAGCGTTCCCGGTTCAGACACTATGGCAAAACACATATTGCGATGCCGAGTAATGCAGGTTATAACAAACACACTGACAAATTCCTCCCCCTACCTCCTCCGCCTCCAGGAAGTCAGGTGGTGTCTGCCTCTTTGTGTGATTGGTCAGTATTATTGAAGGGGCGTGGCCATCTGCGGGTGATTACGGATGCCTGCCTTAAGCCGATCAATTGCGGGAGCACGTGATGAGGCATAGGAGTAGGGTTGCCACCTTTTCATCAAATCAAATCCGAACAATTTAGCGGTACGCAGCAATTTTTTTTTTTTTTTTTATAGTATAAACTATACATATTTTGCTATTAAAGATCATTTCTAATCATATGAAGTTAATAACAAGAATCCCCCTTTACATCAGAGTCCACAAAGTTCCCCTTTTACATCTGAACTCGCAGAGTTCCCTTTCACTGTAAGAGGGGACTCTGCAGAACTCCGGGAACCCTGATTTAAGGGGGGGGGGGGGGGACACTGAGAACTCTGATGTGCGGAGAGGACTTTGATGTAAAGGGGAACATTGTGGCCTCTGCTGTAAAGGGGAACTTTGATGTAAGGGGTGCTCTGAGAACCCTGATTTACCTTGGTGTACTCACTCAGAGGCAGGAGAGGGAAGGGGGAGACTTCAGTCACAGACAGGGATGGATGGTGAGCTCACTCACCCCTTGGCTGTCAGCACCTCTCATCCAGATGTATCTGAAGCTGCTGGACTTCAGATTTCTGGCCCCCACTTTTCTTTCCTGAGGCACAGCACTGGGGATTGGAGTGTGGGCAGATATGGGAGGGGGGGCAGGGGGTGGGGGAATTGTTAGGGCTGGCTTTTGACAGTGTGAAAGAGAGTGTAACAGAGTTCAGTCCAGCCTGACTAATGTGTCCGGGTTTCAGGCAGTCTGAAACCCGGACACGCGATTACAAACCCGAACTGTCCGGGTGAATCCTGGACAGGTGACAACCCTATTCTGCACCCATCTTTGACTGCAAACTCCCAGTCCTCTCAGACGTGCCTCCCCAGTCCTCCTGACCGTGCCTCACTCACCAGCCCTCCCGTCTGCAGCCAGATGTCCTCCCTGGAGTCTCCAAGCAGTGGACTCTCCCATGGTCCTCTCCTTGCTGTCTCTTGTGCCTCCAGTCCAGGACCTTTTCATGAGTTCCCATTGGTGTGCGCAGCCTATTGCATTAGGGTGTGCACCCAAAAGCTCAAATACACATGCACGCCGCCTGCTGTCACAGGAAGGGGGCTCTAGTGGTGGCGCCAGTTCATTGGGATCATAGTAGACCCTAAATACAGGTGTAATGTGTTCCTAAAGTTGAACCTAGGCTTTAATATAATAGGGCATTTACACTGGCCACTAGCACCATCAACCTGTTGCTGCTCCTGGAAAATGCTAATGCATATGGGGGGATTAGGGTGTGCCTAAGCACACCCGGCACACCCTATGCGCACGCCTTTGGGAGTTCCTGAAGTTGGTCTCGACAGCTCCCGAGCCCAGGCCAAATGTCACCCCCCACCCCCAGACTGGGGAGCTCCCTCTTGGCCCTGACAACCTCAGCACTCCATCTGTTCCACCCAACAACTCATCCCAAGCTGGGCTGACCCTGGGTATTTGAGGGGGCCTCCCCCCTGCCAATCCAGGTTGAGGATTGGTCAAGGTTCCCCAAATTTCTCCTGGTTGCTACACCTCCCCTCTCCATCTCTCTTTCCAGAAAACACTAGAAGCCTCTGGAAAGAAGTGGGAAGTCCTGATGACACCAGCTGTGAGTCACCAAGCCCTACCCTGAGCCACTCCCAGCCCACAATGAAAACAAGCAGGCCTAGCCACCAGCTAGGCCTGCCTAAAATTTTCCTACTCTCCAGAAAAATCTATCCTCTAGCACCTACCTAGAAGGTGCTGCATTTGTACTGTTTTATAGAAATGAGATGTCAGTAAATCAGGATTGATCAATTTTCAGACATATGCGCAATCATCTTGGAACAGGAAGGGGCCATCCCAAAACTGTTCCCACAAAGTTGGGAGCTTGAAATTTTACAAAATGTCTTGGTATGCTGACGCCTTAAGAGTTCCCTTCACTGGAACTAAGGGGCCAAACCCAACCCCTGAAAAATAACGCCACCCCATAATCTCCCCGCCCACCAAATGATTTAGACCAAGGTCCATAAAGACATGGAAAAAAAAGTTGGGAGGTATAAGAACACCTTTAGGATGAATTAGAGCAGAGACTGTGAGCCAGGCCTTGTCCAACATCAGTGCCTGACCTCATAATTGTGCTTCTGGAAGAATGGTCAAACACTCCTGAACCTTGTGGACAGCCTTCCCAGAAGAGTTGAAGGTGTTATAGCTGCAAAGGGTGGGCCAACTGAATATTGAACCCTACGGACTAAGACTGGGATGCCATTAAAGTTCATGTGAGTGTAAAGGCAGGCATACCAATACTTTTGGCAATATAGTGTATATATACACACACACCATAGCCTGTGGACTCTATAACTGCTACAGAGTAAATAATATACACTGATTTGGGTTATTTTTACCAAAAATGTAGCAGAATATATTTTGGCATTTTTGCATTTATTTGCTAAATTTTATGCAGAAACAAAGAAAACACATATTTCCTAAGGGCTGGTTCACACAGGGACGATCCGACTTGTGGGGCGACTTTGCTAGGCGATTTGAAAGCAACTTCAGCGCGACTTTGGGCAACTTATAGCGCGACTTGAGGCGACTTACAACACAACTTCATGCCAGGCGGCTTTGCTGTGGCCAGAGAAGGGAGGGAGGGGGTTGCCCTAAATCAGTGGTAGGCAACCAGTAGCCCTCCAGCTGTTGTGGAAATACATTTCCCATGAGGCATTGCAAGGCTGGCAGTTACAATTACTCACAGCGGCATGATGGGACTTGCAGTTTTGCAACAGCTGGAGGGCCCCAGGTTGCCTACCCCTGCCCTAAATAAATTCTATTCTTTTCACTGTGAAAGTCGCTTCTGTTTAGATGGGGGATCTGACTTGGAGGCGGCTTCCATTGAATTCTATGGGCACAAGTCGGATAGAAGTCGCCTCCAAGTAGTACAGGAATCTCTTCTGAAGTCACCTTGAAGTCGGAGCGACTTCAGTAGCGTACATAAAGACGGCTCCCATTCACTTCAATGGGATTTCTTGTGTCAAGCGACCTGGGGCGACTTGAGACGACTCAAGTCTGATCGCAAGTCACCCCTGTGTGAACCAGGCCTAAAGCATTTTGTTTCTTTTTTTATTTAGCAAAAAAAAAAAGTGATTAAATACCACCAAAAGAAAGTACCATTTGTGTAAACAAAAATGATAAAAATTTTGCATGGGTACAGTGTTGCATGACTGAGTGATTGTCAAAGTGTGACAGCATGAAAGCTGAAAATTGGTCTGGGCAAGATGAGGATGAAAGTGTCCAATTGATTCCATTTTAATGCTTGAAAAAATTCAATAAACGTACTGTTTAAAAAAAAAAAAAAAAAAATGTTATTTATATATATATATATTAATATTATTAACCGGTACATGCTCAGCATAGGTACATAGAATTTACCTTGGCACCGAAAAAAGAATATGGACAGTGGCAGGCTCTAGGAACGGGTCATTTTATATTGTTGCAATTTGAAAATTCTAAACGGAGTGTTACACGTCATTGTGTTTTCCTAAAAGACAATTCCGACAGGTGACACCATTATTTCCAACAATAAAATAAATAAAAAATTAATAAAGAAAAAACAAAATAAAATAACATTAAGTTTAGCGGGAAGAGGAATCTTCTCCTCCTAGTCACATGAAAATCTACCTTACAAATCCCTGAACTCCTTTACGCTTTACGATTATGTACGCGTGACTTGTTGACGATAGCCCCAGGGCACGGACGCAAACTGTTCTTCCATATACTCAGACAATGACATGATAATAGGCAGTAGGTATTATCGCAGTGAACATAAACATGAGATAAAAGCTGATTTCCCCAGATGAGGACGCTGATGCTTCAATTGGGCAATAAACAAGCTTTATGAGGACGTTACCTTTCCACGAGGTGAAGGAAGCAGGCGGCATGGAATGGATGGAGCGGAGACCGAATTCTTCTGACAGCACATGGAGGCTGCATCAAATCTTCCATGGATCAAGGTAGAAGATTAAGAAAAAAAATAAAATAAATATATATATATATATAAAATAAATGGACAGAATAAACAAATAAATAATAATAAAGAAAATGGAAAGAAGTAAGCAAGCATATAATTAACCACTTCAGCCACGGAAGGATTTACCCGCTTCCTGACCAGGTCATTTTTTGCGATACGGCACTCTGACAATTGCGCGGTCATGCGACGTTGTACCCAAACAAGATTATTGTCCTTTTTTTCCCACAAATAGAGCTTCCTTTTGATACTGTTTGATCACCTCTGCGTTTTTTATTTTTTGCGCTATAAACAAACAAAAAAAAAAATAATATACATATTTTTTACTATAATACATATCCAAAAAAAAAATGTAAAAACAAAATTTATTCCTCAGTTTAGGCCAATATGTATTCTTCTACATATTTTTGGGGAAAAAAATCCCACTTAGCGTATATTGATTGGTTTGCGCAAAAGTTATTGCGTCTACAAAATAGGGGATAGATTTATGGCATTTTTGTTGTTTTTTTTTACTAGTAATGGCGGTGATCTGCGATTTTTAGCAGGACTGCAACATTGCAGCGGACAGATCAAACACTTTGACACTTTTTTGGGACCAGTGACATTTATACAGTGATCAGTGCTCTAAAAATGCACCGATTACTGTATAAGCTTAGGTTTCCACTATTGTGACCCCGAGTGCAGCTTTGATCCAACTTTACACTCTCTGGATCAAAGTTGCATCAAAAGTCGGAACAAAGTAATGCAAGAACCTTTTTTTTTGAGGCGCACCAATTAGAACGAGGACCATTGAAATACATGGATTTTGACTTGTCATGTGACGCGCAACAACTCACAATAGTGGAAACCGAGCATAAATGACACTGGCAGGGAAGGGGTTAAGACTAGGGGGTGATCAAGGGGTTAAATGTGTTCCCTGGGAGGGGTTTCTAACTGTATTGGGGCTGGGCTGCCTGAAGGAGAGAGATATATATTCTCTCCCCAGGAAGACGTGACCTATCACGAAACATGTAGGGCGGAGTTAACGACTGACGTCACCACACCCCATGTTGTATCCCGCGAGGACGGGCGTTCTGTTATATCTGCTGGCAGATTGTCTTTGACCAAATGCGAGAGACTTTTTTGACTATTGTGAGTACCCTGTTTTTAGAATATATGTTTTAATAAACTGAACGTTACAGTATCACGCTATGAAGTTCATATTTTTTATGGCATATGGAATGAGAGTTTGCTGAGGTTCGTAACCCTGACCTTCCTGCTCTACTGTGTATGCGGTGGGAGAAATATCCCGGTGCCCTAGGAGGATTGAGGATTGAACGGCTATCCTTTTTTGGTCCCTGCAGAGGGCTATATCTGCATGCGTGACTAGACCTTAGCTAGCGATAGCGGGTCTCTGCATCTGGTAAGAGTCTATACTCACCCATACCTTGTCACTGGAGGTGTTTGCACGCTCTATGGTGGTGGAATTTGGAGAGATCTATCCCTGGACTATATTGGATGTGATAATTCCCTGCTATATATATTTTCCCTCACTACGGCTGATTTTTTACATTTCACGGGACTTTATTTTTCATGTTTTTTGGACTCTGCTTTTATTTAGTTCACAATTATCATTTGTAGTTGCTTGCACAATATGTTTGAGTTATACACATTGAATTTGTTTATAATATTAAGTTTTTAGCGCAACAAATACTTTTCTTATAGCACAATTGTTTGGTGGAATATCGCACTATTTTTTGTTGCAGCTGTTACATATTTTCAATCCAGAAGCGCGGTATTATTCCGAAAAGTTATATATATTCCTAATCACTAGGAACTAGACATGTGCCCTGCCGAAAAATGTGTTCGTTTTAGTCTAATTCGTTCTTTGTTTTAATTTGGACATTCGAAAATTCGAAAGAATGAAAATCCGAAATAATAACCAACTATTAAATTATAGGTATTGGAATTTCCTTTCAAATTTGGCTGTTAGTGAATGTAACAAATACAAATTTATTTTAAGTTACGAATTATACAAAATAACAAATGCCGCATCTAAACAAATGGAATGGAAGGAAATAATAAACAATAATAATAATAAAAAGTTTTTATTATTATTACTATTGTTATTTATTATTATTTAGTTAAGTTCCATTCGTTTAGATACAGCATTCGTTATTTCTGATAATTCATAACTTCCGATAAATTCGTATTTGTTACGTTCACTAACTGCCAAATTTGAAAGGAAATTCCAATACCTATAATTTAATAGTTAGTAATAGTTAAGTTATTATTAGTTAGTTATTTCAGATTTGCGAATTTTCATTTTAATTTCGAATTTCCGAAAATTCTGATATTTCCGAATTAACAAATTTGTCGAAATTCGTTAAAAAACGAGTTCGAAACAAAACTAAAAATTGCACATGTCTACTAGGAACAGACAATCTCACTCTACTCCCCTGACAGAATGGGGATCTGCTTTGTTTACACTGGCAGACCCCCGTTCTGCCTCTCTCTGGAGCGATCGAGTCCACCGGACCCGCTGGTTGGCTCCCCCGCTAGCGAATGTGCACGCCCGACGTACACCTACGGCGATTCGCACAACCGAGCCAACCTGCTACAGTGTAACTTTTAGAAAAAAAAAACTCCTCCCCTCTGTACATTTCAGGGATTTTAACAAACTTTGTTGCAGATTTCTACCTTTTGTTATGCTGAAGAAATAACCGTTTGCCTGTGTCCATGTGCAAAGTGAATGGGAGTGATTTTATAATTATCAATCAGCTGCTGCACTTGCAGGGCACCAATTAGGAAAGTGGCAGGGTCTGCATCCCTTTAGGAGGAGATTTCCCTTTGAGCGTATCTCACCAAAATGGCATTTTTGTTGTAGGGAACGCCCACAATTTTATTTGGTATATACTTCTGGGACAATCAGTGAGCCAATCACACAAACAGGAAATGACATATCTTGGGGGGGCATTCTGTATACCACCTGTGTACAGAACACCTCCAGGTTGTCATATTGCATTTTATAGAAAAATTACAGTGCTGTAGATTGAAAAGTAAAAAGGTCATTTTTATTAAAATTCAATTACAATATGACTTGCATCACAATTGTATATTCATTTATCTAGATAGAATAGAACGCATGAAGGTAAAATAAGCTTTAGCCTTTAGAACCATTTTAATAAATTGTTAGGGTGGTAATGCACTAGATATTTGCCCCCTCCTGTGTGTATTTTCATATTCCTTATCCATATAAAAAGCAGGCTATTGAGCTGCGATTTTTTTTTTTTTTTCGGTGGCCAACAATTGTGTTTTCGTCATTTTGCTGATAAAGGAAAAAAGGTGCCGATAATGGTGCAGAAAACGCACACTGTGCTCATGGTGTGTTTTTCATAGGTCACGTGACTCAAACCCGCATCAGAAACCTAACGCGTGCGTTATTGGTTCGTTCTTGCTGTGTTTTCCGTGCATTTCAACGGGGGAGGTGCGTTTTTGGTGCAGTTTTTTTAATGCAGCGCCACAACAGAAGCGCAACGGACCAGTGTGAAGACATGCATAGAATTTAAAGGGATGCATTTTTTTCTTGAGCTTTTCTTGCACTAAAGGTGCCGATAATGGCCGACAATACATTAACCACTTGCCGACCGCCAACCGCAGGTTGACGGCGACAAGGTGGTTCGTTATCGCAAATCGATGTCATACGACGGCGGCTGCTATAACGCGCACTGTGAGCGCACGCACGCCGCCGGAGGCGCGCCAGCGTGCTCACTGTGTTCGGGGAGGGCCAGGGAGCGGGTGCGGCGGCTTCTATTGCCGCCGGCTACCCGCGATGGCCCCCCCGGAGTGAAGGAACGGAGGTCCGTGTATGTAAACACGGACCTCCGTTCTGTGAAGGGGGAAGGGCTGTGATCACTTCCCTTCCCCAGCTAGGGCAGTCCCCATACAGTTAGAACACGCCCAGGGAACATAGTTAACCCTTAGAGCGCCCCCTGCAGGTTAACCCCTTCACTGCCAATGGCATTTACACAGTAATCAGTGCATTTTTATAGCACTGATCGCTGTATAAATGCCAATGGTCCCAAAAAAGTGTCAAAATGGTCCGACATGTCTGCTGAAATATCGCAGTACCGCTAAAAATCGCAGATCGCCGCCATTACTAGTAAAAAAAAAAAAAATAATAAAAACCCCAAAAATGAATTCTCATTATCCATAAACGCGACCACTTTTGCGCAAACCAATCAATAAACGCCGATTGCGATTTTTTTTTATCGCAAATATGAGGAAGAATATTAATCGGCCAAAAACGGATTTTTTGGATTTGTATTTTAGCAAAAAGTAAGAAATTTGGGGTTTTTTTTGCAAAATTGTCGCTCTTCTTTTGTTTATAGCGGCGATCAGAAATGACGCAAAGGGGATCAAATACCACCAAAAGAAAGCTCTATTTGTGGGAAAAAAAGGACGCAAATTTCGTTTGGGTACAACGTCGCACGACCGCGCAATTTTCAGTTAAAGCGACGCAGCGCCGAATCGCAAAAAGGGCTCCGGTCCTAAAGCTGGAAATCCTTCCGGGGCTGAAGTGGTTAATATTAATTTAAATTCATGATATTAATTAAAAAGTCAAATACAACTATATATAAAAATATAGAATTTACTTAAAACTGTCATTTTCACTTTCGGTACCAAAATTTCCATTCGGTGCACCTCGATCAATCACTTTTCAGAGGGGTAGCAAGAGCCGTCACAGCAGGGTTGCCAACTGTCAGTAAATTTACGAACAGTTTGTAAAATCCATAATTTTTGCAACGGTCTATGAGCCTAGGTTCACATTGATGTGATTTGGCATGCGATTTGACAAGTCAAATCGCATGCCAAATCGGCGGCTATTGCATGCAACGGCAACGTCCGTAACGGTGCAACACCGACTTTGTGGCACCGCACCGATTCCCAAAATTAGTTCCTGTTCTACTTTTGGCGATTTCCATAGACATCTGTGCAGGA
The DNA here is from genome assembly GCA_018402905.1 of Glandirana rugosa. NCBI lineage: Eukaryota > Metazoa > Chordata > Amphibia > Anura > Ranidae > Glandirana > Glandirana rugosa. The sequence goes on along the minus strand of BLSH010071284.1, from coordinate 698,623 downwards.
AACCGCACAAATGTCTCTGAAATCGGCGGACTGACATGCGGGAATGAAATCGTGTGAGTTCAGCAGAGCTCACACGATTTCATTCCCGCAGCAGTGTGAACCAAGGCAGAATTCCCATCATAGTCGTGTGCACATAGGGTGGCAGGTGTGCCTGGGCACACCCTAATCAACCTGTACTGTGCAGATTCCCCCTGCTGCCTGGCTGCAGAGAAAGGGACGGGAGAATCTCTGTCCTCAGGCTAGGGTTGCCACATCATCCCTTTAATCCAGGAAACATATTAATTACACAGGTTTTGTGGCTGATTAAGGTGGTAATTAAACTCACTTGGTGCCTTACCTGCATTAAATTAGCCTCAGACCCTGTGTAACTCATATGTATCCTGGATTAAAGGGATGATGTGGCAACCCTACCTCAGGCCCTTTCTCTGCCCCAAAAATGAGACATCAGAGGTCTGTTTAGACCCCTGATATTTCACCAAAGCCCCCCAGCAGGACTCCTAAATAAAATTGTAAAAAAAAAAAAAAAATTTAAATAAAATATTGTAAAAAATTAAAAAAAAAAAAAAAATTGTAAAAAAATTAAATAAAATAAAAATAAAGGACTGACACCAATCTCTGCCCTTCTGACATAAATACACACACTCTCGTGTGTCTGCGCTTTGTGGTGCACACCCTAATGCAATAGGCTGCGCACACCTATGATGCCCATTATGGACACGCAGTCTGCACGTCTGTAGTGGACATTCAAGGATAGATGAAACATTTATGGATTTTGTAAACTGTAAATCTACTGAAAGTTGGCAACCCTGTGCCATAGGCCTGAAGGACAACAACATTACATCACAAACCAAGGGGAAGAGCCAGGAAGATATTACAGATTATACTGCTTTCCATTTGCCCAAAAAAGACCATGCAAAAAAACACACAACACACTTGTATACAAAAAATACACACAAAGTTGCTTACAATTACTCTCAGTCCAGGTAATTGGGGGTTCAATGTAATTCATATCTCAGGGTAATGGTTTAGAGCTCATTGTCTATAGCTGATAGACTTTCCCACACTCACCTCTAATGCCATCAGAAAGTTTCTTCTTTCTTGCTGTGCATCTTTGCTTTAAAAACTGATTTTCCAACAAAATTCTATTTTTTTCATCTTTGTAGCCCTTTGTCATACATCTCCTGCTTCTTCTAGTCCTGCACAGAGGATTCTAATCACTCAGCCAGCCCACACCTGATATCTAATGATCAATGCATTAGGGATTAAGTGGCACTCACCCAACTCCAGCTTATGCACAAATTCACATGCGAGCCCCCGGCAGGAGTACAAATATAAGGCCTCATACACACAGACGTTTCTTAAAAAATAAACAAACGTCGGGCCCAACGTTAAGGAAAAAAAAAATCGCCGTTTTTCGGCGTTATGCATCGGCGTTAGTGAGCATCGGCGTAAATAGGCGTTTTTTTTAAAAAAATCATCCCTCTGCTATTTTTCAACCTAAAAACTTCGGCGTCAAAAAACGCCGGTTAACGCCGGTGCGGCGTTAGTGAGCGTTTTGCGGCATCGGCGTCAAAAACCGCCAAAATGTTACAGCCTCAGAACGCGTTGGCCGTGGGTTCTAGTTTCAGCTCACTAACGCCGATGCCACCTACAGCTCAAAAACGTCTGCGTTTTTATGGGGCCATTGCATAACATGGAGATCTGCAAAAAATGCCAGAAAACACCGGCGTCAAAAAACGTCCGTGTGTATGAGGCTTTAAAAGCAACTTTAGCAGCTATAGTAACCTCCTATCTGGTGCTGTCCCCTACAGAAGCTGCTCTTCCTTTCTCAAATAATTCCAAGAGTCATTCAGCCCACTTCCAGTGAGCCCAAGGTGTCAGGACTCTACTCCCTCCCTGGATTTCCAGATGAATACATCACAAGCATCCAACACTCTCAGCATTTCAAGGGTAACTCCACTTTCATGGAAAAAAAAAATAGTATATACCAGTGATGGCGAACCTTGGCACCCCAGATGGTTTTGGAACTATGATGCTCAACTACACTGCAGAGTGCATGAGCATCATAGGAAATGTGGTTCCAAAACATCTGGGGTGCCAAGGTTCGCCATCACTGGTATATACCATTACGACACAATTGAATGTTATTAAAAATTCCCTTTCCTTTTCAATCTGCAGCCACTGTAATGTTATGTAAAATGCAAAATGGCCACCTGGAGGCGCTCTGTACACAGATGGTATACAGAACGCCCCACCCCTCAGAAATGTAATTTCCTGCATGTGTGATTGGCTCATTGATTTCCCCAGAAGTCTGCACTAAGATACAAATCAGAATTTGGGTATTCCCTGCAACAAAAATATAATTTTTGGTGAGATACTTCCAAGAGGAAATCACGTCTAAAAGGATGCAGACCCTGCCGCTTTCCTCATTAGAACCCTGCAGGTGCAGCAACTGGTTAATAATTATAAAATCATTCCCATTCAGATTCAGTGTGCACATGGACACAGAGAAACAAACAGCTATTTCTTCAGAATAACAAAAGGTAGGAATCTGCAACAAAGTTTGATAAAATCCCTGCAATGTACAGAGATCACCCAGAGTGGAGGAGTTTTTTCTCAGTAAAAGTGGAGTCACTCTTTAAGATCTGCCTACTGCCAGAGGGCGAAGAGGACCTGTGATGTCGCCAGACCCAACATCATTGGAAAAGAAGTGATACATTATGTTTTTTTTAAAAGGCACAGCTGCTCAATTCAGGGTGGGGGGTGTTGGGTTGTAAGGCTAGGTTCACACTTGTGCATCTGCATCTTCATGCATTTCCCATGTGTTTTTAAAGCCTCTTTGATGCCATTGAGGTTCCATTCACACTTATGTAGGTGCAACCAGGGCCGGGACAAGGGTTGGGAAGGAGGGACGACTGCCCTGGGCGCAGTGGTTTACTGTATAGATGGAGGCGCCATTGAGCTCATACTGATACAAGGCATTTTGGCAAGCGGATGACTGCTGGGGCAGCACCCCCTAAGCTCACACATAATGAACGGAGAGGGGGGGGCACGGTTTGGCTTCTTTGCCCTGGGCACTGGATAACCTTGTCCTGGCACTGGGCGCAACCATGAGTGCACACCTTTGTATGTTTAGAAGCATTGCGCATCCTTCCAATAGGCTGCAAAGGACTGTGATTAGTAAATCCCATGTGCACTACGTG